>OZ005742.1:126306352-126343852 GCA_963930735.1 Dioctria linearis | reverse complement strand
TCGAATGTGGCTGGAGCATTACATAATCCAAATGGCATAACTTTGAATTGCCATAAGCCACTTCCAACTGAGAAAGCAGTTTTGTCTCGGTCTTCGGGATGTATTTCCACTTGCCAGTAACCGCTCTTCAAATCCAATGTGGAAAACCATTGCGCTCCGGAAAGGGTGTCCAATGTGTCATCAATCCTTGGTAACGGATAGCTATCCTTTCTTGTTACATTATTTAGTTGGCGGTAGTCCACACAGAATCGTGTGCTGCCATCCTTTTTCCTGACCAAAACAACTGGTGATGTCCAATGTTCTTTCATGGAGTTTATCATATCTGCAACTTCTGGTTGTTTGGCTAATGGTAGTCTTCGTGCTTGTTGCCGAATGGGCCTAGAATCTCCTGTATTGATCCGATGCTGGACAAGATTTGTTTTGCCGAAATCATCATCATTCATTGCAAATAATTCCGAAAATTCATCGATCATATCTTTGGCATCGTTGTATTGCTGTTCACTTAAGGCACTAGATGAAAGAAGTTTCTGAACCTGTTGAGTAGTAGCTGGTATACGTATTGCCTCCTTAATATTACTACCATTTTCCAAATTAACAATCTGATAAACAGGCTCACAATTTCCAATTATAGCACCTTCTTTTAGTTGTACCTCATTTTCGGATGTGTTGAGCACTCTGACTGGAATTAATCTTGCGCCTTCTGCCTTCACTAAAGTCTTACCAACGATGATGTTCGATGTTACTTTTGTAGGGTTAGGCTCCACCAGATAGAATCGGCAGGTCCCGATGTCATCAGTAAGCTTTGTCCATACTAGCGTCTCCGAGAATGCAGAGAGAGTCATATTCTCACAGACCATCGTCCTTAATTTTGCAGGATAATCTGTTCCTCCTCCTAGTCTCATAGGAATTTCTATGTTGCCATATTTGAGTATTCGTTCTCCGACATCTAAATTTATTTTATATGTGGTCATAAAGTCTACTCCAAGGATGCATTCATCCATTATGTCTGAAACTAGGAAATTGTGAGGAAATAGTAGTTCACCTAGTTGAATATCCAAAGTTATTTCTCCAAAAACTTGTGCTGCGGCTCCAGTTGCTGTTCTTAGTAAATATTTGGTGGTATTGTGAAGCCATTTGTTCTTGACAAGATCCGCTCTAATAATTGATCTCGAAGCTCCAGTGTCGATAGTGACAACGCAGTCATTTTTCCCTACACTTCCATATATAACAAGACTGCTATTATTTCTCTGCAACTGGGCTATCTGAATGATGACTTCGGGGCTGTCGACTCTACCAACCAACTTCTGCCCCCCGAAGTTGGTTTTTACATGTTTTCCGACTGCTGAACAGGGGAGCTGATGCGACTAGTCGCTGTTTGATGTCTAGGCTCTCCCCGAATAGCTTGCTCCCTGGCTCGACATCTTTGGCATTCTGTTCTGTCCTCCTCTTCTGGTGATTCTGTTCGACGGCGTTTTCTGCAGTCCCTTTGGAGGTGTCCTGGTCTATTACAATTCCAGCATCGCAGAATACCACGTGAAGAATTGCTCTGTGATGGCTGCATTCTATTGCAAGTACATTCCTCCACCGAAATTTCTCTCACTCGTACTGCACTTCGAGAAGCTTGCCTGGCAGATTCATACGCTAGTGCATAGGCTAGTGCTTCTGCTGTTGATTTCTTTCCTGCTAGCCTCAACGCTTGTTGTAAATTTTGATCTGCAATGGCGTTCACAAATGCCTCCGTCGCCACTTCATTGAGAAAATCCGCATTCACGCTGGAGTATGACAGATGCGCTAATCTTTCTACATCTGCCTGCAGTTGTTGTAGTGATTCGCCATGTTTTTGAATCCTGTTGCGCAACTGTAGGCGATATACTTGCTGCATGTGCTCATCTCCGTAACGTAATTCTATCGCCTGTACTAATGAAGTATAATCACGTTGCCTTTCTATCGGTATAGTTTGTAAAAGCTCTGATGCAGAACCTCGAAGTGCTAATACCAGAGCTGTAGCTTTGTCTGCATCATTCCATCCGTTTACTTCGGAAGCTGCCTCGAATTGTCTCTTGAAAATATGCCACGAATTTTGTCCATCAAATATTGGAGGTTTCATTCTGCCTGCATTGGATATTTCAATTCCTTCGTGCCGTGGTTGTCGATGTTTCATCTTCTCCAAATCTGATTTAAAGTTGTCAAGCTGTTCGGTGACTTTTTGTTGAACTTCCGCCACTTCTTGCTCGATTCCTTCAATTTTTAAATTTTGTTCGTCTAACGAGTTTTTCAGGAAATTCTTTTGTTCCTCTAAGCGATTTTCTAGACAATTCTCCAGAGAACTCTTTTGTTCATCCAAACGCGTTTCCAGTGATTTCTTCTGTTCATCTAAACGGGATTCCATAGAATTCTTTTGTTCGTCCAAACGGGCTTCTAGAGAATTCTTTTGTTCATCCAACCGCGCTTCTAGAAAATTCTTTTGTTCCTCAAAAGCATTCTTTTGTTCCTCAAAAGCATTCTTTTGTTCGTCCAAACGGGCTTCTAGAGAATTCTTTTGTTCCTCAAGAGCATTCTTCACTTGCACTTCACTTTCAATTCCTGTATGCGAAGCTCCTCTAGTTTGCGTCCCATTCTTGCGCGATTTCACAAAATTAATCACTCTTTGAATTTCAAAGTCAAATGCCACCACTTTATTTCGCGATTTTATCCCACTTCTGACACCAGTTGTTACGAGCGTGGCCTTAGTTCGTTATTTAAAACACAATATTTCAGATATAATTCAAAAGTTCTTTCTTTATTTAACTTTACTGTTTACTCTCACAAATTCACAAATAATTATCAAATCAACTCTTTATTTATCGCTAGTACTGTACTTCTAATTATCGCAATCCAAATAGTTTACTTCGTTCACTTCGCTGTCTGAAATAATACTCGCCTCCTGGATGTGAGCAGCGCCGTATTTATACTATACGAATAATCCTAGAACCTTCCTGAATATTCCATTCTCCAAACCCAGTTTACTAGGATGTCACTAACCTAAAGTTGTTTCCATTTCCAATAGATGTCGCTTGTATCACTTTGTGGCGCGTAACACTATATATATATATATATATATACACACACACACCATGCTATCAAATTAACAACAACAACAACTAACGTAGGTCGATATAATGACTAGGATACGAAATAGCCTAGTATTTGATCTTCAGGTGTATTGCTTCTAATTTTTTTCATTGCATAAACAATTCGTACAGCCGAATAATGTAAACAAAATCGCAGTCGAATAATGTAAACAAAATTCTCACAGAGCCGAGTAAAGTAAACAAATTTATGAAAGATTCTCAACAGCTGAAAAAAAAACAAAAACAACTGATATGTTGTCTTAGATGAGTAGTTATAACTGAAAATTTCTTTTGCTGAAAAAAAACAGCTGCAGATTAAAAAGCCAAGAGTGATCATGATATCTAAAAATAGATTACGGCTGCTTGTAAGAAGTAGTGGAAATTAAAGCCTCGGTGGCCAGGTGGCTGGTAATTTGATATCGCCTCTTCGCACCGCCAAGTAAAGTAAACAATGGTTTTTTGCATCTAGGAGTGTGTATTGAAAAGTCATAAGTTTTATGAAAAATTGTTTTTTATTTTAAAGATTCTTTTTACAAAAATTTTTTTTATTTCCAATAAAATTTCTTATTATAAAAGTATTTCTTATAGCACATTGTCCAATATGAACTTGGCAAGATGGCGCATTTGTGTTAATCTCTATTAGTTTTCCACAGTTGTATTCATCTTCGACGTTGATAATGATTTCATCCTCTCCAACTATCTTCTGCATCCAATGAACTCGTTCAGCTCCCTTTACATATATGATTTTGTTTCGAAGCAGTGGTTCAACTATAGTGTACAGCTTGTGATACGGTATGTAGCCATCATCCCAGCGGAATCCGTGAAAATTGTGTTGAAGCCATTTTACTTGTCTCTTTTTTGCTGAAGTCAAATCTTTGTATCTGAACGGTGGTTGAAATATAAAGTGCTGCATTTAGTTTTTATTGGTTAAAATTGCCAGTTCTTTAGTGATAAATTCATTGAGGTTTGTTTTGAATCCCTGGACGTCTACGATGACAGCCATCTTCTTAATTTAACTTTCTAACTTCACTTGTCAGCGGACTGTGTTCCACTATTCGGTCGCGTAGAAGCAGGCAATATGCTGTTGTATTAGCCGGTATATTTTCAGATGGCTTGAATTCTAGCCTTATATCAACAAGTTTTTATTGTCTCATTTTGGTGTGAGCAATCAATGACAGCGATCGGAGCATCGGTTTTTGAACTTCTCCCATGTGAGGAACGGCTGATACTGATGACCATAGTATGATTGGGTAAACTTTATATACATCTCATACAGCAATGTGTATCTATTTAAATCAAATTTCAAATTCAAATCATCATAGGGATATGATTCTGAGTTCAAATGAACTGTAACATCGGTGAGTTTGCAGTGTTCAAATTTGCTAGCATCCTTGGTTTTATCATTCCTTCGATCCGTTTGTAATGCTAAGATGATAAATCGAGAGTTTCTCCAGGTTTAGTGGAAGTCTTAACTGACCAGGTTTGATGCGTTGATTCCGGTAGTACTGGATACTCATATATGTCCCAAATGCGGAATGGTATTTGTGTGTGTGGGCGACCTCTCCCGATAATTTTAAATAGTTGCAGCTTTTCTTCATCGGATACTGTAACATTCGATTGTTCCATTGAATGTGGGGTAATTTCAATTTTCACCACATCTGTAGGTGATATAATGGCAATATCGTCTGTCCTGCTCCGGATCAATATGAGTTCATGTTTGAATTTATAAGAATTTTCTTGTAATCTTCAGCGAATCCTTATAAATATTTCAGAGGTACACAATAGTTAAACAGTCCATTGGCCGGTATAACGGATGAAGCTGTTGACCAAACTGCCGTTAAGTAGAATCCCGCTTACATTTGCAATTAGCGATACGTAGTTTTTTAATGTTGTCGCAATCCCAAGATTACTTGTACGATCAATTTCCACGGCATTCAATTCATAGCGTATTTCCTCAAAAAGAAAGGGTAGAGCATTGTTAGCTAATTTTGCGTTTGCTGAAACGGTTCCATCCAGCTGTGTTAGTGACCCCTCATTGTAAAGAAAACTCCTGCAGGGTAGAAGATTCAAGTCCTGATATTGTACAGAGATACGGATTTCATCGCTATTTTTAAATGATGTTAGAAATGGTGAATAGGAGTGATGTTCAAATTTAGTAACACTGTTATCAAAGCAAGCTTCTGGTGCAATATCTAGTATTCCTTTATTCATTGTTTCAGCGTTAAGCCTATCGATTGTAAATATGGTATATTTGCAGGTGTTAATGTAGGTCTTCACCGCTTCAAGGTTGTCTGCTGACTAATGATCTTGTCTGCTCGGAACTCGTATTTATCATTATTGTATATCAACATGCTGTGGCTTCAAATGTAACCTGATGGTTATAGTCTCTCCTCTGAAGTTGATTAAGTCACAGTCTTGGTCAAGGAGCTTCAATGTTAGAGAACTTATACGTTTTGGTGTTCACAGGCAAATTGATTACATTTTTGGGTACCTCCACTATTTTATACCAGGCCCAATGTTCGGTGAAAACTCGTGGAGAGTGTGTACTTGTGTGTTGTTGAAGAATGATCCTGATATAATATTACATTCGATGCGTATAGTATTTACTTTAATGATTTTGACTGGCAACTCTGATGTATGCAGTATATTACCAGATAAGTTTCTTTTTCCTGACTCCTAGCAGAGGAGCTATTCTCTGTTTTTCAAAATGTATTTCTTCAGTTGCCTTAACTTCACTCGTCAATGTATTATTGTTAGCCTTTATCGCAACCTTTATCTTTTTCCCTTCTTTATCCAAGTCTCCTTGTACATATTTTGCTATATCATCAATCTCATAGGATCCAACAGGTATCTCAACAACCTCATTCCCTACATGAACCAGATTATTGCTCTCATCAATATATGGTATAGAGTTGTATGTTTGAAAATCAATTAATCCACAAACATAATCCGTTGCTAGCTCCAGCGGGGGAAAGTATTCAGCAGTGAGTACAGGTGAATGTCCCGTGAGAGTGAGTGTTAATGACATGGCGGTTGATAATGAACTGTCACAATTTCAATATAGATACATTTATTTATAGATAGTAAATAACGGCTATAACAATTATATAAAAACTCGAAACATAAGTGACCGCAAACTACTGCTTCATAGTTCTGAAAATAACTGTAGTTGTACGATATATTTCTACCCAAGTAGTTTATGAGCTCCCTTGGTGGTTGGAGATTGCCAAAGCTATCAAAGTATTCGATGTTATTACCTTTCTTGTAGTACGCTACCCAGTGTGTACCTGCTCCAGTTGAGATGTCCAAGTTAACAATTACGCTTTCTTGCTTCCATGGTTTTCTAGGTAGATTATCACGCATAAATACTCCTCTGAAGTGGGGCAAGTGTGTGGTAGACTTGTGAAGATCAAACTCGTTTAGCGGTCTTTTGGGTAGCGTCTTTAATAGTTTTTTGGTTGAGGTTGGAGATAGAGTTCAAGTCCTTTTCTGTACGGCTTCAGGAACAGCCCGTTTCCATCTTTACCAACCGCTATAGTTTCCATTGCTTGGTTATGATGTTTGCTTTCTTCCAATTTTGACTTCGCCGCACTGGTATCATTTAATGCTTTAGCTATCCCTGCTGCACCTCCCGATAGTGCTCCCAATGCTGAGAGCCCAGCAATGATGAGGAACGGAAGTGCGCCACCCACCTTTGGTACAGGTATCACTCGTGGAGTTTTAATTGATTTTTTTTTTCATTTCACAATATTTTTAGCTGCACTAAGAGCTATTGTAGCTTCCATCAAGTCTTTTGATTTTTTGCCTTTTAAAATTTTACGTGCATTTCGTACTGCTTTTCGGAATGTGGGTTGACGTTTATTTTTAACCATGAAACTCATACCTAGCTTAATTTTAGCCTTCATTGCGTTTGTTATAAGCCAAGCGTTGGCACGTTCACTCAAATTTGCGTCCGTAGATTTTGCACGCTGTCAGGCTTTTTCAGCTAATATTTTGTCAGCTATATGTCGATCACTTGTATCTTTATGTTGCGAGTATGCTATATCGTGTTCCTTGCAGGCTGCGTCCAGTGGATTAATGCCTGGATCTTCTCTCACCAATCTTTGTTGTAACTTTTTTCCTGGTCCACAGTACTGGTATCCTGGTAGATGTAATTCTACAGGTAATTTGTTGATGATTGAATTTAATAGTCCTCTGCCCCCTTTCGAAGATTTTCTGGAGCGTTTCGATATGTGATCCAACATCTTATAAGCTTCCGACGATACTGTTGAAATGTAATATAAACAGATGTACTTATAGGAATCCCGTTAGTCTTCAATATGTGGTTGGTTAAACAACAACAAGCTTTTCCTATTCGAAATGCTGATGTAGCTGTTATGAAGGTGAAAAAGAAGCATGGTCCCCTATTGCCTAATAGTATAAGGAGCATCATTGTTGGACCATCCAATTGTGGAAAAACTAATGTTATGATAAGTTTGCTGGAACATCCCAATGGATTGAGATATGAAAATATTTACATATATTGAAAATCTTTACATCAACCAAAGTATGAATACTTGAAGCGAGTGATGACTCCCATATCAGGATTGGGGTATTATACATTTTCAAATAACTGTGAAGTTCTACCTCCAGAGGAAGCCAAATCACATTCAGTGTTTATATTCGATAATGTAGCATGTGAAAAGCAAGATAATATGCGGTCCTATCTTTGCATGAGTCGCCACGAAGTTATAGACAGCTTCTATCTCTGTCAAACATATACACATATACCAAAGCACTTAATACGTGACAATGCTAATTTAATCATGTTATGACCCAGATCATAATTATTAAGTTAAAAATTAAATTAATATTACTAATTCAAGATATTCAAATTCTGTTTAATCATGATAAACCAAGAATTTCATTTAGTCTAGCGTAAGCATTTTAAAGGGTTATTATTCTTAAGTTTATTGACCAGCGATCATAATTCACCACCGTGAGCAATGCCAATTTCCATTTTTTTGCTTTACATGCAATTTTTACAATATTTACGCCAGGGGAATTACTGCTGGGTCAGCATTCTCACTGCGGTGAATTAATAATCGCTTGAATCATATACATACATTCATTTTGGTTGTAACTGAGGCGTTTTTTTCCGCCAGAAGGAAAACTTAGTATCGCCTTTGAAGGAAGATTTCATTTGACTTCCCATCACAAAGTGAGATTACAAGTGGGATTGAGTGAAAATCTCTTTAACACGAAAACCTCCATAACTTAACAAAATTATGGAAGCAGTGTTCGAGGAACAAGATCTGAACGGAGATGAGATTGAAGCAATAATCTCGAATTATAAGAAAGACCGGTCGACAGGAAAACCTTAACATATTACGAGGAACGACTTAGGCGTCTCGAAGAACCTTGGTCCTTGTTTGATGCTACAGACACCAAGATACGAGCATTACAGAATGTACCCAGAGATCATGCCTAGTTCACGAATGATTACTATAACGCCATCTTAACTATCTTCAACAAGTATAAAAACAATTTCACCAGGCAAATTAAATTATTCAACAAAGCCACCACCAAAGAGGTCATAGCTGGTACAAGTGGCAACGCCCATAACCTAGATGCCACAGAGCTACAACAGCAAATAATTCGAGCAATAAGACGACAAGGCGAAGTCATCAAGGAACTTCGTCGGCTCTTTGCAGGAATGAAAAGGGATGAGGAACAACAGAATAAAAATTATTATGACCTGAAAACAAGCAGGTTAAATCAACATTGGTTGCAGATCGACAATATAAACCAGAATATCTGGGAATTAGCCGAAGATCCAATTCCAATGGGTTACAATGTTGATGAGTACGTGCAATTAGAAGAAGAGGTACAAGATCAACTAGTTTATCTATCCGACAAACGGGGTAAATTAACAACTTCTAGTACAACAATAATAACACCATCATAACACCTAAGTCATCCACGAAATCTTCAATCTACGAAGAGCCTCTCATCATTTCTGGAGAATCGATTCCAATCTCTGGAAGCAATTGGAAGCAAGGCAAAAATTCCAGGAAACTACAACATTAAACAAGGTACAGCAAAACCTTTCACCTTTGCTGCTACAACTATAGCAAATTGCATATCATGCAAGGGAAATCACGCACTATTCTCGTGCAAGGACTTTCTCCGACTAACACCATCAAACCGGCTAACTCTCGTCAAAAAACATAATTTGTGTATCAACTGTTTGAGACCGGGCCATTCATCACAGCAGTGCACATTGAGAAGCTGTACCAAATGTACTAGAAAACACAACACTCTGTTACATATCGAAAAGTATTTCCACAATCACCAACGAAATGTGAAGTTAACGACAGACCAACAACATTAACCGCACAAACAGCCACAGGACAACAAAATTACATTCTGTTGAGTACAATTCTCGTGAATTTACTTGACAGTAAAGGAATGAGCGTCGAATGCAGAGTAGTACTGGACTCCGGATCCCAGATTAACTTCATAACCTAAAGAATGTTTAAAAAGCTTGGCCTGACTGGTACTTCTCAACAGATGCAGATACAAGGCATTGGACAAACAAAACAGCATACACAACGAAGATTAAATATGCCCTTACAGTGAAAATTGAATGGGTTTGTTGCTAGGGTAGAGGCCTTCATTCTGCCACAAATCATAGCACCTCAACCTACACAAGAAATAAGTACAGATTCCTGGGCAATACCAAAAAATATAAAATTAGCCGATCCCAACTTCAACAATCCATCTCGTATAGACGTAATGCTGGGAGCAGAATTCTACCATGACCTGCTATGTATAGGCCAAATGAAGTTGGGCGAAAACCTACCAACCCTCCAGAATACTGTATTTGGCTGGATAGTAGCCGCAAGGTTCGGCGGAAGACACTTAGACAAGGCCACCTGTGGGGTTTGCAGTGAAGATGAAACATTTGACATAGAAAGGTTTTGGAAACTGGAGGAAGTTGAGAATCATTTCAACCAAACTGTGAAAAAAGACCCTACGCGACGATTCATATTGCTCCTACCATTTAATCAAGCCACTGACAAGCTAGGGGAGTCCAAGGATATCGCTCTACGAAGATACCTGTCGCTAGAACGAAGACTTGCCAGACACAATGATGTTAAATCACAATACGTGGAATTTATGAATGAATATATCAAGCTCGGCCACATACAAGAAATTGACGAAAGAACTATTCAACGTCCATACTACTTTCTTCCTCATCATAGCGTCATCAAATCCGACAGCCTAACGACCAAACTAAGGGTTGTCTTTGATGCATCTGCCAAAACTTCCACGAACGTATCGCTGAATGATGTCTTAGCAACAGGAACGACATACAGGACGAACTCTTTTCAATCTTGCTGCGATTCAGATTACCCAAACTCGTCTTCATAGCTGACATCGAGAAGATTTACCGCCAGGTCCTACTCAACGAAGAAGATCGTCGATTTCAGTTAATCATATGGAGAAGTGATTCGAATGCCCCCCTGAAATTCTATCAGTTGAACACAGTGACCTATGGAACACCAACAGCTCCATTCCTAGCTACAAGATGTCTAAAAGGGTTGGCACAGGAAGATGGCAGGCATTATCCTACAGCTTCGGAGGTAATTCAGCGCGATTTCTACGTAGATGATGTCATGACAGGGTCCAATTGCCTAGCCACAGCCATTGACATTCAAAGACAACTGATTGCTTTACTCCAGAAAGGCGGATTCAAACTTCGAAAGTGGTGTGTAACCATCCACGCTTACTTCAAAACATTTCCCGAGAAGATACTGCTATTCAATTGGACTTCAATGATGAAGTTGAAGAGCATATCAAAATCCTGGGCTTAACATGGATACCAAAAAATGATGTCTTCTGCATTAAAAACAATTGGACTAAAACAGATCGAGTGACCAAAAGACTCATATCATCGGGCATAGCTCACTTGTTCGACCCGCTCGGAATAATGGGGCCAGTTGTCGTTACCGCCAAAATGTTCCTTCAACAATTATGGAATCTTAAACTTGACTGGGATGCCGCAGTCCCATCAGAGCTTCATACAAGATGGATCAGATTTCGTGAAGGGCTGCAATTATTGAATGACATAAAAATCCCAAGACACGTGTTCAGCCAAGAATGCCCAAGATCCACACAAATACATGCATTTGCAGATGCTTCTGAAAGGGCATACGGAGGAGCCGTTTAGTAGTGGGGTTACTCTCCGCTAAGTCGAGAGTAGCTCCAACTAAGCAATTGACACTACCTAGACTTGAATTATGTGCCGCGAAGCTTACTGCTGAGCTTACCAAGCGCGCAATGAAACATCTCAAAATGGAAGATGCCGTCACGTTCTACTGGACAGATTCAGAGATAGTTCTCGCCTGAATAAACTCTAGATCGTCGTCATTTCAAACATTCGTCGCCAACCGAATTGCTTCTATACGCGAACTGTAATTACCCCAACAATGGAGGCATGTAAATTCAAAGGAAAATCCTGAAGATATCCTATCCCGTGGTATTGCTCCAGAAAGATTAGAAGGCTGCAATCTCTGGTTTCATGAACCTCCCTTCCTACACGGTGAAGAATCATTATGGCCAAAACCATATAAAGCAGACTCAGAATATGAGCTTGAAAGGAAACGCACTGCAATCCAGTAAAAATCAAAAACAGCATTCCACATTTCGTATATCATATCAATCACCAAAATTCCTTCAAAAAATTGTAACGGATCACGGCTTACGTTCTACGTTTCATAGAACTCACCAGAAATAAAGACAAAACTAACCTAAATAAGAGCTGTGCATTGACAAGCCTAGAATTAGATAAGGGACTACTCACCATAGTTAAGATCATGCAAGAGGAAAATTTCAAAGATGATCTATCTCAGCTACAAAAACTAACGGAGTTAAATGAATCCAGCCCACTTATTAGCCTTGCTCCATTTTTAGACGATCAGGGGGTCATATGATGCCAAGCATCCCATGCTCCTGCCCTATAATCATCCATTTACAAAACTTTAATGACCGACATCCACAGGAATCATCGTCATATCGGCCCACAAGCTCTCCTGGCAACAACCAGGCAACAGTTCTGGCCAATAAAAGGGAAAACCATCGCACGCTTCATAGTGCAAAACTGTGTCCGATGTTTCAGAAGCAATCCGAAAATCTGAACACAGTTAATGGGGAATCTTCCACCTATCCGAATACAACCGGCACGACCCTTTACTAACTCAGGTGTGGATTTCTTTGGGCCAATATGGACGCATTTTTATCTCAGAGGGAAAAAGCCTCAAAAAAGATATGTAGCAGTGTTTTGCTGCTTTGCCACCAAAGCAGTGCATTTGGAAGTAGTGAGTGATCTAACAACGAACGCATTTATTGGTGCTCTGAAACGTTTCATGGGCAGAAGGGGGCACTGACAAAAGTTATATTGCGATAATGCTACGAATTTTGTTGGCACCAGAAGCCAACTACAAGAACTAATGGATAGCATCTTCGCAGACAAGGCGAGAGAAGAGATCGAAATAAGGTGCAGCGCAAGCGGAATTGACTTCCATTTCATACCTGCGCGAGCTCCCCATTTTGGAGGTCTATGGGAGGCAGCTGTTAAGTCAGCCAAATACCTACTCCAACGCAGCTTAGCTTCAGCTTCACTTACGTATGAAGAGCTGGAAACGGTCATGATTGAAATAGAAGCAGTACTCAATTCCAGACCAACTACATCAACGTCCTCTGATTCAAATGATTTCACAGCTTTGACCCCTGGACACTTCTCGATCGGTGAGCCCCTCACGGCCTCCATTGATCCCAGATGTGAAGAAACAAGAATAAGTCTTCTCAAACGATGGAAACTAGTGACTCACATTAAACAGGAGTCCTGGAGGCGATGGTCAAGAGAATATCTCAACAAACTGCAGCATCGTGTTAAGTGGAAGCAAAGCTGCCAAAATGTCCAACCAGGTACTATCGTGATCATACAGGAGGATAACTTGCCAGCACTCAAATGGCCGCTAGGAAGAATTGTGAAAACATTCAAGGGCAATGATGGCCTTGTCCGAGTAGCCGACGTTCGAACGGCAAATAATACATTACGGCGACCAATACACAGGCTCGCTCCACTGCCTATAGAGGACGGTAACGAAGATAGATCGGCTAGTCATGATGATCAGGACAGAGAAGGTCAAACTTCAAAACGACGAAACTCATCCCAATTAGTAGAAGCTTACGACAACTCTACATGCAGTAGCGGCGAGGTTCCAAAAAAAGACACGTCACACGTACGGTTCCGCACTAACAACACTTCTCTTAACCTGTATGATTCTACCCATTATCAGAGGACAGCCTATTGAAACATCCCCTTTCACACCACAACCTGGGTTATATTTTGAGAATATCGGCACGACTAACATAATATCAAATGAATGGACCCTTGTAGTCTATTATGAAATGAAGACATACTGGATCGATTTTCAAGCAATTATAAATAGCACCAAAACCCTAGATCACCTATGCACTCAGATAAACTTTCTCTTTGTGCTAAAACAGACGAGTTTGTATGTCAAACTAGTTAACCAATTCAATCGTCTGCAAGAGGAAATTTCTACTGATAATGAACGCCTACACGCCAAAACTAAATCTACTAGAACCAAAAGAGGTGCTGTTAATATCATTGGCAATGTGGCAAACGCCCTGTTCGGCGTACTGGACTCGGAATATGCAGCAGAGATGTCTAACACTATTGATGACATAAAAGAAAATGAAAACCGTCTCCTCACACTACTAAAAAATCAGACGTCTTTGATAGACTCCACAATAAATATAATTAAAACTGATCAAGAAAGTGTTGACAGAAAGTTCCAAGAAATAGATAATCACCTTGACCAGATAAACCTGCGCATAAATAATATCAGTGAAGGACTGTATCAGCAGAAAGCGATGGAACTGTTTTCTTCAGTAGCCCATTTACCCACATCTCTTCAATTACCAACATCCCAGGATTCTATACTACAGTTCTATCGCTTGATGACAATAGAGGGCCGAGTCGTTGAAAATTATGTTATCTTTCGATTGAGACTACCTCTCGTAAACTTAGAGAAATTCGAATTACTCCGAGTCACTCCCATTCCAGCATTGATCAATGGAACACTTGTTGCAATTAACCCAGCATCAGAGTTTCTAGCAATTAATCTGCATCGAGATCAATATTCCCCATTGACTAAGCAACAGCAATCATCGTGTCTACAAACTGATGAAACTATCTATTTATGCAAGCAGCTTCATCCAATCTATCGAAGAGGAGCAAATGTTAGCCTGTACGAAGTTGAACTGTTTCATCACAGGGAAATCTCACCTACATGCGATCTCAGAAGAACCAACAGTGGCCCAGTATGGATACAGTTATTCCACCCAAATCAGTGGATCTACGCTCTCAAGGAGAAGACTACAGTAAACGTCGTATGTGGAAATGATGTATCTCAAATGTCAATCGAAGGTTCCGGTCTCTTGAAACTTCAAGCAAACTGTGTTATCAAGCAAGAATTCTTGACGATCCAAGGGCATCATGTACATCCAACTACCAGCAAATTGTCCTACACACGTGTCGGAAGCATTCCCAAACCCATAAGCCTCGATCACCTTCCAATGATACAACACAATGCCATAGCCTATCACGCTAAATTAGCAGAATTGACAGTCCTTCAGAAGGAAGTTCAAATGCAGGATATAAGAGAACTCCCAAATAAATTTCACGCATACCACGTCCATCACTACACGGTAGGATATCTAACACTGTCCCTGGCAATCATTATTACAATTTTTGGAATCATTTGGAGATGCAAAACAACTAAATCATGCTGCAATACATCTAAGCCACCTAAATCCAGCCCGAGACGAGTTACAACCACGGACTTCAGGGTAAACATTGACAGTTGAACAAGGTATGTTCAACGCGGGGGGTATGTTATGACCCAGATCATAATTATTAAGTTAAAAATTAAATTAGCATTACTAATTTAAGATAGTCAAATTCAGTATAATCATGATAAACCAAGAATTTCATTTAATCTAGCGTAAGCATTTTAAAGGGTTATTATTCTTAAGTTTATTGAACCAGCGATCATAATTCACCACCGTGAGCAGTGCCAATTTCCATTTTTTCTGCTTTACATGCAGTTTTTACAATATTTACGCCAGGGGAATTACTGCTGGGTCAGCATTCTCACTGCGGTGAATTATTAATCGCTCAAGTCGATGAACCCTGTTTCTTACAGGTCTTGTGTATTAATTTGTTAATATTGATTACGCATGTTCAATTTTGTTATAAATATATTGAAGGTAATAAATAATAAAATCAGTTTTTTTATAATCGACAATCAATGCGTTTCTATTAATTCAAGTCAGATCGGTCAGCATTTCAACCATTCACCATTATTTTGAGTATCGATATTCAATTCTACAGCGGTCTGGATTGTGCATCTAGGCCGATACACCTCAGTTAAAGCAAAAGAGCTTTAACTTAAACAAATCATCTTATTCAAGCAAGATAACTTGAATTTGAAACATATATATAATGATCATGTGAATACAGACATGAAGTTTAATAAATTTCGGAGAGCCTGTGCTGCGTGTTGGAAGGATGAATATGGTTTCTTGATGATTGATAAGGATAGCTCACCGCTACCGTAAAAGTTTCGACACCTTCATTGTACTATAAAAGGATGAAACATGCGAAATATTCATATGTCGAAGTTGTAACTCAGCCCAAAGCACACCGAAACCTGTGGACCTGCTGAGTAGATTAAAGCTGTTAAGCTGTTATCAGAGCTGTTTTAAAAGCTTTAAGCTGTTATCAGAGCTGTTTTAAAAGCTTTTAAGCTGTTATCAGAGCTGTTAAGCTGTTATCAGAGCTGTTTAAAGGCTGTTAAGCTGTTATGAGAGCTGTTTAAAAAGCTGTTAAGCTGTTTAAAAAGCTGTTAAGCTGTTATCAGAGCTGTTTGGAAAGCTATTAAGCTGTTATCAGAGCTGTTTAAAATCTCTTAATCTGTTATCAGAGCTGTTTGAAAAGCTGTTATCAGAGCTGTTTGGAAAGTTGTTAAGCAGTTATCAGAGCTGTTGTGAAAGCTGTTGAGCTGTTATCAGAGCTGTTTGAAAAGCTGTTAAGCTGTTATCAGAGCTGTTTGGAAAGCTGTTTACCTGTTATCAGAGCAGTTTGAAAAGCCCTTATTCAGTTAATATGGAAGATGAATGAAAATCTATTAAAAGAAATCATCAGGACAAGGAATGCAGTGCGAAGGAAATTTAAAGCTCTAAAGACGGGAAGGATTGAAGCAGAAACTCAACTTGAAGAAACTTTCAAGCCAATCACCAAACCCTTAAAATAGTTTGTTACCAGAGTCAAAAACGAGCCACCAGTCAAGTTGGAGCCAAAAGAAGAAGAAGAAGACAACGAAATTGTGGAACCTTTTACCACTCCAAAACGAAAATATGTTAAAATTGAGGCTAGTAGCACACCTATTAATTATGGAGATTATTCCTTAACATCTGAAGAAGAATTCGCAACACCCAAACATTCAAGGACATTGATAGGAAGGTCTCCTGTCACCTCCCCCGATAAGTCTGGATACAGAGTTTCAAACTATTTAAAGCTATTCACTGATAATAGCCCTAAAATTGATCCAACCTATGACAACGCGTGGAGAATCGGTAATTCAACGTTTGATGTTGATGATGTGGGAAATATTGTTATCAAGGGGAAGAGCTATAAAACAACTTTGGGGATATGTGAGCTGCTATTTATGAAAGATCCTGTAAAAAGTCTATATACTAAAGAGGATTTAACCAATTATGGATTTATTTTGAGAGATAGCAATGCATATAAACGTGACTATGCTGAAGTTGGACAAATAAAAGGTACTAGAGCAGCTAAATATAAAGCTATAATCAGTAAAGTTATACAGCATAAAGGCATGGGACTAATGCGTCTGCCTAAGGAAAACATTGATCACATTTACTGGGATGATCCAAATGAATTAATGTATAGACTTCGCCTTCTAATGGAATCAAAGCAGGCTGGAAACATCAGTCACAACAATGAAATTGTATCTATCCTGGAGGAGTTGCGAGAAGCAGATATTATAGTTTAAATATTACTCCATTGCCATACTTCTATACAATCTACAGATGAGCGTTGAAAAGTTTGGACGTTTCTCTAAGCGAGGATATCTTGGGAAAGCAGGTGAACGTGGACCAACAGGAGCTCAAGGACCAGCCGGTGAGCAAGGAACTCAAGGACCAGACGGTAAACAAGGAGCTCTGGGTTCAGCTGGTGAACAAGGAGAGCGGGGTGTTGGATTTAATTTAACGATAAACGGAGACTACGATCTAAACTCAAAGTGTATAAAACGACTTGGTGAACCCCTTGAAAATGATGATGCTACTACCAAAGACTATGTTGACTAGAAATTAAAATAAGTGTTGAAGAAATAAAAAAAAACTATTAATATAGAGGTGGCAAATTTAACGCGAAGATTGAAAACTATCTGTTTACTTCGGTAATAAATAAGAAGGACTTGACACCAAAAGATGGTGTAATATGAGTAAAAACTCTTGAGAAGTCTGTTTCATTTATGTTTACGATGAGTAAGAGACAAGTGGTAAATGAGCTTCATAAGCCAGCGAGAAAAAATTTTAAACGACGTCGTGTGATTATCAAAGGACTAGATGACTTGTGGCAGGCAGACTTGGTTGAAATGGATCCCTACAAGTATATGCACAAAGGTTACCGCTATCTACTGACAGTAATTGTTGCCTTCTCCTAATACGCATGGGCAGTTCCAATTAAAAGAAAAACTGGTGTAGAAGTAAGAAATGCCATGCAATCTATATTAAGCGAGGGACGAATACCTAAAAACCTGCAGGCTGATGATGGAAAGGAATTCTACAACAGCCTCTTTAAAAATCTAATGATAAAGCATGCAATTAAACATTACTCTGCGTACAGTTTCCTCAAAGTATCAATAGTGGAACGATTTAACCGAACTCTGAAGGATATGATGTGGAAGGCATTCAGCTTTAATGGAACTTATCAGTGGATTGGTATGGTAAAGAAACTGCTCACTGAATACTAACTCAAGAATACATCGAACTACGAAAATGAGACCACGTGATATCAACGCCTCCAATGAGAAACAACTACCTTCAACTGTATACAATCATATAAAGATTGTTGTTCCTGCAAAGTATAAAGTTGGAGATTTTGTACGCATCAGCAAATACAAGCATATATTTGAGAAAGGCTATACACCAAACTGGATAGCTGAGATTCTTAAAATTATTAAAGTTCAAAACACCAACCCCATCTCATATCGGCTGGTGGAAGATTATCAAGGAAATCCAATCACAGGAGGCTTTTACGAATTGGAGATGATGAAAGTTAAACACCCAAACCTATATCTCGTAGAGAAAATCTTAAAGAAGAGTGGAGATAAAACTTACGTTAAATGGCTCGGATTTTCATCAAAACACAATTCTTGGATTAATTACAAAGATGTTTTATAATTTCTTGAAAAAATACAATTTAAGATAATTATAATACTTTATACATGTAATTATAATGCAAATTACTTTAATAAATAAAACTAAAACTATAATACATTTATTATTTATACTAGACTTAGATACTTTCTGCCGTTGCCACTTGTAGATCTGATGAAATGGAGTAATGCCCCCATGGCAGGGTATCAGTCGTTCCGCTCTTAATATGTCGCTTATTATCATAAGGACTCAATGCGATCTTCTTTTGATTGACAGTGTGCACGCTATGGTTATGGGATCGTATGGAGCTCTGATTAGCAGTTAATATTCGCTTGTTATTGAAACATTCGACGTAGTCTTCGAAATTGATATACCTCTGGGCTACATTAGCCTTTACTCCTTTCACTTTTTTTACAGTTTTACCATCGTTTATACGCATTCATTAGACCAGGACTCTTTTTATTCATGAGCGGTAAGTTGCATTGATTATCTTCTGGGTACTCACTGGCATCAAATTTGTTTATATTTTCGACCGTAAACTCATATCCATTTTTCTCTTCAAGTTCATATATTAGAGAATCTGTATCTGTATACATAACTTTACATTTGCCTCCAAATTCACGCTGCATAAAACTGTAGTGGAAAACATAGAGGCATATCTTTGAAATTTCCAAAACTGCCATTCCAATATAGAGAGGCTTATTGAATAAGATTTTGAGTCGCCTTAATTCCACAGCAACTAAATTCTCATCAAATATCGTTGTATAGTTGAAGGTGGGTGCCGCAATCCGAGCGTTTGCACCATAGCGACCTTCCCACTTCATGCAAAGCTTGATATCGCTATACTTGCGTACATTTTCCATGGTCTTACCAAAAGCTGCATTATTCATCTTCTTATAGCTGTCCTTCTCATGATCGCTGGTAGCCTGCTTCCGTTTGGTAGTATTTAAGTCAATATATGGTTTAAGCCAAGCTGATTGGTCGAATTGAAGAACCCGGTGCACTATTCTCAGGATGAGACCATGCGATAAGCATTACTTCAAATTTCGGTAGCGTATAACATATTTAGTTTTAGGATGTAATGTTGGCAAAAGCTTTTCTAATTTTGCTCCAAGTGGTGCTGCATGCTCGGAGAAAAACGATAAATCCTTATGCTTATCATGTAGATGTTGAGGATAATCGAAGTCGACTTCGAATATGTATCCAATTGGGAAATCATCAGGAATATCGAAAACGTCGATATTGGGAACATCAACCCATTTGAATCGCCCAGTTGGTAAATGTTGTGACATGGCCCATCCATAAAGGTTATTCACATCATAATACATCAGGTATTTCTCTTCCTCCTCAGGATTAAAATCATCCATATATTTATTATTTGCTTTACTATATCTGTTCGAACATTGACCTATACCACCTCGAATGCCTCTCTCTCTATGAATAGCAGTATGTCTACGTCAGTTATCAGCTCTAGTTTCTCTTTGGTGTATTTTAGCATAGCATCCCATGTTAGGCTGGCATGGTGTAATATGTGCTGGATCTAAATTGTATGTCTTCATGCACACTTCTCGAAAGTTTTCAAAGACATCGCCCAATAGAAGAACATCAGTTTTCAGGTATAGATTTGAATATTCGCCAAGTGTCTGTATTTCAAATTTTTTGCCAGACCTCTTCAGCATGATTGTAGTCCTCAGAAGATATAGCACTGGCAGTCAGTTTATTGTAGAACACTTCCTGTGTTGGCAAGTTCCGGAAATCTAATTTATCCCAGTTATCAATAAAATCATATGGGAAGACACCTTTGCGCGTAAGAAGTTTTATAGTGTCATCATCCAATCCCTGCCATACTGATCTTGTAGTGTGTAGTAGTGCGATTGAAAGACCGACTTCAACGTTAAATAATATTTATTTGTACATTAATTTAAATCTAAAATAACTCTACTTTTAACTCTCTAGTTTTAAATATTCAATTTAGTGAAACTGGCCATATAGGAATGCACGGTTTAATACAAAATTTGAAGGCGATGCGAGCAATTGGATTCGAATATGGGTGCACTACGACTGACTCAGTGATTCTCGTTTCGCACGAAAGAGCTTTATACACCGGGTTTTCTTTCGATCTCGAACTTATTACAGCGGTACGACGGCTGTAAAGTTTAATCTGCGTTACCATGAATTTAGTAATTCTTTAGGATAAGGTCACAGTCACTACACACTCCCCCTCCAGCGTAGCGTCGATTAAAGGAATTATGTCATACCTCCTGAGTATGATTTAGTGATCTTGGTCGCATAAATCATGTGCGGCTTTAAGCCTATCTATAGAGATCGATGCCTGTTTACCATTTATGTCTAGGATGTACTGCTTTCGCAGCTTGTGAACTACCTTATATGGCCCTTCGTAGGGTGGTTTAAGTCCTGTTCTGACTCTGTCGACTCTAACGAAAACGTAATCCGCTTCGTTGAGGCTCTTCGGGACGTAAAAGGTTTTATTTAAATAATCTCTTGTGTTCTGTGGTTTTGTTGCCTGCATTGATCTTCGCAGTTGATTTACCAAAGTGTTGGTATCTAATGTGTCATTTGGTGTGACTGGGGTAAAGAATTCGCCTGCAAGTCTTAGACTTTGACCGTAGACTAAGTCGGCAGGGGAATATCCTAAATCCTCTTTTATAGCAGTTCGTCTTCCTAACAGGATTAGTGGTAGTTCGTCAGACCAATTAATTGTGTTTTGCCTTACCACTAACGATGACTTTATCTGCCTGTGAAACCTTTCTAACATGCCATTTTCTGTGGATGGTAGGCAGTTTTTTCGAATTCGGTTTGAGCCGAGTAGATTTGTAATTTCTAAAATAAGTTTTGACTCGAACTGGGTTCCTTGATCGGCTGTAATTTCTTCGGGTAAACCGAAACGTGAAACATAGTGAGCTATGAAGGTTTTTGCTATGCTTGAGGCAGTGATATCTTTAATAGGTATCGCTTCTGGCCACCTAGTGAATCTGTCCACTATCGTAAGTATGTAGGAGTTACCATCCGATGGAGGTAGTGGACCTACAATATCCATGTGAATATGCTCAAATCGCTTATGTGGAATGTTAAAACGCTCAAACGGTGATTTTGTGTGACGATGTATTTTGGATTTCTGGCAAGAAATGCACGCTCTAGACCATTCGCTGCAGTTCTTATTCATTGCCGGCCAAAAATATCTGCTAGTTATTTCCTTGCGCGTGGCGCGAAATCCATCGTGAGCTAGATTGTGAAAAATTTCAAAGACTGTTTTGCGAAGAGCCAGTGGAACATATGGGCGGTTCGTTTTTGTGCTTGTCTCGCACCATATATCCTCTCCTGTGACCGGTACGTGGATGAGTTCTAGCGTGAACTTGGAAGCGACTTTTGACTTCTTTGCTACTAACTCTTTTAATTCATTGTCATTTTGTTGCGACTCGGACAGCGTTTTTACACTCAGTGTAGCTTTGTTGATCTCATCACAGCTTTGTGATCTGGACAGTAGATCTGCTACTACATTTTGGTCACCCGAGATATATTGTTACAGAATCACCTGAAATTATTTTAAAAAAAACGGAAACAACGAGAGAGGAACAGAAAAAGAAAACAAAACAATGAAAATGCGTACCTATTAATTAAACTCCTAGACAGCTGATTTTCCTGGCGCCTGCTTGGATTTCCTGTGATGCCTTTCATTATATGCAGGGCAAGTGTAGTTTTGCCACGGTTGCTTCGATTGCCTCTTCGAAACTATTACAGTCCCCTAAAACGGTTAAGAAATGAATTAGTTAAGTAATACAGTCTTATACTTAAATTTAGAAAATGCATAATAGAAAGGACAGATAAATTAATTAGAAATGTTATGAATAATAAATAAGAAAGAAATCGAAATTTAATTTTAATTAGTAAAATTTGTAGTCGCATATTTGAATTTGAATTGCACAAATTGTAATAGAAGGAAGATAAAACCAACTAGCTACACCATGGAAAATTAGCCGAATTCCAGGATCGCCCCGTCATAGTAGAGCCGGAGAACGGATTTTTTCTTCCTTCTAGAAAGTGAAATTGAATGAAGAACAAGCGTGGATAGAACAGCAAAAGAATAAAATTTGTCAAAGGTAAAATCGACTCGAGTTTATTTTTATTTTTGTTCCGTTACCCTCCTGAAGGCATTAAGTTTTCGTCGGGGAGACCACAGAGTAGAGTAGAGCATATTTCAGAAGGTTGTAGGGTGAGTACCGTATCATATCTAAACATACAGTGAAAATTGAAATCGAGAAAGGCACCGTGGGAAACACCATTAACTTAAATCAGATTAAGTTCCAATAAATTACTTGTGGCCCAGATCTCAAACTTTAATAGCCCAGTACTCGGTAATCACTTGTAGTCGCACCGGACAACTCAATCGCCCAAGGCAATATTTGTGTCACCAAAATAGATTTAGATTTTTTGAAAGAAAGAAGAAAACTAACCCAGAGGAGCACCCAGAAACGTTTTGTTTACTTTCTTGGGTAGACCTCAAAGCTTTCGCGCACTTGTGCTTTCCCCTTCTTGGGTGACAGATACCACTACAGTCGCAACACAACATTTAATAAATTAAATACTCACCGACGCCATTTTGGATGTCTTCGCTGATGAAATAGATCCCTCGTTGCATCGCCAGCTTGCCATATTAAACACCGAGAAGGAAGTTTATTAAATAAGAAAAACTTTCCTAACCCGGTCCCCTATAGCACCATTGGCCAAAAAAAAAGCTCATCTGCACCTGAAAAAGAAACACTGTGCTGCCTCGCACTGAACTGCACTTGTAATGTGTGGTTAGTCATTTTAAGGGTTTACTTGTTTACTACCCCATTGACCACTGCCCGGAATTGTTATTAAGTACATATTCACGACCGACAAGAAAACACCACTGCGAAAGCACTTATTAACGTTTCTCGCGAACGAAGTTGTCTTTTACCATACATGATTCCGCCACTTATCGCGTAAACTGACAGCCATACTATACTACCCGGTCAACTACATTGAGGCTGACATTCAGCGCTCATTCATCACTCGTTCATTGAGTAGCGAAACACAAGCAGCGTACGCGAGTAGTAAGCAGAGGTCAGAACACACACGTTACAAAATTGAACTCGACCCACAAGATTTGTGCGGAGTACGTGTGGATAAGGTCTCAGCTGTTTCCGTTTCCGCTGACATTTCTAGCCCGAACCCAAATTGACTGGGAGATAGGCACCTAATTATCAGTGGCTGCCACCTTTCCCTCAACTGTGCTGACCACCGCTTATTTGTTGGTTGCTACGACGTGCAGGCACGTATGTGTAGCTGAACAGTGTTACATTTTATGTTAAATAGCAGTCTCCCTCTCGACTACAGAAAAGCGGCCAATTTGGTAACATTTGGTGTCAAGTGTGGGGTAACCAAACGCTTCTAGAAAAAGCTTTAGCCACAGCACTATGACAAAGGAAAACATAAAACAGCAACACAAGTCTGAAGAGGGTGGTAACCCAGAGGGCTCCAGTGTAAACCGAGATACCGCCACGGAAAGTGTCCTCACAACGCTTTCTGAACAAATGGTCCAACAACGTGAGCAACTTACTTCCCTCACGACAGCAATGACAAGCATGTTAGAAAGATTATCCCGAGTAGAGGGTAGTCAAGAACACGCCGTCAAGGAAAAATCATCCACGGGGTGCCAAAATGACCCTCCGGGAGTTTCAATAGGTGTGAACACAGAACAGAGTCTGTCCCATGAGGATAGCCTGATTATTAACAAAGAGCAAGCAGCTGTAGACCGTGCTTGCCCTATAGGACCAGAACCTATTGAACCTATGGACGATATTCATCATCGTCAAATGACAACGATGTTTCAAAGCATCTTAGAGCATTTATCTCGAATTGAGTCTAATAAAAAGGAAGCTGATAGAAGAGGGTTGGACACACTCCTCCCAATTCTAATCCCCACCAATCCACCGTGTCCTCCTAGCGATATAGGCACTGTTCGTGATAGAAATGAATCCATAGCAAGATATCAGCCAGCCGTATTGAACTTCGATATACCACAATCTAATGAAGAAATCAACACAAGCAGAATTCATCAGGATATCCTTCCCCCATTACGTCAACCAGGGTAAACGACAGATCGCCGCCTCGAATGGAACCAGGTAGACCCCCTCCTGTAATTTCACAGATAGTAACCCCTACCAAGCCAGCGACTTCGACATCCAACTATAATAATGTTGCAGCCCCTGCGCCAGAATCTATGCATATAACGGTCAGCCACATACACGTCGAGACATCTACCAAGCAGTCCAACCCGCTAGAATCCCTTTGTCACCGAAAGATTATAACGGCAAGTAGCCGTGGTCTGTATACAAGAGACATTTTGACGCAGTAGCTCGTGCAAACGGATGGAATGCAGATTTCAAAGCGCTCTATCTAGTGCCCTACTTATATGGTACGGCTCTAACCTTTTATGAAACGCTTCCTGAGGCAGTAACGGAAAACTTCGAAGCTTTGAGCCAGGCACTAGGACAAAGGATTTCAGATGAATACCAGCAGTCTGTAGCACACATTCAATTGCGAGGACGGATACAGAAACCAAACGAAAGTCTGACTGAGTTCGCGACGGATGTCCAGAGATTAGTTTACTTGAGTTTTGCTACCGACTGTAATGAAGCAGGGTGTAACCGTATATCTCTCGAGCAGTTCATGGATGGTATTGCCGACCTAGAAACTCAAAGACGAGTGCGGGACTCTATACTAACTTCTCTAGAAGGAGCCCTGGCTCAAGCTATTAGAATAGAAGCTAGTCGAGATGCCACGAGAATCAGTAGGAGAAACATTAGGGTGGCAGAAGCCACAACAAATGCAAGAGGGGCAAATATCAGTTCCTATAGCACCAACAACTTGTCGGGAAACTAAATTCGCCCAGCCTAATGGAGCATCGGCTGGGCCTAACAGTAACACAAGCTCCAACCAACAGCCAAAACTCCCTTACTATTGCTCGGAAGATCAACTTGTCTAAGAAGGTACAGCAAAAACCTTCCGCAAAACAGCCCAAATCAGATGAGCCAGTGGAAAGGTCACCGGGCATATCACCGTAATCGAGAGAGAAGTAAAAGGCATTGTAAAGTGGTTCAACGTAAAACAACGGTATGGCTTCATAATACGTGATGACACCAACGAAGAAGTGTTTGTCCATGCCTCTAAAATAAAAAGAAATAACCCGGAAAAAGCCACTCCAACTTTGGCAGAGGGAGAGGTCGTATGCTTTGATGTACTCCAAACGGATAAAAGTAGAAAGGCAATTAACGTCACGGGACCAGATGACAAGCCTGTCCGCGGAAGCAGTTTGGTTCGGGATATTTAATCTCGGCAGCAATGTGCCACACGTCCTTCTGGGAACTCAACTGATCACCCCAGTAGAAGGAAACGTAAACGCTTCAAAAGCCTTCGTCAATTTCACACTAACAATATGTCAGGACTATGTGTAATACCTCCACCATCGGAATTTGATGATAAACTTTCGCTACAGTCAATAGACCAGGATGATCTCCACATAAAAGATTCTTCTTTAAATCAACACCCACTGGCTTGCCGGGGCTAGAGTTAGTGGGGGAATCAGCCCCATATCAAATAAAAGTTTTCATTGGCGGACGTGCACTGCAGAACAATCTATGGATAGCGGGAAATGTAAATGGGGTCGAACGTAGTCTGATTATCGGCACAGGCGCTACACAAACTATTCTCCACCCACGAATTCTCCGGCAGGCAGATTACTACCCTCAGATCCATCCAACTAATGCAATAATCCAAGGCGTGGGCGGAGAAATTATCCCAGTTGATGGCACAGCCGAAGTCCACCTAAGCATTGGAAAGTTAGTTACAAAACATTCAATCTTCATTGCTACTATCACAGATGATTGTATAATTGGAATGGACTTTCTCATTAATCATGCATGCATACTCGACTTTAAGATGGGATTTTTACAGATTGAAGAAGAAGTTATCCCTCTGCAACAATGCCTCATGGAAGACACACCAGCCAGAACTTTGACCGCAATTACAATTCCACCAGGGCAGCAATGTCTGTTTAAGTTAACCACCACCATTAATCTTGAGGAAAATGTTCTAGTAACAAAAAGTGATTCTACCCCAAAAGACCTGGAGATCATCCCAACACTGTCTACAGCCAAGAACGGAGTAGTACTAGCCCGGCTATCGAACTCATCCTCCCAGACTGTGCACTTGCCAGCATCGACCCCAATCACCGATTTGGAGTTTAAACCGCCCATTATAACACGCAAGCAAACCGCCGTATCAAAAATTATCTCCAGCGAACTTCATGACCTCTTTAGAAGAAGCGTCAGTGAGTTAAATGAAGGCGATAAAACTACACTGTGGAATTTGTTATTAGAGTTTCAAGAAGTTTTCTCCCATAGCAAGGAAGACTTGGGGAGAACATCCATACTGAAGCACAAGATAAATGTGGGCGAAGCTTCTCCAATAAAACAGCCACCTCGAAGGATGCCAATATCCCGAAGGGCTGAAGCAGAGCATCTATTGCATGAAATGATAGAGCAAAATGTAGTCCAACCCTCCAAGAGTCCGTGGAGTAGTCCAGTGGTCCTAGTACGTAAAAAAGACGGATCGCTAAGATTTTGCGTAGACTACAGGAGAATTAATGAGATCACAAAGAAAGATTCGTACCCGCTACCAAGAATAGATCTTACCTTAGATGCGCTTAGCGATTCAAAATGGTTTGCTACGTTAGACCTTCAATCAGGCTATTGGCAGGTTGAGATAGAAGAAGCTGACCGGGAAAAGACGGCCTTTACGATTGGCCAAGGGCTCTGGGAATTTAATGTCATGCCCTTTGGTCTTACTAACGCACCGGCAGCGTTCCAATGCTTGATGGAGCTTGTTTTGGAAGGAATTCCGTACACAGTTTGCTTGGTCTATGTGGATGACGTTATCGTCCATGGCAGAGATTTTGAAAATCTATCAGAACACTTAAAATTAGTACTCGAAAGACTGCGTTCCGCTGAACTAAAACTATCGCCAGGAAAATGCCAGATATGCCAACACGAAGTAAAATTCCTGGGACATGTGGTATCCGAGCAAGGAATCTCTGCAGATCCAGAAAAAGTTTGTGCTGTGCAAAGCTGGCCTCGCCCCTTAAATAAGACGGATGTACCATCATTTTTAGGTCTTTGTGCTTATTATCGTCGCTTCATTCGAGACTTCTCGGCCATTGCTAAGCCTCTAACTAGTCTAACAGAAAAGAATGTAAAATTTATTTGGAACGAGAGTTGCGAAGGTGCTTTCAAAACTTTGAAAGAGAAGTTAACCACAGCCCCTATACTTTGCCAACCAAATGAGGACGGGAAATTTGTTCTGGACACGGACGCTAGTCAATTTGCCTGGGGTGCTGTCTTGTCACAAGTACAAAATGGTGAAGAGAAGGTCATCGAATATTACAGTAAGACGCTCAGTCGGCCAGAACGTAATTACTGCGTTACACGCAAGGAGCTGTTAGATGTAGTGAAGGCCATCGCCCACTTTCAACCCTACTTGTTGGGCTGTCATTTTATTTTACGAACTGACCACGCTTCCCTAAAATGGCTTATGCAGTTTCGAGAGCCCGAAGGCCAAATAGCGCGATGGATTGAACGCCTTCAAGAGTTCAATTTGGATATCCAACATCGTCCTGGGAAAAAGCACCTTAATGCCGACGCCTTGTCGAGACGCCCATGCCTGGGCTCTAATTGTCGCTACTGTACTCGCTTGGAAGAGAAAGAGTGTATCGTGATACATGTGGCAATGATGCAAGACAACGTAGGAACAGAACAAGATCAAGACGACCACCTGAAGTATGTAAAATCGTGGCTTAAACAGGCTGAGCGACCGACACGTGACCAAATCACACACCTACATCCTGTTCTAAAATCCTATTGGGCAATGTGGCCTGCGCTCTGCCTAAAAGATGGAATGGCGTGCCGATGCTTCACTAATGCGAGTGGAACACATTACCAAATACTTCTCCCAGAAACACGAAAAGTTGAAGTATTACAGCAGCTTCACGATAGCGTAACAGGTGGTCACTTAGGGGTAGACAAAATTACTGCAAAAATTAAGGACAGATACTACTGGGTGGGCTGTTCAGAAGATATTAGGAATTGGTGTCAGTGTTGCAAAATTTGTCAGAAACGAAAAGGACCAACACCTAGGACTAGAGCCAAATTACAGACGTATAATGTGAGTGCTCCGTTTGAAAGACTAGGTATAGATATCCTAGGTCCACTCCCCACTACTACAAGAGGACATCGCTATATCCTGGTAGTCATAGACTATTTCACAAAGTGGCCAGAAGCTATTCCATTGTTGGATCAAACTGCAGAAACAGTCGTCGAATCTTTAGTAAAGCATGTGATTTCACGATTTGGCTTACCACTACAAATCCATTCGGATCAAGGCCGTAACTTTGAATCTACAATTTTCCGAGAGGTGCTTAAACGTTTTAGAGTGGAATGGTCGAAAGATTTAATCGAACTATTCTCGACTATCTATCTAAGTACGTTGCTGACAATCAGAAAGATTGGGATGATCACCTTCCCGTTCTCTTACTTGCTTATCGATCCTCGGTACATGATTCTACCAAGAAAACTCCTGCTATGCTCACCTTGGGGAGAGAGGTTCGACTGCCTATCGAGCTGTATACTGGGCTGCCGCCAACAGAGGAACCGACAACTACATTCGATTACCTAATAAACTTAAAAACACGGCTGGAGGCGGTATATAAATTTAATAGAAACCAATTAGGAAAGGTGAGCCGAACGATGAAGGAACGATATGACCTATCCGCTAAAGCAAATCCTTTCAAAACAGGAGACAAAGTCTGGTTGTATCATCCTAAAAGAAAAAAAGGGAAATCCCCGAAGTTACAACGAGACTGGAATGGTCCATACATCATAATCGAATGTCTCGGCGAGGTGACCTATAAAATTCATAAAGAAGGAAGCAAAACCACGATGGTGGTGCATCGCAATCGCCTCGCCCCATATTACCAAACAACCTTCTGAAATATTCGGCACAAACACATGCAATAAATGTCAAGAATCCACATATTAACGCGCGCGAAATTCGCAAACTTATAATAGGCGAGTAAGAGGCACCTAGAACTATCCTCTATGTTCCCGAGTTAGGATGAGCCGGCCGTTACGAGGTATGAATCGCGATCGCGGGCAGAAATGCCAACAGCTCTTCCCTAGCATTCAAATAAACCTGGAAAGAATAACGATATATCACAATACAATTGCCATCAGCGGGCGTAAGTAACAACTACAAGCAATATCTATAACCTAAATGAAGAATGGAGTTGGAAAAACGTACCTGTGTAATTATTACTTAAATGGTTTGGTTTAATTGTTTTGTCCAGGTTTACTAATATGTTTTTTTTTCTTCTTTTAATTTTTTTATTTTCATCTTTCCGGCGAGGGCATTACATGCTCATTGGGTTGTCTCACAGTCAGAACCGAATATCTCCAAGCACAATCAAGAGTCGCAACTTTCACGGACAACAACACTGGCACCCTTATCACTTACAGAACTGACTTGCCGAGCTGAGGGCCGCTCTTTTCGTCAGTGGAGGGCTGTGTTACAGAATCACCTGAAATGATTTTAAAAAAAACGGAAACAACGAGAGAGGAACAGAAAAAGAAAACAAAACAATGAAAATGCATACCTATTAATTAAACTCCTAGACAGCTGATTTTCCTGGCGCCTGCTTGGAGCTCCTGTGATGCCTTTCATTATATGAAGGGCAAGTGTAGTTTTGCCACGGTTGCTTCGATTGCCTCTTCGAAACTATTAGAGTCCCCTAAAACGGTTAAGAAATGAATTAGTTAAGTAATACAGTCTTCTACTTAAATTTAGAAAATGCATAATAGAAAGGACAGATAAATTAATTAGAAATGTTATGAATAATAAATAAGAAAGAAATCGAAATTTAATTTTAATTAGTAAAATTTGTAGTCGCATATTTGAATTTGAATTGCACAAATTGTAATAGAAGGAAGATAAAACCAACTAGCTACACCATGGAAAATTAGCCGAATTCCAGGATCGCCCCGTCATAGTAGAGCCGGAGAACGGATTTTTTCTTCCTTCTAGAAAGTGAAATTGAATGAAGAACAAGCGTGGATAGAACAGGAGAAGAATAAAATTTGTCAAAGGTAAAATCGACTCGAGTTAATTTTTATTTTTGTTCCGTTACCCTCCTGAAGGCATTAAGTTTTCGTCGGGGAGACCACAGAGTAGAGTAGAGCATATTTCAGAAGGTTGTAGGGTGAGTACCGTATCATATCTAAACATACAGTGAAAATTGAAATCTAGAAAGGCACCGTGGCAAATAACATTAACTTAACTCAGATTAAGATCCAATAAATTACTTGTGGGCCAGATCTCAAACTTTAATAGCCCAGTACTCGGTAATCACTTGTAGTCGCACCGGACAACTCAATCGCCCAAGGCAATATTTGCATCACCAAAATAGATTTAGATTTTTTGAAAGAAAGAAGAAAATTAACCCAGAGGAGCACCCAGAAACGTTTTGTTTACTTTCTTGGGTAGACCTCAAAGTTTTCGCGTATTTGTGCTTTCCCCTTCTTGGGTGACAGATACCACTACAGTCGCAACGCAACATTTAATAAATTAAATACTCACCGACGCCATTTTGGATGTCTTCGCTGATGAAATAGATCCCTCGTTGCATCGCCAGCTTGCCATATTAAACACCGAGAAGGAAGTTTATTAAATAAGAAAAACTTTCCTAACCCGGTCCCCTATAGCACCATTGGCCAAAAAAAAAGCTCATCTGTACCTGAAAAAGAAACACTGTGCTGCCTCGCACTGAACTGCACTTGTAATGTGTGGTTAGTCATTTTAAGGGTTTACTTGTTTACTACCCCATTGACCACTGCCCGGAATTGTTATTAAGTACATATTCACGACCGACAAGAAAACACCACTGCGAAAGCACTTATTAACGTTTCTCGCGAACGAAGTTGTCTTTTACCATACATGACTCCGCCACTTATCGCGTAAACTGACAGCCATACTATACTACCCGGTCAACTACATTGAGGCTGACATTCAGCGCTCATTCATCACTCGTTCATTGAGTAGCGAAACACAAGCAGCGTACGCGAGTAGTAAGCAGAGGTCAGAACACACACGTTACACAATTGAACTCTACCCACAAGATTTGTGCGGAGTACGTGTGGATAAGGTCTCAGCTGTTTCCGTTTCCGCTGACATCTCGAACCCGAACCCAAATTAACTCGGAGATAGGCACCTAATTATCAGTGGCTGCCACCTTTCCCTCAACTGTGCTGACCACCGCTTATTTGTTGGTTGCTACGACGTGCAGGCACGTATGAGTTGCTGAACAGTGTTACATTTTATGTTAAATAGCATTCTCCCTCTCGACTACAGAAAAGCGGCCAATTTGGTAACAATATTTTATGTTACTCGTGAATTGAGAAATGTAATCCAGTTGTCTGGATTGTCGAGGACTGCGCTCAGTTTTTGTTGTTAAAGCTTTGGTTAAAGGCTTGTGGTCTGTATATACTAAAAAGTCTCTGCCTTCCACGAAGTGCCTGAAATGCTTAATAGCGAGATAAATGGCAAGTAGCTCTCGATCGAAAGCAGAGTATTTTTGTTCACATGGTGCAAGTATTTTAGAAAAAAATGCTAATTGCTGCCAGCCGTTGTTGTTACTTTGTTGTAGGACAGCTCCGACTGCGTAATTTGACGCATCTGTAGTGATGCCGTAAAGAGCGTTCTCTAATAGATGAGCTAATAATGTAGCCTTGGAGAAGGCTTGCTTTACACTCGTGAAAGCTTCTTGACATTCTTGTGGCCAAGCGAATGAACTTTTATTTTTTTACTCTTAACTAATTTTGCTAAGTATGTATACATCGGTTTTAACAGTTCAGCTAGCTTTGGAATGAATCGATTGTAATAATTGACCATTCCTATGAACTGTTGTATTTGTCGTATTGATGCGGGCGGTGTAAGCTTAAGGATTGCATCCACTCTATCTTGTAATGGTCTGATACCATCTGAGGAGATTGTATGACTGAGAAAATTAAGTTGGTTAGCACCAAAAATGCACTTTGAGGGCTTAAGTGTCAATCCGTTGTCAGCTAGCCGTTTAAAAAGAGCTCGCAGATGTCTTTTGTGCTCCTCTTCATCTTTGCAACAACAATGGGAATTCGTGTAGAATTTTTCCAAAGTCGCTGTCAAGCGAAAAATGCCGTAGGGTTGGTATGTTGACATAGGCATGGTCAGCCTTTGTGGACAGTTTTGTCATCGAGTCAATTATCTTCTTTGACGAACACTACTACTAGATTAAATTTATCGAGAAAGTCGGCTCCTAATATTGGTCTGCTGACTTCAGCTAAAATAAATTGATGAACGAAGCTTCTCCTTAAACCTATGTTTAGTTTTAGTAACTTTGTGCCACGTGTTTCGATGGTTGTACCATTGGCGGCGGAAAGTAAAAGACAAGCTTAGGTTTTCTTCTCAGGAAACAGTGATGCAGGTAAGACGGATAAATCAGCTCCGGTGTCTATGAGGAATGTGAGATGATTCTCAGGATCCCGAATGAATAAGCGGCGTGAAGTGGTTACAGCCTCGCTGCTTGCCGCGGTGGCAGCTGGGTAATTCAGTATTTTTGTTCTGGGTTTATTTGGATCTCTTTGGTTTTTCTAAAGCTGCATGGCTTATGGCAGTTCTGTGCCTGCGGCCCAAAGGGGGTATGGTACCAACATTAGCTCTGAGTTGAGTTAATTGAACGCTCTCGACTCTTTGAATTGTTTCGGTACTCTTGTGAATTGTTTTGATAATGTCGCGAACTATTTCGATGTTCTTTTGAATTGTTTCGATATTTTTGCGTATTATTTCGATATGACCGGCGACTCCGATTTTGATTTATTGCAAGAGACTTCATCATTGATTTAATTTCTTTCATTTCGCGAATAAGTGAATGATCTGCGGTGGACTCCGCTGAAGATTCTTGCGAATTAATTGACGATATGCCTCGCAGAGGGGTTGAGGCTTCCCGAATTCGATCAGCAAGAGAAGTGAGATCACTTTGTTCAATATTTTGCTGAGGGATTAATGCAATGTTTATAACTTGAGGAAGTCTGGTAAGCAGGGTTGTTAAAGAATGCATTATTTCTGAGCTGCATTCCTATACATTTTTTTATTCAAATGAACGAATTGTAAGGTGCAGTCAAAGTATGTTTAAAGAATTGGAATGGAATTAAATGAATTCTATTCCCCAAAACAAGAATGCTGAATGCATTCTTTTTCCTTCTAGAAAAAGAATGCATTACTTTGAGCTGCATTACTTTGGACTGCATTGCATTCATTGAAGTCTGTGTGAATTCACTTGGATTCACTTGGATTCAACATTCACTTGAATTCAATGCAATAATTCCATGAAATTATTTTGTGATTAAGAATGAAAGAACATATAAAGCACTTTTAAGCATTTTTTTTAAAGAATTTCAAATATTAATTAGTTTGTCGAATTCTACCACATAATGAAAGTAGATGTATTTTGTTCGCATAATTTAATTCATCTGCTTTTCCTCCCTAAAGGATTTTTTCACATAACAAATGAAAAATAAACATTATTTTCGGTCTCTGGAATAAATACTTTTTGATTTGATTTGAAATTCTTTAAAAAAAAATGCTTAAAAGTGCTTTATTTGTTCTTTCATTCTTAATCACAAAATAATTTCATGGGATAATTTCACTGAATTCAAGAGAATGCTGAATGCAAGTGAATGCAAGTGAATTCACACAGACTTCAATGAATGCAATGCATTCCAGAGTAATGCAGCTCAAAGTAATGCATTCTTTTTCTAAAAGGAAAAGAATGCGTTCATCAATATTTTTTGAGGAATGTGGATTTGTATTTCCTAATTCCTAATACTGAAGAAGAATGAAAAAATGCTAAATATGCATTCTTCATTCCTTTGAATTAAAACCAAAAAAGGCTGCATTCTTTAACAACTCTGCTGGTAAGCCAGAGCTTCTTGATTAGGTTGTCTCTTATTGCTGCGGAGGTCCCTAACAGTTGCTTTAAAGATCTGAGAAACTCCGATGCTTTCGATCTCCTATTTCTTCTGATGACAGAAGTTTTTCTAGCCTGCGTTCCTGACTAAGGGAGTGCCGTTCGATTAAAGTTTTTTTGAGTATATGTTTGATTCTGGTGGTTTTTGGATAAAGTCTAGTACGGAATCAAGTGCACTTTGTGGTAAAGAAGCTAGGACGTAATTGTATTTTGTAAATATCCTTTGTAACTTTTCCGATAATAAATTGCGCTTCCGCTTGTACAAACTAAGTGGTTGGAGAATTAACCCAAAAGGGGGGAAGTCTAACACCAATCGAACTTAGATCGCTGGAGGGATTATGTGATTCCGACCCTTTTTCGTCTTTACTATCGTCACTTTTATCATTTCCCGTTATGGTAATTTTATTTTAAGCCGTTTTATGCCTATGTATGTAAATTCGAGTTCGCAAGGAAACGCCTTATTTAATTAAATTTCTCGTTGCTTTAAATGTGCTCAGTATCGTTATACACTTGGTCACTTACAAATAATTGTATTCGCGTTGATAATTTTATTGCATTCACCTAGTGTTATTATTATGTCTTGTTATATTAATTATCAAAAAATTGGAGCCACACTAAAAAATGTTCGTTATTTAAAACATAATATTTCAGATATAATTCAAAAGTTCTTTCTTTATTTAACTTTACTGTTTACTCTCACAAATTCACAAATAATTATCAAATCAACTCTTTATTTATCGCTAGTACTGTACTTCTAATTATCGCAATCCAAATAGTTTACTTCGTTCACTTCGCTGTCTGAAATAATACTCGCCTCCTGGATGTGAGCAGCGCCGTATTTATACTCTACGAATTATCCTAGAACCTTCTTGAATATTCCATTCTCCAAACCCAGTTTACTAGGATATCACTAACCTAAAGTTGTTTCCATTTCCAATAGATGTCGCTTGTATCACTTTGTGGCGCGTAACAATATATATAATGATAATGACACTTGTAGAAAATTTATCAGCTGGTTATGTTGTTAATTTGACTATGTGCTACCAAACTCGCTAAGAAATGTGTGAGTAAATCTAATTGTAATTCAATTATTTTTTAAATGTTCTGGAACTCAAAAGGTTATCTTATTGCTAATCTAATGAAATAATTTTGTAAATGTATAAAACTAATTATAAATACTTCAGTTTGTGTTGTTTCTATTTTTTTGAAATTCTATATTTATTTTGTTGATTCATTTCATTTTAAAATTATTTAGTGAACCACGAAAGAAAAAAAAAATCCATATGTATTTCAATTTAATTTAGAAACAAACTTCATTTGTGTCATTTCTCAATGTTGCTACTCAAATCGGAAAGCTTTTACCTTAACCTGTACTTAATTTGATGACGTATGGAGGGTACCATTTATTGGAGTTCATTCTATGTGCAGCTGCTGCTATGTACTTGATGTGTTTATGCTGTGGATGTGGGCACGTGAACTTGCATTGCGTTGAAGTGCACACATACACACTTGATAATGCTTGGTTGCTGCGAAGTTTGCTGATATGTGTGATGACTATTATGTTCCGTCGCTTCGTGTTGCTGAACATTAATTTGTAGATAATGTGCTACGTTGTATTTGTATGTGATTATAGATATTTGCAGCTCGTCACGTGATCTGTATGTCGCCCTTCTAGATATACCGTATTGCTGAAAGCGTGGACCGCTAGATGCTTCACTTTTCAATGACCTCTATTAGCTCCATTTGTATGACGATGCGTTAAGAGGGTTTTACTGTTTCAGCTTGTGTAGATGCTGTATGTAGTTAATATATATATATCCACTCGCTCACCTTCAGTTTTGATAATTTTTGATAATGAAATGTTGTACGCTGTTCGTCGGCCGTCGGGGTCACCAACTGTAGTAGTGCGATTGAAAGACCGACTTCAACGTTATAATAATATTTATTTGTACATTAATTTAATTCTAAAATAACTCTACTTTTAACTCTCTAGTTTTAAATATTCAACTTAGTGAAACTGGCCATATAGGAATGCGCGGTTTTAATACAAACTTTGAAGGCGTTGCGAGCAATTGGATTCGAATATGGGTGCACTACGACTGACTCAGTGATTCTCCTTTCGCACGAAAGAGCTTTATACAGCGGGTTTTCTTTCGATTTCGAACTTATTACAGCGGTACGACGGCTGTAAAGTTTAATCTGCCTTACCATGTATATAGTAATTCTTTAGGATAAGGTCACAGTCACTACAAGTGTTTAATTTATCCATTGGCAGCAATGATGATAGCTTATCTAAAGATTCAGCCATAAAACTGAAGGAATCGATGAATCTGAATTTAATGCGGGTGCCTTCCATGTGCTTGGTGAACGAGATATATCTTTCCTTGTTTATTGGTAAGAGATCAACTTTTCCTGGGAAAGATGTAGCTATATCCTTAATAAAGAAGTGAGCATCATATCCAGATAAATTGTGAAAATTGACTGGAACTGTGGTGCAATCTTGATAGTTGAGGTTGCATGCATTATGCGCTGGTCCTCGATATTTTCCTTTTAAATGGCAATGGTCCCGGATTCGTTCTTCATCGGTTGCAAACGTTTTTTTCACATATATGACAGCACGTATTTTCCATATGTGAATGCCGTTCCTCTTTAGTCAGGCGCTGCATTGGCTTGATGTTCAGCTTTTCCTGTACA
>OZ005742.1:126256352-126301352 GCA_963930735.1 Dioctria linearis | reverse complement strand
TACCTTTAGCATTTGCCAAGTAGATACGTTCACTGACAGGCACGGGAAGACAACCGGTCGTGACATCATTGTTTGGGGGAGCACAGGGCGGAATTATCCTGTTTACGCTTACTATATAATGGACTATCGACTTCTAACGGATACATTCGGAGTTACTTAGCAATGAGAACATTGCATGAAGTAGCATCGGATGAAGAGACCACGTTTCCAGGTGCTGCCGCATGCCAAAAGAATGACATCTATGTAGATGATGTTTTAACAGGATACTATAAGTGAATTAAACACTCTGAAAACCAAGTTGATTCTTCTATTGAAAAGAGGTGGTTCTCATTTACGGAAATTCTCTGCACACCATCCAGATATCTTAAAGAATTTGGCAGAAGAAGACATATCTAAGGAATCTCTTCTTGAAATTGATGAAGATTCCACTATAAAAGTGTTAGGCATCGTAGGGAGTCCTAAACAAGACGCCTTAAATACAAATTAAACATGGAACTAGGTGGCCCAGTAACTAAAGAACCATTTTGTCAAAAATCGCCAAGCTTTTTGATCGCTTAGGATGGCTCATTCCGGTCATCATATGTGGACAAATTCTAATGCTGAAACTATGTATAGCGGGCGTAGAGTGGGATTCCAACATCCCTCACCATTCGCAGAGTGAATGGAACAATTTTTTTCAAAGATCTGAAGGATATCGAAGAAATTATTCTTCCAAGATGGACGCGTTTTCTTCCATCCAACACTATTGAGCTGCATGGATTCTGTGATAGTTCTCAACAAGCATATGCAACAGTAGTATATGCACGAGTTCAACAACTTCATGACAGTGTCTCCGCCCATTTACTTAGCTCGAAAACAAGAGACGCGCCAATAAAGACTATATGCCTTCCACGCTTAGAATTATGTGGAGCACATCTTCTCTCAAGGTTGGTAAAGGGTACAAAGGAACAGTTGGGAAGAAATTGACAAGTCTATTTGTGGACAGATTCTACAATTGTTTTGGCTTGGCTTAATAGTTACCCAAATCGCTGGAAATCATTTGTAGCGAATCATTCATTCATTCAATGATTCATTTCATTTTATTTATCTTTTAAAGTACATTATAAATTGGAAAATAAAAAGAGAAAAGCGTGAGTTAAAAATCAAAAAACAGGAAACACATGTGATCACAACAGCTCAATCTTGAATGCATCTTTTTCCCAAATTTGTAGCATGCTCAACATAGGGTAAGCCACAGCCGTCGAGAAAGACGGGGGAATACATGTTTCTTCGGAGTTATGGCGCTTCACAAGGCATTGAGACTTGTCTGGATTAATCATAAGATCGTTATTTCCTGCCCAGCCAAAAACCCTCCCCAAGTCCCCATTTAGACGTGCAATACAGTCTTCCATGAGACCAATTAGTCTGTTAGGTGAACGTTAGTATCGCGTACGGCATCTGTCAGATAATTATTAAATAAGATAAATAATAGCGGACCCAGAACAAAACCCTGAGGTATACAGGAAGACAAGGGATGCATTTTAGACAACATTTAATTAATGCGAACATGCTGAGATGGTCCAGAGAGAAAGCTAGAGACTAAATTAATAGCCGAGGCGGAAACTCCAAAATTCGATGATTATTTATTAATTAGCTTAAAATGATTAACACAATCGAAGGCTTTGGTAAAATCTAGCATTACAAGAACACACAATTCCTCTCTATCCAGACTGCATCTCAGGCCTGTGGTGACCTTTAGCAGAGCAGTTTCATAGCTATGGTTCGAGCGGAAACCAGACTACCAGCGGGAAAGCATATTATTATTTCCGATATGTGAGAGCATCTGCCTGTACATAAGTTCTTCGACGACTTTAGGCAGGAAACAGCGAAGACTTATGGGTTGAAAGTCAAAGGGGGAAAATATCACAGACTTTTTCGGGATTGGAATCACTGTCGCTTTTTTCCACCTTGACGGGAAGACAGACGTAGTCAAAGTCGTATTAAGTATATGTAAGATATGTCGTCCAATGTTGGGGCATATAATTTTAATATTTATAATCGTGTTACAGAAGTACACTGCAATGCTCCGGGAAGCTTATGGCATCATGTGCCGTCATCTGAAAATCCGGCTGATCTTGCTTCCAAAAGGTGTCTTTCCTCAAAACTACTAAAACATTACATGGTGGTGGAATGGTCCATCGTGGCTAGTGGCAGTGCCCAACGACTGGCCACAGCAATCTGCAGAGAAAAATTCAGAAATTGTGAATAAGGAAATGAAGAAACTTAAATCTTTCAAGGTTCGTATAGAATCAGAAGAGCTAGTACAAAGATTCTCAACACTTTTGAGAGCATGCAGGGTATTCGCATTCTGTAGAAGATTTATATTAAAATGCAGATCCCTAAGACAGATTTTCCTCCCTTTCTTTTTGCGCAGGAACTACGAACAGCACAGCTCGATTTAATCAGAGAAAGTCAAAGTCTGGCATATGCATCAGAAATCGAGCAACTAAAGGCTAATCAAAAAATTGGAAAAAAAAGACTCTAAATCCATTTTTGAACAAGGATCTTATCCGTCATGTTGGAGGTCGCTTAGAATATTCACATTTAATATTTTCAGAGAAACATCCAATAAACTTAGCAAGTTATTTGAATCTCGTCAGCCTACTAATCAATCAGAAACATCAAATAACACTCCATGGTGGTCCCAATCTTATCTTAGCGAGGCTTACAAGAAAATATTGGATACTTGGAGTAAAAACAACTAAAAGAAGCATATACATCAATGTGTGACTTGGTTTCGATGGAAAAAGGAAAATGCAATACAAATTATGGGCAATCTTCCTACTACACGAGTAACTCTGGAACGGCCTTTCTATGCAACAGGCATAGAATTCGCGGGTCCTACAAACATAAAACTCAAAGGCCTACATCGCCGATTTTGCATGCTTTGCAACAAAAGCACTTCACATCGAAGTGGTAAGTGACTTAAGCTAAGAAGCATTTCTGGCGTCTCTTCGAAGATTTTTTTCTGGACGGGATTTAAGTAAAGATATATACACCGACAATGGGATGAATTTCGTTGGAACGTCAAAAATCTTGGACAAGGAAGTGCAGAAAGCTATCACTAATAACATAAAAACAGCAGAAGAACATTGTAACATTGTGCTAATCAAAATGTGAGTAGACATTTTATTCTTACCGGCGTACCCCATTTTGGAGGATTGTGGGAGTCAGGAATCAAATCCATAAAACACCACCTAAGAAGAATTATAGGGTAATCACTCCTTACATTTAAGGAGCTTACTACTTGCGTGCAATAACTTCTGATCCAAAGGATTTCAACCCTCTGACTCCAGGTCACCTTCCTAGTGGAGATGCACCATTATCCCTTCCTGAGGTAGAAAGGCATCTAATATCTCACATCTATCACGATGGCAGTATAAGCAGAAGCTTAGGCGTGAATTTTGGAAAAGATGGTCCTCTGAATATCTTACCAGACTACAAAAAAGACCCAATTGGCAGCAAGAGCAAAGGTGTGTGAAAAAGGGGTTCTTTAAAGGACGACAATTTACCACCGTCCGCGTGGAAACTCGCACGAATACTAGAAACATATATATATAAACAATCAATTCAAAAGGCCAATCACAAAGATATGCCCTATTACTTTAACCAATGAAAATGAAGTTAATCGCTAAAGACGTACGTATTTATGTCACATAATTAATATGAATTAAAATTGAGAACTTAAACGCTATTACGTCGAAACTCGATTATCCGTTATTCGATTAACCGGAAACTCTATTATCCGGCATGAATCATATTTCCTACTATTTTGATTTCTCTCCATTATCCGGGAAAGACTCTATTATCCGGGATGAATCATATTTCCGATAATATTTTGAGTTCTCTCCATTATCCGGGAAAGACCCTATTATCCGGGATGAACAATCCGGTAATATTTTGAGTTCTCTCCATTATCCGGGAAAGACTCTATTATGCGGGATGAACAATCCGGTAATATTTTGAGTTCGCTCCATTATCCGGTAATCTCGGTAATCCGGTAATATCGAGAAATGAGAAAAGTTGCTTGGTATTTCTACGTAATTTCGCAGTGTCGTTCCCATATGCAGAAGGCACACTTTTGCCCATTTAAGGTCGTATTTAATATGCTGGTAATCTGTTTTAATGCTTGTTTTTCTCTCTTTCGTAGAAAATTTGTTTTTGCTTCTTCTGTTTTATTGGTTTTCTTTCTATTTTTGTAGAAAATTTGCCTGTGGTAGAAGCAACTTGAATCATATTATAGTTTTGAAGTGCATATCGTCCTATAGTAGGAAAGGAAAACATCTATTGTGTTAATCGCGTTTGTGGAAAACAAACTAATTTTGTAAAGGTTGCATTTCAGTAAAAGTGTGTATAATTGTTCCACAAATTTCTCGAAGTGCTGAGCGTTTCCAATATTCTTTTTTTAACTGGATTTTGAGGCAAGTTAATTTAATAAAACTATTAAGCTTGTTGTCCTAAAATAAATTTATACGTAGATATTTCTGCATATATTTACAATGTCGGAGACAAAACGAGCGAGAAAAGTTTTATCAGTTAAGGAAAAGGTGCAAATAATTCATTCTTTGAAAGTTGTAATACCGTAAAGACATTAGCAAAAAAATATGGCGTGGGAGAACAAACGTTGTATGATTAAAAAAAAATCAGAACAAAATCCTAAAATTGTATGCAGAAAATGACGCCGTTAAGGGCCTGGAAAACCGCAAAGTATTGAAAACCTCTGAAAATCCACAGGTAGATAAGGCGACTTATGAATGGTTCCGACAGGAACGTTTCCAAGGCACTCCTATATCAGGAGATTTAATAATTGAAAAAGCAAAAGAGTTTCACGAAAAACTTAATATACGATCAGCTTGTCAATACTCCCAAGGATGGCTTGCAAAGTTTAAGAGCCGTCACGGTATTCATAGTCCTAAAACGACTGGTGAAAAATTGTCTGCGGATTATATTAGTGCAACAATGTTCATTGATGAACTGTCCAATTTTATTGAAAAACAAAACTTTAGTTCAGAACAAATTTATAATACTGACGAGACGGGACTTTTTTGGAAGCTATTGCCAAAAAGAACATTGGTCTGTAATGACGAGCGTTCAGCCGCAGGATTAAAAGAAAGTAGAGAGCGTATCGATGTTTTGACCTGCTCAAATGCTGCGGGAACCCACAAATGCAAGCTGCTTGTAATCGGAAAAAGTGCTCGACCAAGAGCTTTTAAGAATAATACTAAAAATCTCCCGGTGATATATAAGTTAAACCGAAGAGCGTGGGTCACACAGTAAATTTTCTTACAGTGGTTTAATAATAATATTGTACCTGAAGCAAAGAATCATTTAGAAGAAGTTGGTCTGGCCGTTGATAGTAAAATTTTACTATTGTTAGATAACTGTCTCGCTCACCCAGGAGAATCTGATTTTCAAAGAGACAATGTAATCGTGAAGTTTTTACCACCGAATTGCACTTCATTGATTCAGCCTCAGGATCAAGGAATAATAAGAAATTTGAAGTGTAATTATCGGAAACACGTCATGAAAAAATTTATAAATAACGAAACTAATTTAGATCTATGCTCCTTTCAAAAATTATTTAATATAAAAAATGCAATTTGGTGTCTCTTTAATGCATGGAATGATGTTACTACTGACGTCCTAAAAAACACTTGGGGTAATATTTTACTGGGAGATGAAGCAGAAACTGCAACTCAAGATAATGGATGGAACGTTTTTTTGCAGATATACCACAAAGAACTATTGAGTTTAGTTATGAAGAGATCTCATACTGGTTTGAGAGCGACCATAATGCTCCAATATTCGCTACATTATCTGACGATGAAATTCTAAATACAATCCTGAATCCTCAAAATGACGTTGACAGTGATAGTTCAGATACTAGTTGTGAAGAAGCTCCTCACAAAACTACGATTTCACAAGCCATAACAGCATGTACTACACTCATTAACTTCCTCGAAGACCAAAATCTTCAGGGAATCACTATGCAAGATACGATGCAATTATACAGGATCCAAGAGAGTTTATTGAAAAACAAGCAACAAACTTCAAGGCAAACAACTATAAATGATTTTTTTGGCAAGTAAATACATAGTAATGTATCTGCCTAAAAATAAATATCAACTTTACTTATGTACTTATGTATGTGTATATTCGAGTGGAAACTTTATTTGTGTTATGTACATTTTTTTTTTTTGTATTAAAATATAATTTGAGTTTGTTATAAAAAAAAACGTGTTTTCCTTTATTTTACTGACCTCGTTCTATTAACCGGGATTTTCGATTTTCCGGGAAAGTCTCGAAACCAGGCATCCCGGATAATCGAGTTTCAACTTAATTAAATTATTATTACATTAATTAAATTACACCTATTTACAGATAACGAAAGTTTGTCATGGAGATGCTACTTGTTATAATTTTCACCTTAAAGGTGACTGTAGCCCTAATAACATACGACTGCGGTCACGAAAAAATCAACAAAAGCGTGATATCTCTACTTAAGGTAGAAAAGTGCAACATTGAACCATCAAAAATTTTACATGAAGAAGAAGATATTCAGCTGCTAGAGCTGAACGAAGTAACTTCCATTCATATCTTTCAATGCAAAATAAATGTGTTAATAATGTGTTAATAATGTGTGTATTATTGCGGCATGTTCAGTCACCTTTCCATAGTCCCGGGAGGGCTAAGCTCCTTCATCGCTGACGTCACGTAAGAGGATTGTATGAAAATTCAGACCTATCAATTGCAAAACAATCGCTTGATTGTTAATATCAAAGCAAATGCGTCGACTCGATATACCGAGACTATCTCAGGATCAATAGACTCCAACGGCAAGTGCCAATGTACAACTTATACATATGGTGCAAACTCGGGGAATGATCTGATTGTGGTCCATGTAATGGAATTCACAATCACTGAATATACAAGAACAGTACGACTAGAAGATAATCAAGTGGTGTTAAGGAAATATGTGGTATGCCCTTATATCTCAGGCAAATGCATGGATCCAGAATATGGAATGAGGTTTTGGGACATGATGCCAGATACATCCTGCGAATCTTTATCGTACACCGTACTCTATCAAGGTAATACAACTAAAGCGAAAAACTTAGATCTCATAAGTAAGGATAACCATATAAAGTATACAGTTAGTGCTGGTGATGTAATCTTTGCACTAGAAGTTATGAAACCCATTTCTGTTTCCCGATATAATTGATTACAAACAGAGCATCCCCGCCTAGTAATCGTGCCAAAAACAACACATGTCTATTGGTTTAACAAAAAAACGTGTTAATGTGAAAAACTTAGACCTTTTCACCTACATCAATGCGAAGTTCGTATATGTAGAGGCATCGGAATACACTAATACAGACACTCTACACATATCTAATGCATAAAAAATGTGAGGTAGAATAGCGGGAGCTCTTGAAACCACAATTAGCTTTGGCTCATCTTAATCCCACAGAATTTGCGCACATGCGAATGAAGGAATAGGGCTACCACAGCTGTAAGTAACACGAGGAGAATTTATTCGTCTTATCAAATGTCAAGCAGTAGAGACTACAATCAGGAAGACAGAACGAAGTTTCAATGAACTTCCAGTTAATAATAACAATAAAAGTTATTTTTTGACACCAATAACACATCTCCTACAACGGCAGTGATATTCCGTGTTCTTCGACATTGTCATCAGCATAATAACTTTGTGGCGGCTTGACGACGCGTTGCGAATTAATTTGGACAACCACACTACATTTGTAGAGTTTGCGCTATGTACAGCGAAAACTACTTTGGGAACTAAAAAGGGTGTGAAATAGTAGGCCGGTATATTAAAATTGTAAAACCAAATATAAAAGAAAATCAGTCTCATGTGAGCAGGCGAACAGCAAGTCCACACAAATTTTAAAAAACGAATAAAATAATATAAAATAGAATAAAATAAATAGTTTTGGGTTATTCAAGCAGTCTACCGGCCATGTTCATGGCGAATTTCTTCTGACTATATTGAAGTTTTCCACAGGATACCCAAAGCTCATTTTCAGGGAATCAAGCTTAGATGCATACCACCAACGTGCAGAGCTCAAAATAAAGTAACACTTGGAAAATTCTTCTGCGCTACAGCGTAATCGTCATCGACAAACGTACAAAAGTGGAAGACACCAACTGGGATCAATTATGCTTCTAAATCCAGTGGTATCGCTATCGAACACCTTGTTCTATTTAAATAAGACGCCTGTCATGTTACGTAATTCCGCCTCCAATCAAATCCAGTGCTAACTTTTGGATATCGTGAAGCACGCACTGTGGCTTGTCCCGCGCATCAAGGCAACAAGCGGACTGTGATTGGGGCGGCTCCTCTTAATATAATTTAAATCCTTTCAGAGTGTCTTTCTGAGCCTAGGTGAACGAGTGTCCTGTTTCTACTGAAATTGATGTTCTTATAAGTATCCTCATATCAGTTGATCTCCTCGTGGCAGTAAACTATACATTGGTTTACCAAGCATTCAACTATCAACGGCGCTAGACTTCGTGTGAAGCCTCAAGTCACGAGAAATAAGTCTGCGGTTATCAGAACCGCCTTATTACTCGGCATCTCAGGGCCTGTTATGAAGACTACAACTAATCAGACCGCATTATTGCTAGTCGCCTCACGTTAACTTTAAGAAGACTTTGGTCACCTAAACCGCATTATCCTCATCTATCAACTTTCTGCTTCAAGTCTACGAATTACTCACGAATCGCATCAAGTGCTGAATTCGGATAATCTCAACTGAATTACACTGTCCTCTGATTAGACCGATCGTCTACACAACCCGCTCTAGCTTATATTTGACTACGTCAGATCCACCAGCCGGCTCCACGGCACGGTTGCGGACGGCTCCCTCGTCAAAATTTAGCCAAGACATTATTATAGACCATTATGCCAAAACTTCACGGATTTTGGTATGGATTGAAATCAACGAAGTCACCGATTAGAATCTCGTGAGATCTTGAAACCTTCTGTTTATTCCTATCATAGATTTATGTAGGTTGAGTGAATAAAACCAACCTTATTTTATTAAAGATTACAATTTTATTATATGATGCGCACAAGACTAAAACAGTGTGTAGCGGTCGACAGTCACTTGAATAAGAAGTACAAAAATTCCCTGTAACTATGTAGACTGATCTGATTATCAAACTTGTACATGTATTTGTATGAGTAAAATATATTGGTAAGTAGGAAAATGACAAGAGTTGCCATACTAAAGATAATTACTAGTTTATAATAAACAAAAAGGGAAATTATTAGTTTACAACGTAACATACTGCCGCCATTAAGAACTTTCTTAATCTATTGGTAATTTAGCAATTTTTCTGATGGGGCGCTTCAGTTCGCCATGACTAGTTTTGATGGTTACTGCTCGTACTAGATTTTCCAACCCGGGTGAACTGCAGTGATTTTTCCAAGAAGCCAAGCGGACGGGGGAAGGTTTTCTTCATGAATCAGAACTACATCGCCAACAGCTAGGTTAGAGGCTGCGTATCTCCATTTTGGACGTTGGTTAAGTGAGTGAAGATACTGTGTTGACCATTGTTTCCAAAAAGACTGCGTCATCTTCTGTACTTGCTGCCACCGGGTTAAGTAAGATGGGTTCAGGTCGTTAAAGTCCCTCTCAGGCAGAGCGGTGAGTGCTGTGCCAACCAAAAAATGAGCCGGTGTTAAAACGTCCATGTCATCATCACTAATCGCCGTCAGCGGTCGTGAATTTAGAATGCCTTCAATCTGTGTTAGTAACGTCGCCATCTCCTCGAACGTTAGGGGTATATCGCCGATGACTCGTCTCATGTGGGTTTTCACTGCTTTAACCCCTGACTCCCAGATGCCGCCGAAATGTGGTGAAGCTGGTGGAATAAAATGCCAAACGGTTTGCTTCTGAGTTAGAACAGAGGAGATTAGTTCATTGTAACTTTTTGATAAGACCAATTTATAGAGTTCTGATAGTTTACGCTTTGTTCCGACAAAGTTATTCGCGTTGTCACTGTATATAGCCGACGGAATTCCGCGCCGCGCGGTAAAACGTTTCAACGCTGCGATAAATGCGTCCGAGGTCAAGTGCGACACGAGTTCTATATGAATAGCTTTAGTGCTAAAGCATACGAATAAGGCTATGTAACCCTTGCTGAGCTTGGCGCCACGTCCTCTGTGCAATCTTATTCGAATTGGGCCTGTATAGTCTATTCCGCAATGTGAAAATGGTCTGCTGGGACGTACACGTAGTTCAGGTAAACTTGCCATGAATTGTTGATGTGTAGTACGTCGTTGTCGAATGCATGGGATACACTTGTGGATATATTGGCGAATGGTGCTATGACCGCCAATTATCCAATATTGCTGCCGGATGATGGACAATAATAATGTAGGACCTGGATGTGAAGTTTGAGTTGGCCAAGTATTTTCCAATCTACTCATCCAGCAGGGCCCTTGCCACCAAAAAGTGGATTTTGTTAGGGATTGTGGTGAGATTCCTCGAGATGCTAAGTCTGCCGGTTTGTCGTTTGAAGTGACATGTCTTCACTTGTTCATTGGAAGTGTGCTAAGTATTTCCTTCATGTGATCAAGAGTCTGATATTCGTGGATAAATTCTCTGTATTCGTTGTAGAGTTGTGGGTTTTTCCTTAAGCGTCGCTCCAGTGAAAGAAAGCAGGAAATAGCAGTGCGTCTTGAAATTCCAAGCCTTTCTGCCGGCTCTTTGAAAGGAAGTCGTACAAAAAACCTCCCTTCCTTATCGACGTATGTGTGTTTCGTGAAATGCTCTTCACACAATCTTTCTTCATCCGTGAAATAATTTGACGATGAAGGAATATTCTCAAGTTCCCAAAACTGTTTTAGTACTTCATCGATGTTACTGTTTATAGTGTTGTGGAAATTATCGACCTTGTGTATGCTCTGGTTTGTATTGTGTTGCCCGGAGACCACCCATCTAAAGATAGTGTTTTGCAAGATAGATGCTCCTGATGGATTTCGAATTTTTCCATCTTGAATGATTGTAAAAAAGTGGTCAGCGCCGATGAGGATGTCAATTTCACTGCTACGGTGAAATGATTCGTCTGCTAATTTAACTTGGTGAATATAGGGCCAGAAGTCCGTAGATATATCCACAGGTGGCAAAGCTGATGTGAGCTTCTTCAAAACAAATTCTTGAATTTGCAAAATCTCACTATTTTCTGGTACCAAATGTAAGGTAACTTCCCCTCGAGTTGTTGTTACTTCCACAGAGGACAACCCATTCACTGATGATCTATGATTTGTGCGTGGTAGTTTCAGCCTCTGTACGCAGGCTTCAGTTATAAACGTTGCCATGGATGCTGAATCTAACAGAGCTCGACAAGGTTGTAGTACTCCTTGTATGTCTCTTACGAACACAATGGCTGTTGGGAGTAATGTCACAGCCAACTTTGTTCGAGAATTGTAGCTGTGTAATTGTTGTTGATGATTGATTTGGTGACAATGTAGGTTTTTTTCATGCTTTGAACTGTATGGCACGGCTGTTGCACTTGAATATTCCCTTGTGATGTGATCTTCCTCTCGGACTGTTGTGGAATTTGGTGGCGCATGGTTGAGTGATGCGTTGTTATTAGGTGTATATGGTATCGAGGTTGGGTCTAGCGATGATTGCCGACTTTGACATAAATTGTAGGATGTATCCAAACTAGTTTTAGATAGTGTCGGTTGTAGCCTCGAATTAACAGATGAGTTTTGTTGATTGTTTGATTTGTTGATTGTAGGTGTGTTGCCTGCTCTGTTTGATGCATAAGCAGTTGAATGATGACATTGCATCTGTGTATATTGATGTAGTGCTGAATGATGCTTTTCATTACAATAATGGCATCGAAATGATGACCTACATGCTGTTGTCTGATGTCCACGATCCAGACAATTGAAGCATAAATTATGTTGCACTACTAACTTTCGTCTTGTTGGAGTATCAAGTGCTTTGAATTTGGCACATTTGAAAAGCGAATGATTGCTGCTGCATTTGGGGCACTTAGCTCTTGACGAACTAAAGTGTGTTCTGAGTGCTGCTTGTGCTTTTTCCGAGTGTGATGAATTTTGTGTCAAATTTGCGTTGTATGGCTCTAGAGCGTCACATCTGTTGCTTACAAACTTTATGAAGTCTTGAAAACTTGGAAATGATTTCTCTGATGTATGTTGTGCCCACAATTGTCTTGTTTCTCCGTCTGTTTTTTGGAGTAGCATGTAAATGATCCATGGATCACGCGCTTGAGCTTCATAACCCAACGCCTCTAAGCCTCTTATAATTTCATCAGATGTATCTGATAGCCTTCGTAAATTTGGCTGATCAAAAAAGGTTTTAATAAAATCGTTTAATATCTGCTTTTTTCTATGATATCGTTCTACTAGTCTGTTCCATGCAATGTTATAATTACTTTCTGTAACTAATATATGTCGAATTTGCATTAATGCTTCTCCTTTTAGAAGTCCTTTTAAATATTGAAATTTTTGAACATTATTTAGAGTTGAAATCGTGTGTACTGTTGTCGTGAGAAGGTCTTGAAATGATGGCCAATCGCTATAACTCCCATCAAAGGACGGAATTGTTAAACTTGGCAACCTTGATTCACTTTCTGGTTGACTATTAGTGCGTTCTGCTAATACCTCAAGAAGATTTTTGTGTTGATTAGATAATGCAAGCATTGTCTCCTTTAATTGGTCTGGTTGTAACTTCTGTACGTGTTGATTGGTTGAATGACTTTTATGATTGAGCTCTCTTTGTAGAGTCGCTTCTAATTGCCAGTATATTTCTTCAACTATTGCAAAGTTGGAACTCTCATTAGGTAGTAGCGATATTTTATCATCATAAATACAAAACTCCTGAAATGCTTCTTTTAATTTCTGTAATCTTGTTGAGATGTCCACAATGTCTGTATTTTCAGAAATTGTTCCCGCATACTCTTTGATTCTTGAAATGGATCCTTCAACCCTAGCTCTCTTTTGCTTCCAACTTTGTAACTCAGCCATTTTATAAATTTATTTAAAATGTATGCAGCTATGACCAGAATATATTGAAAACTTGTTTAGGTTATTAGAAAATTTCCGTAATATAGTTCATATACTTAAAATATAAATAAATTTTTGCAATAACGAAATATACTTCAAATATAAAATATTTATATATGTTTTCAATTTGTTGTGTAATATACAAGTGCAAAATTCACATAATAATATCAATACGTTTAAATGCTGTTTTTTATTTTGTGTTGAGCAATCATTGTTTAAATTTCGCGTTATAGTCCATAAGTGTTACTAAATAATGAGAAAACCTGAGTTATTGTTATCTTTAACTGTGCTCTGTCACTTAAAAATGTCTAATGATAATTCATCTTATATTATGTAAATGTCATTAATAAATAAGAATAAATTCACGTTTGCAAATTCCACAGACTATATTTTATATTGTGCAATTGTCATTAAAATATTAAAGGAAAATAATTTCGTTGGCTTAATTTTACCTGTGTAAATTATTTGCTGCCTACACTGTACTTATCATGTGTCCGGTAAATATTCGCCGATACTGTGGTTTTTTGACGTCTAAGATTGACTGTATAAATGTAAATTTCTGCACTAACACCTACTGTTGAATGTGCCTCGAACGTGTTTTATATGGTGTATAGTAGTATAGTATTCCGAATTCGGATTGCACTCACACTGTCTCCAACACTTGTATTGTGTATTATGTGCATGAATTTTGTGCGCTGTACTTATGTACTTGGGCTACCGCTATTTTATGAAATTAATCGCCAAATTGTTATTTCTTTTTGTAAAATCAAAATTCCACATCTAGGCAATGCACAATTTGGTGGATACGCATTTATTTCTATTTACGTTGAACTATTTTTTTTAGCTTTATGTTTAACACTTTGCTAATATTGTAGATATTTTAAGAAACAAAAAGTCTAGGTACTTATCTTGATTGGTGGAAAGTACAATTAATCCAGCGCTGTTATATGATGTGATGTTATATGTATGATGAACATTTTTTTTTTTTATTATTATCTCCAGTGTATTTTTGTATTTTGGGATCCTGTATATATCTCCAATCGCTGGATAAACCTCTCGAAGGACCAATGTTTATTCCTATCATAGATTTATGTAGGTTGAGTGAATAAAACCAATCCTTATTTTATTAAAGATTACAATTTTATTATATGATGCGCACAAGACTAAAACAGTGTGTAGCGGTCGGCAGTCACTTGAAGAAGAAGTACAAAAATTTCCTGTAACTATGTAGACTGATCTGATTATCAAACTTGTACATGCATTTGTATGAGTAAAATATATTGGAAAGTAGGAAAATGACATCAGTTGCCATACTAAACATAATTACTAGTTCATAATATACAAAATGGGAAATTATTAGTTTACAACGTAACACCTTCTAAAGATATACCATGAAGGTATGAAGACCCCCATGAATTGATCAAGTCAGGAATTTACACTGCTGAAACCAATGATGCGCTACGCGGACAGATTATGTACCCTACTGAACGGCAAGCCATTGAGAATGTACTTGCAAATTCGCTTATGGGTCATAATATTGATCAGCAATATACTACGCCTTTTTTCCTCGGAACATTTAAATGAATTTGTAAGTCGCCTTCAATCTGCGTGGTCATTTGTATTAGCATTCGGTAATGTCAGTGCAGGTATTATTGGCATCTGGGTCGTTATACGCATTAATAAATTCATTATTGCCACAATACTAAATATGAGGATTTTATCTACTTTCTACCGTTGTAATTAGTGGTTATTAACAGCTACATGTGGTACCCTCACCACTTATCTCATTCACAAGAAAAATACACGAAATCAAGTCGATAACGATATTCAGTTAACTTCAGTTACTACGGATAGGAACATGGAAGAGCAAGTCCAAGAACAAGATCTTCCAGAGATGCCAAGGTTGAACATCCAGAGCATTACATTGGACGCACTTAATTGACATACTAAGGTTTATCCAGTCTTAGATAAATGAATACATATATAATTTAAATTCACTACACACTCTTATCCCTTTCCTCATCCACAAGATACTTTTACTCTTTTCCTTTCAGACCTCTTCCCTATCAAATATAAGAAGATAAGGCGAGTCGGAGCGCCCTTTAAGTAACTCCTCGTCATCAAGGAGTGCTCTTGCAAAGGAGGAAATGCTTTTACTGGAAACACCCCCTATACGAATCTAAAATTTGTCAGCACTTGATATCCCACAATTTCAGGGCCGCCCAAGATGTTTACAACAGAATGTCGTGCGTGTAAATCATCACCAAATTTCACCAGAGGCCACTCACCCAAAAGTCTTTCACCATCCGCAGCGGATTAAAAGTGCAGATATCGCACTTTTGAACGCACGATGACCTCCAATAACATAAGAAAGCGCATTTTTTGCACTTTCTTTTCGTGTGACAACAGGGTCTTCACAAAATGCAACATCGAAATTATAAGCCGGAGAAAAGTTTCCATTAATTTTAATCAAAAGTTCTGGTGTTATGAAAGAACATGACCATCTAGCTGGAATTTGAAAAGGTTCAGTAGAACCAGAAAAACTTTTATGGAATGGTTGAGCTGTTTGTTGGAATGGCAGTTTCTGCAGGTACTACTGTTATGAGCTTGAGAGTTTAATTTTCTCATTTGTTTGCGATTCCGGCATATGACTTATCCCCGATGAAATTTGGTGATATATAGTTCTATCCGTTACTGTACTCGGCAAAAGGTCCTAATCCCAAAAAATATCTTTGTTGTATGGAAAATTTCCACACTTCCTGAAACCAGTTCATATATTAACTGGTGTCATAGCTCTTGCGTATGCATAGCCCACGCATTCAGCAACTTCGTAGATCGTCAGAGACTTTCCTGGATTGTGCAAGAACCGGAGTCTACCAAAGTTGTAGTAAGTTTTAACTGGTGGTAGTAATCCCACATCCAGTGGTTGTAGCAGGGGAAGCGTCCAAATGGTTACAGTAGGACTTTCGGTCAAATTAATGGCCTCTATGGACAAATAAGATTCATGGTTGTCCATTTTCATGCCTGGAGGATTTTCTGGCGTAGTTCCAGGGAATTTGATAAAGTGTGGCATTAATTCCACAAATAATTCTGAATTCATCCATCCGTTCGCTACTGCAAGGCCTACAGTGCCAGCGAGACAGTTATTTCCCATGAAGGTCTAACATTTTTTTCGACGGAATACTAGTGCTGGAGGTAGTACATGTTCAGTTGCATTAACAATACAGCAAGTGGTTATTAATATGCCTTTCTCTGCAGTTGTCACTTTTGTCTGATTCTTAATATCTTTTGGTTTTAGATTTTCAATGGTTTCTGGACTGTAGTTGTGCCCGCTGCGTTAAGATTAAAAATTCTGGTTCCATCTGCAAACTTGGTTTCACGGGTTATGATATCGTGAAGATTAGCGAAGAACTTCTTAACGCTTTCCGGATTAAATGCTGTAGCACGTGCAGGGCTGCAAGCTCCAGGCTTTCTTAAAGGTAACTCCGGGTGTCCTCTTCGAAACTATCGTAGCCACTCCACACCCGCAATTTTCTGTCACATCCAAGAATTTTGCATTTTAATATTGTTTCGTCAAGCCATACACTGTAAAAAATGCACAAATTGTCGCCACAAAACTTTTTTTTCCTAAAATGTAGGGAATATTTCCTAAAACTTAGGGGAACATTCCCTACATTACATTACATTACATTTGAGAAAAATACCTACGCTTTGTGGCATCAATTGTACAAATTTTATACTGTGCAAGAAACTATGGGGCACTTATTCTTGCTCAAATCATAGAACATTTGCGCACATTTATTGTAATAACCTCTGTTAATTTCATAATTGGGAATTAATTTAGTGTATGGAACATATTTTGTCACCTTTGCAATATACTTTCGTAACGTTGCATAACTGGGATAGTAATGCTTGGCAGCTTTTCTTATACTAGAACTTCTTACCATCTTTATAGCCTCTTTCATATTTTGGTCTGTTCCGAACTTCTATTTGTTAGTCTATTTCACAGTGAACTAAGCCCAACAGATGTGGGCACAGTTAATCAAGAAGCTATAAAAACACTGGATATTTCTCACAATATTTCAGCAAAAACCGGTTTTCACAAAAGCGCGGAAAATTTTATGAGTAAAACCTAAAAACTTCGCCCCTCCTCATTTATTTACGAAAATGAATCTTTTGCCATTCTGTTTCGTTGCATGCAATTTGCGCTTGCACATTTTTTATCTTCATTCATAAAAGTTTTAAAGAGAGTTTGATTTTTTCTTCTCTCTTCTTTTTTTTGCCGTGTGCATTTTAAATATAAAACAAACTAAAAATTCTTCTGTGTCTTAACTTTTCATAAAGCAGTTATGCTTATATTAAACTATTATGCTATAATTCATTGCAATAATTATTTTATTAAACCTCTTAGTACAATTCCCAAGAATAAGTAATTAAAGATAGCTATTTTATGGTATAGTATGTATAGAACATATTAAAAAAAATTCGAACCCAATTCCTGTTACTCTATCATCAACTTTTAGCAATATTGGGTAGCTATCTATTTCGCTTGTTTTTTTCGATATTTGTTTTTATTTTTTGTTTGTTTGTTTTGGTTACATTCTTCGCTGTTCCAAGTGTTCTCCCATAGGGGTTCATTGGTTGTCTTGTATATTCTAGCTCTTGTAGTCATGTGAACTTGCGGTTAAGAGTTCAACAGGCCTTCAATTGCGGTTATCTTCATTATATTAGCTCATTTTCATTATATTCCTCCAATGCCCCGAAGTTTGCTCTGGTGCGGGTTCTACAAATTGGATATTATTTTTTTATATGTATCGCTTTCTAAATTAATTTTAATACTAGCGTTAAATTAATTCCTGTATTTTCATTATTCCAATGATTTAAATTTCACTCTAGTGCGAATTCTACTAATCTGGTAACTTTTACCTCTATATAGGTACCACTTTTTTTGTGCTGGCGTGATTTCAATTCTGCCATGATCAACGTTGAATCTCAAATACGGTAGTTTTGCTACATCTGATGGTGCCAAGGCTTCAGTGATATGCAGTTGATCACACTGCACACTTGTGTTATTGGCGTCTTTTCTGTAATACTACATTCTTCTTCTCTTCGTCTTCTCTTTTTTTAATTGCCCAAATTTTCATTTTTTAATAGTTTGATCTCTTTCGGATACGATCAAGCTTTGATCTGGATGACGCATTAAGTCCAGGATTTTCAACACCTTTGATATATTGGATTACGAGATCAAACTCTTCCAAATCTAATCACACTTGGGTTAATCGTATTTTTTATTCCGAGCATATACGCTAGTGGCCTATGGTCCGTTCGTACTACGAATTTTCGGCCATAGACATGCGGTTTAAAATATTTTACAGGTCAATGTATGGCTGTTAGTTGCTTTCTTGTCATTCTTGAATTATAGTAATGTATTTGTTTCTGAACTATCAACTCAATGCAGATTAATTTTATTTATAGCTCACTTCTTATTTTTAACACTAATTTATCTAGTACCGACTTATTATGTTGGACTATAAAATGTTGTAAACTTGTGTACATTTACTAGCAACTTGCGACCAGTGACCCTGACACTAAGTTGGAAGATGCTACCGTTCTGAACAGACCACCCACCTCACACACCTTTCAGCACACTTACAACAGGTGTGCTCCTCGACGCGCTTATGTCCATAAAACCTCCGGAGTATACAGGATACAACAGATAGCGACACACCTCGGGGTGAATATGGGGGTGATGGGAGAGATAACTTGCAGAGTAGTCTACAGTTATCCTTCTAATTACAAAGATGCTGATGTAGCATTCAAATTGCTGCATCACAGCCTTATGCAACCTAATCAGTTGTCACATATTGACCGGCGGGTTCAGAGGATTTGCACAGTTTGTTCTGGTGAGGGCCCCCTGTTACACAGGTTCTTCACTTGCCCAGCTTTGCGAGGTCTAATGGATCTCGTGCGCGCTATGTGTCAATTGATCCACCCGAATTTCGACATTACAAGGACATCGTTCCTATGGCCAGTGTTGACACTGGCCAAATCTACAATTCATTTGTATTACATGAGAGTCGAAGATGGGAATCAGAACACTAACCCACAACACCACTGCAACGAAGAGCTTGTCAGCCGACAGATCTACCTACATCCACTTGTACCTGGATGTAAATACATACCGCATCCGACACCTCTTTGCTACAAAATCATCGCGGGATAAGCGTGGGTGGCTGCACAGCAAATATGCCGCTAGCGATCAGCCGGCTTGGGGTGGTTCTTGCAACCCACATCCCTTGATGCTTGTTAAGCTGTGCACAAATACGAACGTTGATCAGACAGACGGACGGACAGGAAAGAAAAGAGCTGGTACGTGTGACTGCAGACAGACGGACAGACAAAAAAAAAACACGATCTACGAAGACTTCCTCCTCCTGGTGGAACCTAAAGCCTGGAAGTAAGAAAATTTATTTAAATAAGCTGAAAGACAAAAAAAGGAACAGAAAACCTCAGCAATGCCGAACAAGTACTCATTCACCCGGAGAGTTTTCAACGCTGACAGATGAACGATTAAGAGAGAGTGAGAGAGCTGAGAGGGGTCTCCGATATTGTTAAGACCACGGCTTTGGGTAATAATGGGCCCGATCGCCCCCAACCACCCTGGCTAAGCCTCCAAAGCCGTATCAATATGCTCAGCCCCATTAGCGCGTGGTTTACATCTATTGCCGTGCGTGTGTGGAAACGACCTCCTTCCTGTCCGCGACCATCCCCTTTATGGAACTACTCACTCCATCGCGCTGGATCCGTTACCAAGCTGTAAACAAAAGAAGAAAGCAACTTGGAGAACGGCGACTAAAGGTGACCAAACCAATTCACCCAAAAGAAGAAGGAAGGCGTAACAAGGAACTCAAAATTCCACCAAGTCCAAATCAAAGTACTTTATTTATTGAGGATGTTCAACCATATGAATTACTTACGAGGGAGGAAACCCGATCACAAAAAGTAACATGGTATGTATACAAAAAAAAGCTAAAGGAAACAAAGTCTCCGGTTAATATTAATCTAGATCTGAATCCTTACGACTAGCCCTAATAAGCGATTTCCTATTATGTGACTTATCGAACCCTGTGATCGACGCCTAAACTTAGATGTACACTAATTGATTTTAACACTGAAAATTAGGAACAAAAGAACACAGAGCAAATAAAAAACTTAGAGAAAATTTGAACTAACCTTGTGGTACGCTATGGACTTACATGACATACATAACACCTGATTCGATCATATTCGGTGTTTCCTCTTTTACCAAAAGGGTTGGACACTGGTTTTTCCAACTATCCACTAGCTGCTTCAGAACTACGTTGAAGTCTGGGTTTACCTTCTCGCTTCCCTGGTCCTTCGGATATGTAAGAGCGAAATGTCTTGGCGTGTCTTCTGCCAGAGGGGTACTACCTTGCCAGTAAAAATCCAACTTGTCGTCATGCAGGAAGAATTTTCAAAATGATCTTTGTTACGTGCGAGGAAAGTTTTCCCCAAATTTTCTCTCAGGTTCGCCACTACTATGGTATATAAGAATCACCGTCGCACAGGGAAATATTTCAAATAATGCAAATTATGTGTGCACAGAATGTTTAAACCGAAATTTGCTCTACAGTTTACCAATATCATGATATATGAAAATCACTGTCGCGAAGGTACATATTCCAATTAATACAAATTACGACTGCATAGAATGAATCAACCAAAATTTTCTTTTCAGTTCACTAGTAAGAAGATCTACATAAAAATCACTGTCGCATAGGTAAATATTCTAGTTAATACAAATTGCGAGTGCACAGCATGAATAAACCAAAATTTTCCTTTCAGTTCACCACTAGGAAGATCTACATAAAAATCACGGTCGCACAGGTAAATATACCAGTTAATACAAATTATGAGTGCCAGCATGAATAAACCAACATTTTCCTTTCAGTTTACCAATCGAAAGATCTACATGAAAATCACTGTCACAGGTAAATTTTCCAATTAATACAAATTACGACTGCACAGACTGAATAAACCAAAATTTTCTTTTTAGTTCACCACTAGGAAGATCTACATAAAAATCACTGTCGCACAGGTAAATATTCTGATTAATACCATTTATGAATATGCAACATTAATACTAAAATTGTCTTTCAGATCACTATTAGAAAGATCTTTAGGAAAAATCACTGTAGGACAGGTAAATATTCTAATTAGAAAGATCTATCTGAAAAATCACTGGCGCACAGGTAAATATTTCAAATATTAAAACTTATGAATGCGCAACATTAATACCAACATTTCCTTTCAGTTCGCTATTAGAAAGATCTATGTGAAAAATCACTGTAGCACAGGCAAATATTCTGATTAATACCATTTATGAATGTGCAACATTAATACTAAGATTTTCTTTCAGTTCATTATTAGAAAGATCTTTAGGAAAATTCACTGTCGCACAGGTAAGTAATCCAATTAATAAAATTTCGTGAATTCGTAACATTAATACTAAAATTTTTCTTTCAGTTCACTATTAGAGAGATCTCTAGGAAAAATCACTGTAGCACAGGTAAATATTCTAATTAATAAAATTTCATGAATGCGCACCATTAATAACAACATTTTCTTTCAGTTCACTGTTAGAAAGATCTATATGACAAAAATCACTGGCGCACAGGTAAATATTTCAAATACTAAAACTTATGAATGCGCAGCATTAATACTAAAATTTTCTTTCAGTTCATTTTTAGAAAGATCTATATGAAAATCACTGTCGCACAGGTAAGTAATCCAACTAATAAAGTTTCACGACCAGAATGAAAAAACTAAAATTTTTCCTTCAGTTCACAAAATGTTCTTTCAAAGAAAATCTGAAGTTTTCCACTGCGGATTAGTCGCGAGCCGATGGACAATGCGCGGACGCCAGAAGTTCCCGCGGAAAAAATAAAAAAAACAACGAAAGGAGAAAATCCCCAAGAAGGGAAAGCAAAAAAAACTCTATAGACTGATTTTAAATAACGAGGAATAATTACGGCTCAATTTTCTGGAGACCGTTCTGGTTCAAAGCCAAAAGACAACTTCTCTGCAAGATCTTCACTGCCTACTCAACTCATCTTGCTTACCACTGGAAAGGTCCCGCTGGCTTCCCTACATTCAAGCCTCCATGCTATCGTAGCCGTCAGGCCGGAGTTTTTTGTGTGTAGAGCTTCGTGGCAATCAACCGTCGTGCTGAATGAGTGCCCGTATAACGCTCGTTTGTCTCTTTTTTTGTAGCCACAGCGTGTTACAATTCGGCAAAGAAATTCGCTTGGGTTTTTAAGCTGGCTTGCTGTGCTAAGTGGTGTGATGATATCACGTGATATATTTTACCGCTGGGCGCATTACAGTTGAACCACTGGAAGATCCATTGACTAACGGTGAGTGTTATTGGAAAGGTTGTAATTTGTGCACATTTTGCACATTTTAGAATTTTTCGACTGAAAATATTTTGCTGTTGTTGTTGTTTCTTCCGCATTTCAGGGTTTTCCATTATATTTTTTTTGTTTTGCAGGATGGATGAAATATGGAGAAGTAGCATAGGGCTACTTCTCAAAAATGGATAACTTTTATTTTCAGGGTTTTTACTCATATGGAGAAGTAGCATAGTGCTACTTCTCGGAAATATATAACTTTTATTTTCAGGGTTTTTAGTTGTATGGAGAAGTAGCATAGGGCTACTTCTCGGAAGTATGTACACTTTTCCACTCCTTTTCAGGTACCCTGGGAAAGTTGTAGGGGTTTCTCTACAGAAAGTAGAGAAGCCGAAAGGAAGTGAAAAAAAGAACGAAGAAGGGAAGAAAAAGGGGTAGCGTATGGGGAATATGCTACAGCGTGGGGACACCCCGGAAATCCCCCAATCCCAAGACAGGAAATCGCTTCGTAACAGATAGAATTCATCTATCAACTCACTCAGGACTCTAAGGAAATTGAAGAAAGGACAGGAAAGTAAATTCCTTCAGATGAAGGCTAACCCAGAAGGGGTTAGTAACAAAGGCTGGGACCATCTAAACATGAAAGTTTAGAGATAATACACGATATAAAAAAAAATCGCTGAGACTCCATCTGCACTCGCTGATGCTGGAAAAAAAATTTAAGAAAGGACAGGAAAGTAAAACCCTTCAGATGAAGGCTAACCCAGAAGGGGTTAGCAGCAAGGAGAGGTGACGCTCTAAACTCGTTCATTTAGAGGTATAGCACTAGAAACAAAATTTCCGCCGACTCCGCTCACACGACCCTACTTGACACGCCAGACTAATTGAAAGAAAATTGAAGAAGGGACAGGACAGTAAAATCCTTCAGATGAAGGCTAACCCAGAAGGGGTTAGTAGCACAATGCAACAGGTTATCACCCACCACTGGGGAAGTAGTAGGAGGGTTTGCGATAACCTGAAGTTCACAAGTGAAGCGTGCCAGATGCTTTCTTAGGGCTACCGAGATCTACTCAACTTTGGTCAAGGCTTTATACCCTGAGAAGAGGGAAAAAAATCCAAAGAGGAGAATTTACTAAAGGCACCTCGAAAGAATGCGAAAAGGAAAAGAATTACTGCGTGCCTGATAAAGAAAATAGATCTTAGCCTATAATAGCCATTCACAAGATAAAGCCGATCTAGTCCGACTGACAATCCTACTAGGAAAATGGCTTCTATGGTAGTAGCGATAACATTCAAACCAATCAAACGCGACAGTGATTCCATAGCTCGTAAAGAAAACAAAGTTGGTTCTACTTATCTTGATCATTGGATTACTATTAGTGTCGAAGAAGGAAAAAAAATGTTATATGTACAATGCCTAGACAAAACAAATAAGATCTCGCTCACTACACGCACTACTTGGGTTGCATTGAAGTGGCTGAAGTCTGGCTACACCATTGATACAATTGACAACTAAACAGCATGACTCTGTTCAATCAAATGAAAAATTCATTTGAATAAATTCTCTAATCGGTTTGCGCACTGTGATTACAACATATAAAGCAAGTGGACACTATATAATATATAGTTTGCTAGATACCTGTCATTAACTCTAAAAAAATATCAAGAAGCTGACACATAACCTCCAATCTATGGAATTACCTGCAAATGCTGACACCACCGATGCCAGCGACAACTAAATCGTGTGCCCCTCACAAATCAAACGCAAAATTCATATCAATTAGTGCTCTAAGCACTGTTTGCACTGTGAGTATAAATTACATCTGGGCATCAGCTCTGCGGAAATTTTGTGTGAGGCTAACACATAACCTCCCATATTGGAAATTAAATTTCTTTCAAGACGGGTAAAAGAAGGAGGCACGCAAACTCTTCAGAAGAAAATATTCCGGAGAGTAAACGACAACAATCACTACCAGCAAAAATGGAGAAAGTCGGGGACATGTCAGTTGAAAAAATGCTACAATTGATTCTGGGACTCATAGCATCACAATTGTAGACTTTAACCTAAACATTAGCAACCAAAGAAGATATCGCACAACTAAAAGCTGAGTTAGTGAACACCCAAGATAAGCATGCGGAGCTGGTCAGTAAGGTAAACAATATGCAGAAACGTGAATTGCTTTTGTTAGACAGAATCGAGCAAGTGGAAACAACAGCAAGGTCAAAAAACCTGATAGAGGCTGGCCTTCCAGCTGATAACAGACTGGAAGAAGTTGTAAATAAACTATGCACCGATATGCTTGGACTAACTGAGGCACCTAAAATGCAAGACATCAAAACATTAGGACAACCACGTGACAACAAACGAACCCTACTTATCAGATTTGCCAATACAACTGATGTTCGCACCATATTGAAACAAGCCAATAAACTTAGAGGAACCAAAATATCAATCAATAGGGACTTGCCTAAAACAGCAAGAGAGAATCGCAAAATTCTGGCACGTATTATGATCAAACTAGGAAAGCTAAATGAAAACAAATTTGTTCGCCTACGGGATGACAGACTGCTCCTAGAAGATCTTGTTTTCATTTGGAGAAATGGGGAGCTAGTCTGCGGTGATGAAAGTGGAATAGCGTAGATAAATATGTTGTATAATCTAAATTTTGCACACGTTAATAATTTTCTTTTAGACTCAGATGAAACAAATGCACAACGGTCATAGGATGATGTCGTCTGCTCGGATCAAAACAATAACAGTCACAAACACACAGTAAGCAAGCTTAAAATTCTTTCCTACAATGTTGCAGGTATTGCAAACAAATTACTCTTCCCGTCCTTTTTCACCTATGTGAATTCATTTGATGTTTTTCTACTGCATGAGACTTTTCTGGAGGAGAGCAGTACGGATAAGTATAAAAATAATTTTGGCGGTTATAAAATGTATTATGTTCCGGCAAGAAGAGAATGCAAATATGGGAGAGCTAGGGAGGGGGAGTATTTTCGGGATTAGAGCAGATTTAGATATAGAAGTCACTTACAATATAATAAATGAACAACCGCTTATAGAAGTAAGCCAACAACGAAATATAACTCACATAATGCCAGTTTACATTAGCTGCACCCAGTGGGAACAGGATTTCAGAAAGCTGACGGATTTCTTTGACGATTTTATAGGGAAAACGGTTATACTGATGGGGGATGTAAATGCACGTATAGGAAAGCTGCAACAGCTTGACGAAGATGTACGACTAGATAATCCGGGCTTAAGCTTTACTCGTAATTCAAAAGACACCAATACCAATGCTAGGGGGAGAAAATTGCTTGAACTTTTAACAGACTTGGGACTTGTAGTACTGAATGGTAGAAGCACTGACGACAGGGAGGGTCATTTCACCTTTATTAGCAGCTCCGGTGCATCTGTTATAGATTTAGCGGCTGTGCCTTTTGAGCTGCTTGGTAAGATTGAATGCTTCAAAGTGGAAAGTCTTAACTTTCAGATCACATGCCGATTTGCGTTCATTTACAAACCCGAAAGCGTTCAGCCCCAGCTCCGCACCAAACTTTAACCCCACTAGATAAACTGAGTTGGTGCCTGCAGGGAGTTGACAGGTACCACAATAAACTAGACCACGAAATTAAACATATAAAAGAAACCTTTCCACTTAGTGAAGTTAATACCGACCATGTGATAAATGCTATCTCAATGTCAGCTGTTCAACGTACGTCTGCCACTGCAGTAGGTTTCAAGAACAAATGGTTCGATAGCGAATGCTATAGGGCACGTAAAATTTGCTTCAGGCTTTTAAACAAGTTCAGAAAAACAAACTCAGAATTTGTGAAATCATTGTATCTTAATGAGAATAAGAAATTCCGAAAACTATGCAGAGAAAAAAAGAAGTCTTATTTTTGTAAGCTGAGTATGCGCCTGTCTCTCGTAAATGATAGCAAAGAATGGTGGTCCGTTTGTAGAGAAATATAAGGGAAAAAGCATATTATTGGTTCCTCAATTACGAGTTCCGACTTTCTCCAACACTTTAATAAACTCTTAAACCCTCTGATTAATCAAACTAATATTCAATATGCTAAACCGTTCACTGCAGTGCCATATTTGGATCGGCCCGTGGACTTGGAGGAAATATTAAGTGTACTGCAAAAATCTAAACATAACAAGGCCCCCGGTTATGATGGTGTGCCTTATGAGTTTCTTAAAAATGCAACTCCAAACTTTATGGAACTGCTAACTATTGCGCTTAACAATATCTACGAACAAGGGCTAGTGCCTGAATCCTTTTTAAGATCCATAATCTTTCCAATTCACAAAAAAGGCGACCCTAACATGGCGTCCAACTATAGGGACTTATCGTATATCAACACGATCGCAAAATTGTTTATAAGTGTGCTATCAAACAGATTACAACAATGGGTGGAATAGAATAATATTCTGTGGGAATATCAAGCAGGGTTCAGGAAAGAATACTCCACAACAGATAATATATTCAATCTAATAAACCTAATTAATTTAGCCTGGAATGCAGGAAAAAAGAAAATTGACGCTTGTTTCGTAGACTTTAAGGCAGCGTTTGATACTATAAACAGAAACATGCTTTTCTATAAATTGTATAATGCAGGTGTCTCGACTAAGTTTATAAAAGTGCTCGAAAGTCTCTCTCATGATACAAAACTTCTGTATGGAACGGCACGGCACGGTCACATTGGTTTGCCACACAAACAGATCTTAAGCATGGTTGTCCTGCGAGCCCATTTTTGTTCTACTTATATGTAAATGATCTGCATGAGGCCTTGGGCGGTGGAATAAATATCGGTGATTTGCCTGTAAGAATTCTCCTCTATGCTGATGACCTGCTAATGCTTACAGACAGCCCCCACGTCTTGCAGAATATGTTCGACAATCTGCAGAGGTATTGCATGGTATGGTCCCTGCAAGTAAATCACGATAAAACTAAAGCAATGGTATTCCGCAAAGGAGGGAGACTGGGAAGGGATGAAAGCTGGAAACTGGGAGAAATACCAATATAAACTGTAAGCTCTTACAAGTATTTGGGTGTCTGCTTGACGGCGGGCTTATCCTTCAAGAAGCATTTAGCAGACAAGCTTGAGTGTGCCAAAAACTCGATCAATGCGGCCTGGGGTCGTTTCATGTGTAGCAAATATATCCCGCATACGGCAAAACTGCAATTATTTGACGCTGTCGCGCGCTTGATAATGTGTTATGCAAGCCAAGTATGGGGGTACAGTCAATTCGAGGAAGTAGAGAAATTGAAACGCTATTTTCTTAAGAAACTTGTGGGTCTCCCAAAAACTTCGCCGAACTATATGCTTAGCCTGGAGTTGAGTGCTCCCGATCTTTTCGTTTACACACTGCAATCCCACTTCAAGTATATCGGAAAATCATAACAACTGAGATTTTTTGGTTTGAAAATTGGCAGGATTTTGGAACTCAGTTCAATGTAGATATAGATTTAGATAATGTTGTGAAAACACTACAGGACATTTTGGATATGGAGGAGGACTTTCTTGTGAAAATGAAAATTTCAAAGAGCAGAGAGAGCATAAGGCACGAACTATATAGCACTTTAGACTATGAGCTCGCAGGACGACGCTACTTCAAGGATAATTATCCCACGGAAAAGATAAGGTATATTATCAAATGTAGGGGTGGATTAATATCACTAAATGCCTCGCCATGTAGCAGGTCAGTGAGTTCGCTATGCTCATTATGCAACATGTCTGAAGAAGAAAGTCTGAGTCATTTCCTGGAAGTATGCCCTATCCTAGCTGAATATACTTCCAAAAAGATCGCCTGAACAATAACGAAACAATAGCACTGTTAAACGGTGAAGACTGGGACGTTTTATACCGGTATACTAAGTCAGCTCTGAAGGACAGAAATATGCTAATTGCGGAATATAATTCATAGAAGTCCACATATTGATATAGTTATCATAACTATCGTACACTTTTCTCCTATTACAGTCTGCTGTCCTTCAGAATAGTCGCGTATCATTTAAAGCGCACTGATCTACCTCATATGAAGGACTCATGATTTCGAAATTTTACATACCACGTTATTGCCAGATTCGAACAGACGACACCATAGTCATTGTCTTAGTTTATTTTTTGTCTTTACTTCTGTACAGTAGCTTATTTCCTTTTTTCTTTTTATTTATGTAGTTTTTGTATTCCTTTTTGTAGCATTTTTCTATTTAGCGCTAAAATTTATGCTAAAACCTGTTGTGCAAACATAACATAGAGTGGTAATACTTTTATTTTAGAAAAAGAAATAGAACTGTATTATCTTAATGTATGGTTTATATGTAAATAAATATAATAATAATAATGATAATAAGTGGCTCACCTGGAACTGGATAATTAACACGATAACAATATAAATAAATTTTGAAAATAAACGCAAAAAAAGCGACGGTGATATTGGTAACAAGATACGTGTACGTTAGAATAATCAATAACACTACAGTTAATTACTCTACCAATGGTTAAGATTGAGTCAATGAATAAAACTTACGAAACAAATATATATAGCGTCAAGAATGAAATGGAGCGTCGATATTTTCCTCTCATGAAGGGCGTCGGCATGACGGTACGACGAGCGGTGAGACACTCTCGTTCCAACACACGCAAGAAAATAAAAAAACATCAATAAGCTTCAGCCACCGCTAAAAAAAATGTTTTTCCCTCTATCTCTCTCTCTCTCTATCCTCTCGAACACCCTCCAAGGCGCTCGCTCAGAATCCGGCTAGTCGCTAAGACTTCGGTCACTCCATACTACGATGAGCTCTAACAGGAAACGTGTACATGGAGGAGGGGAAGATTGGTGCAATGTCAGAGATCGGAACTTGAAGTTTCCGTCTCACAATGCATGATCGTGACAAGCACTCCCTTAGTCAAGGACAAAAATCAAGAGAGATGAACATCGTTCATCAATTTGACAAGGCACTGAGGTCAGCAGTTCAAGGAAAGGTGGGAGGTCGGCGATCAAGTGGCTGCTGGTACTCGAGTAAGAAGCTGGTGATGTAAATATGGAGATAAATCTGAACGGGACAACCCAACTAAAACTATATATCTGTACGGGACAACCCAACTAAAACTAAATATCTGAACGGGACACCCCAACTAAAACTAAACATCTGTACGGGACAACCCAACTAAAACTAAGTATCTGAACGGGACAACCCAACTAAAACTAAATATCTATGCAGGACAACCCAACTAAAACTAAATATCTGAACGGTACAACCCAACTAAAACTAAATATCTGAACGGGACAACCCAACTAAAACTAAGAATCTATACGGGACAAGCCAACTAAAACTAAGAAGAGATAATACGGGGTCTTCTCGGAACGAGCAGAAGTGAACGGAATGCACTCAAACAGTATGCATCGCATACAACGTTCATAACCACTAATCGTCTTAGCCTCCCATCACTAGAAGTTAGGGAAGGTTAATGAGGAGTGACACAAAAAAAGGAATCACTTTCACCTCGTGTGGGACTCCGCTCCAAGATCGCCGTCCCGGCATTGCATCGATCACTCCAAGTCGGATACCAATCTAGAGGATGCTCAACAGCCATCCTCCCGTCAGAGTGATCGAAGCAGCCCTAAACGGAGCCATGGGAGCGGAGCACCACGCAAGCGCCAAGAGTTAGAAAAAAGGATCCTTCGAAAAGCCAGGCTGCATCAACCCAACAAGCACAAGGTCACAATAGATGAACGTCGTTCATCAACTTGTTGAGTTGAGACATACGTGTGGTTCTTCAGGCAGCCTGCATCGAGTGGTCAGCTTTTCAGTGGCCGCGAACCGAAGCTTGGCTTCAAGGATGGTATGCGTCGCGCACAAAGCCCGTCGGCCACGGAAGAGACAAGCACTTCAACCTGGAAAAGAGACTTGAGCTCGGAAACAATTTTGACTTGACCGAAAACAATTAAGGTAAACGGAAATCGCTTGAGTCAGTTTAAAACACTGAGGCCTTCCATTACAGAAAAAAAAGATCTAATAATGGTAACAAAAATTAAGAAATGATTCTTGAAGTTGTACTTGCCCTTTAGTCAAGAGAGGCTTGACTAAGGACCCAAAAAAAAAGAAACCAAAACTTGGGCGCCATTTGTAAAACGAAAAAGCCAAATAATCAAAAATTAAAACTGAACTTATACTTACACTTTAGTCAAGAGAGGCTTGACTAAAGGCCGGAAAAGAAACCAATGCTTGGGAGCCATTTGTAATGACAAATGGGCGACCAGAAATATAGAAAAAATAAGATTTTCAAGCAAAATAAACTAAAACCAAAGTTTGGCCAGAAATGATTTCCAGAAATGGTGATTGCCATTTTAGTCAAGAGAAGTCTGACTAAAGGCGGGAAGAAAACCTGCTTGGGCGTCATTTGTAACGACAAATGGGCGACCAGAAATATAGCAAAAATAAGATTTTAAAGCAAAATAAACTAAAGCCAAAGTTTGGCCAGAAATGATTTCCAGCAATAGTGATTGCCAATTTAGTCAAGAGAAGCTTGACTAAAGGCGGGAAGAAAACCTGGTTGGGCGCCATTTGTAACGACAAATGGGCGACCAGAAATACAACAAAATAAAACTTGATATTAAAGCAAACAAAACCGTTTGGGCGCCATTTGTAAGGAAGAGTTTGTCAGCCGACAGATCTACCTACATCCACTTGTACCTGGATGTAGATACATACCGCATCCGACACCTCTTTGCTAGAAAATCATCGCGGGATTAGCGTGGGTGGCTGCACAGCAAATATGCCGCTAGCGATCAGCCGGCTTGGGGTGGTTCTTGCCACCCACATCCCTTGATGCTTGTTAAGCTGTGCACAAATACGAATGTTGACGAGACAGACGGACGGACGGGAAAGAAAAGAGCTGGTACCCCACACAGCACAAAATGCTCCCCAGTATGTTACTGGAACATCCGGCTGGGGTAACAGTAATATCCTTCGGACATCCTGATTTTGTCGTGGGCAGCTTGTAGGACTTCCTTAGGAATTCCTAATGTCCGGGGTTGGTACAACCTCAGTACATACTAAATGCCTCCCACCAGATATACATCGGATGGAGCCAGGCTATCCGTTGAATATCAAATGATGTAAAACTAGGATGCAAATGGGACATTACTAGTCTGGCGTTGGGATATCTTCAGTTAATACTAAATGCCTCCCACCAGATATACATCGGATGGAGCCAGGCTATCCGTTGAATATCAAATGATGTAAAACTAGGATGAAAATGGGACATTACTAGTCTGGCGTTGGGATATCCTCAGTTAATACTAAATGCCTCCCACCAGATATACATCGGAGGGAGCCAGGCTATCCGTCGAGTATCAACTGATGTAAAACCAGGATGTAAACCGGACGTTGGAATATATATATATATATGCATACATATATATATACTTATATATACATATATATATCATTGAAGTCCTCGTTTAACATTCATATTTACATACTTACTATAATGAGAAGGAGCACTATTTAGTCACTCTGTAGATTTGACTGGTCTAACAGGTCATGTTTTCCGAAGATACCTGAGCTGAAAATACAACATAGGTATAGTTCCTATTTGTGGTTATGTGTCTTCGAAAAACTTGTAAAGCTTGATTTGCTCAATCTACAGGGTAACTCAAAAGACCTCCTTCTCATCTGAGATACTTTTTGCCTTTATGTCAAGCAGGCGACTTTCAATATAATCTAAAATCCTTCTATCTAAACTTTGTTTAGAGGCGCAAAAGAACTAATCTGTAAAGATTTGGAAATAATAAGCCGTTCTATTTTTAAGAAATCATTTTTTATATTTATATATGCATTACTAGGAGAACAACATAAACTTTGTATACATATGTACTAGGAGAACAACAAAAACTTTTATATTTGTAGGAATTCATACATGACAAAAATAAAAAATTGCATTTTAATCAAAACATATGCCAATACCTTGCAAATGGTTACTATTTCCTCAGTCACTTTAAACTGAAGGCATTTTTAAAGCTTATATAAAAAAATTGATAATTTTATGTAATCTGATTTGAAAGTTACAATGATCTAATTCTCAAATCCTATATCTCCTATCTCCTAATTGCTGGATTGAAACCCATTTTTTGCTTATTTCCTTCGTTAAGGATGGCAATATGAAATAAAATCTCCGCATAAGGAAATGCGCTTAAATTTGGAAAAATATTTACATTTTCAATATTGGTAGCCTACTTTATTTTTTTTTCCCCTAGTAATCCGTTCAGTAGCGTGGCGCAGCCAAGTCTTAATAGGGTCTTCTATCTCTTTATTTGTAGTATTGGCAGATCTAGGATCAGCTCGAACAGTGTATGTTAACAATGAGTGGTTATTTAAAGCATTATTAGACATTTAATATAGATTTTCATACCCAACAATAAATTAAATATTGACAGCTTTGAAAATGGCTTCTTTTTCTTCTTCCCATTGAAATTATATTCAGCCGCTAATTCATCCGAAAGAAGCTTTGGTAGCAGCTTGAGTATGCTTGCTTTAGCATTCCCAACATGAAAATATTTTAATTTGTTGTTCTATAAATAATTACAGACTTAAATTTAAAAACATATGTGGAGCAAATATAAACGGTTCAAACCAATTTTCGGTAGTAGTCTTTATTCTCTCGGAGTCTGATATCAATTTGGTTCATCTCAGAAGAATTTGTAAGAGGAAAGTCTTTAAGAACATCTTCTTCATCCAATTCTTCCGCAAATGTTTCAGTCCTTTGATTGCACATCAACAAATCTAACATCTGTTTTTGATTTTCTAGTATAGTTGATATCTTATAGCCCATCAATGTCATAAGTCTTTTGTGTTCTTTAAAATCTTCGTGACAATCTACAAAAATATTACATCGAAATATTTAAGATTTGGTTTTGACTTTTGATATTCTTTTTTATGGAAATAATATTTGCATTATTTGGAATTGCAGTCAATAAAGAAGATTATTCATATTTGTTAAAATATTGAGAAGCCATAACTTTGTGACACAAAATGTTGTTTCCATGTTAGCTTTTCTAAATCAGGTGCAATCACAATAGCACTATAGAGTTCTTACTACTTTTTTTTTAATTTTAGGTAGAGTAGAGTATTGAAATTTGTATTAAATTATTGCACTTCTAAATAGACATATCTTAGTATTCTTTATGAAAGATAAGATAACCAGTATTATGAATTATTATTATGATTTATAGATAAAAAGCTCGTGAAAACATCAACATCTTTTGTCAAAACGTTGAACCTTATTAAACGTTTTAATAAATGTGAAAAATACGGCATCACGAAAAAGCAAAAAAAAAATTCATAATTGTGAGCAAAGGAAATAGATATTAAAATATTCATAAAATTTTTGGTTTTATAATTACTAAAACGTGTAAACAACACTTACCATTACAATTTTCCTTTACCGAGCTTGGAGATGGCATACTCTGAATTTCAGAAGAGGTCGTCTGACTGGTGTACCTTGTTTTGAACAATGGGGCGACGCAACCGGTGTCACTGCATGTAGTATTTATTACAATAATTAAATGATTTTTCATAAGAAATTTAAGCTCACCGTTTAGGCCAGAAAACCCGAAAGATTTCTGACTTCCCAAAGTTGGGAATTCAGGCAATTTTTTCATTATGTTTCCACATCTATTCTCTTCAGCTTCGGAATCAGTAGACACAACACATCTCTTCCTTTTTCTATGTCTGCCATTATCCTTAGGTTCGGAATCTTCAGTGTTGATGTCAGATGTATAAAGTGATGCAGTACATTTTTCTTGTGCTCTTTGGTAAGAATCTATATGTATATTAAAAAGTTTATTATAATAGTTTTAGAACCTCGCTTTTAGTAACTATTTTTCATATATTCAAAAAACTGTTACTGAGAAAAGCTTTCTGATTGAACTCTATATTGATATTTAAAATAGAGTGTGGACCCACTTTTAAACAGTAAATAACCCCCACCCTCCTCCCCCAATTATGCAACTGAGTTTTTAGCAAGGTCATAGTATGAACTATGCTGAGTTTTCAGTATTTGCGGTTATGTTCAATTTAATGTAAGGAAATACATACAAAACATATACTTCGAAATTGAAAAGAAACTAAAGACAGTAATTAAAATAATGAAGATAAACACTTACCTGCAGTTCCAAGTTTTCTTTTGATTGGATATGCCGTCCAGTTACTTTCAATTGGTTCAGCTGACTTTACAGCCTTATTATACTGCTGAATATTTTTTTTATCGGGCCAATGGCAAAACTTTCCATCTAAGGAAATCCAGTTTGTTGGGACACACTCAACTCCATCTCCAAATTCAAGTATAGCATAGTTTATGTCTTCCCCCATATTTTTAAACTATGCGAACGTAAAATAATTAGTTTTTAATAATTTTATTATTCAGAAGTGTTATCTTTCCCATGTAATAGACTGAATATAATAAATTCATCATTATATGGTATTTTCATGCATTTCCTTTGAATTAATTTAAGAGGCCACGCATACAGACAATCGGAAAGATCGCTCACTTTATATATATTAACATCTGATGATTTGCACGGATCAGTGTAGTAATTTTCAACATTTTCGAATTTTTTTCCTATTATTAAATTAATCCCTTCTGTAACGCATTTGGCCACGTTTAGTACTATTACAATTTTTCCATCTGCCAGAAGACAGCAGTCATTAGCTACATCGTCTACTTTAATTTCAAATTCAGCAGTTCTTAATCGTTTATACTGAGGATCTGCAGTGTTCTTTTGCAGAGGGCCCGAATTATGCGCCGATTTTAAACAAGGCGTAAAACCATCACAGTTTTCTTCTCTGTAGTAATGTTTTCTTATATCAGAAATTTCAGCATAACGACAAGCAATTTGCTGCAGTGGTTTTTCGGACTTTCTCACCAACTTTTTTAATAGTTGCATATAGTTTTCAAAGCAGAATGCACTAAAATTTTCGACACAACCGAAATTTCTCACATCTTCAGTGATATGTATAAGATTATGAACGTTATGGGTGACGTAATGCTCTCCATTCAAAATTTCAAAACTTTTTACAAAGTACTGTAATAACTTATCGGCATAATCAACATACTCATCATTAACATGATCCGGGCTACAAAGTATTCTAAAGGCAACATGCAATGTTAAAAAGTGTTTAAAATATACTTTGTCCAATGTTTTCGCTAGAACAAAAGGTCCAGTATACAACAAAATTGCCTATACTCTGTAGCTTTCCATACTTTTACGTAATGTAATGATCTAGGCTTCCTAGCGAATTCCATAGGAGTATATTTTTTATTTCTCTTTAATAATGTTGATATTCCTTCGACTTTTCTATGTGGCAACCGCACTTTTAGGTCTCCCTTTATCCAAATATAGATGAGGCGTCTCATCACACCAAGGCAAACAAGATGCATGTAGTCTAACGGAACGTTTGTCACAAGTCCAAAATGCGGTATGCTTTGTAGGATTGTTTGCTTGACATGATAATTTTCGTCTCTATGGCTGCAGAAATCATCATCTGTTCTTTTTTGTGCACGTGTTGTTGGGAAGCATACTCTTCTTTCCCTGTACACCCCTTCAACCGTACACTTCGTGCAACTGGAATAACCTCCATGTCCCTTAACGCCCAATACAAAGGACTTAGCAGGGGCATCGCAAATTAATAATTTGAAGCGGTATATTAAAGGTTTATCAAAAGTATAATGCCATTCTGTACCAAAAGTTTAGCCTCATTTACAAAATCAATTAGAAATTCATTTGCAACTGACGGTTTCTCGTTACCGTGAAAAAGTCCAATTACAAAAACTCTTTTACACATATTAATTTTCCCAAGTATGGGCCAAAAACAGCTGCCAGTAGATCTGCTTAGAGGCAAGCCATCAATATTAACACTAATTTCAATGTTATTCAATTTTTTTATCATTTCTTTACTGCAAATACTAAGGATTCCCTCTAAAATACCGAAATGTAAATATTCCCCTGGGTGAACGTTTTTAGTAATTAAACTTCTGGGAGTATGAAGTAAAGTTCTAGGGTCGATAGGCAAATCCTCAAAGCATTTGTGCTTCTGCAGAATTTTTATCACAGCAGAAATTGTGGTATGTGGTACATTGAAATCGATTGCCCATTTTGCTAAGGAAGGCCTTATATTTGTAATTGACTCAGTTTGACCTGAGTCAATGGAATCGTTTGAATTGCACCTTTCTTTTTCTTCTGCAGATAACACATCTGTTGAGTTATTTGTTTTAAAGCTAACAGGCGTGGTACAAATATCGCAATCATTGCTTTTCAAAGGTAATAATTCACGTTCGTTGCACTCTTGAGATGATTTAGCTGAAGTATAGAAATTATCGCTCGCAGAATATTCCCCGGAAAATGAATAAATATGACCTGAAGCAGATGTATTTAAATCAAATTTAAATGACTTCCTTTGTACGAGTCGTCGTAAATCGCGCTTGCTGATGTCCTTTATTGCCTTTCGTTTATAAGAGTACATTCCAAACCTCTGCATATGTTACCTTTAAAAAAGTTATATCAAGGCGAAAGGTAATATATATTTAAAATCAAAGTAAAATCTAAATCATGAAAAGTTAATAAATTTCTTTTATAAAACCTTTGCTTGCTTTATAACTTTTAGATATAAGAAGAGAATTATTTTTATTTTATTATTATCTGTTATAATATAGAAAAGTTCAATAAGAGTTCATATACACTGTAAAGAAATTGTGTTTTTCATAAGAAGTTCAAATCCACTGCAAAAATAATATTGCGGAATAAACTACTGGGTGTTGTTAAAAAAATAATTCGAGATGAAAATAGAAAAACACCATTAAACAACGATAGGCCAGCCAAGAAATGGTACTACAGTTTTAGTTTTTAGTTTTAGAATTCTACGCTAATAAATACAAAACTTATCACATTATGGTAGAAATCCCAGATGAAAGCTAACCGATAGATAAATGATCCGTCACAAGCTCCAGATAATTTTTCTTGAACACCACTTTACAGCACATTATAGATATATGGCATAGCTACCTAGCATATTTTTGAGCTTTAATTAGGTCTCAACTTATGCTTATAAAAAATGTCACAGAAGAAATCAAGAAAAAAATATGTTTAAACTGATGACCTTTTCACAACACAATGAAAAGTTTTTTCAACACAATAAAAATATCCAAAAAAAATTTTCCACACAATAAATATCCATTTAAAGTAATTTGCGAAATATGAAATCCTGCAATTTGCCGTATATTTCGTATAAAAAAAACAAGAAAATTAAAGACTGAAGCACATCGACGCGGTGGCGGTGACAATAGCGGTAGCGGTACATACATTTTGTTTTTGTAACAACGTTATTGCAAAAACAAAATGTATGTAGCACTGCTGCTACCGTCACTGCTACCGCTTCATTTGGGATTTATTATGCGACTGCATAAAATTCCTCACCAATTACCACAAAATTTTATCAAAATATCGAATAAATTCTAGATGAAGGCTTACCGTTAGAAAAATGATGCGTCCTGATAATATTTTCTTGACATTCACTTTACACTGCACAATGTCGTTCTTGATTTGGTTGAAGTCGGCGTAAAAATAATAATCAACCCGAAATTAAAATAAACACATGTAGACTACCTGTAATTGTGAAAATACGATTTTTACTTATAAAAAATTTCACCGAAGAAATCAAGAAAAGAAAAATATGTTTAAACTAATGACCTTTCCACAACACAATGACAATTTTTTTTCAACACAATAAAAATATCCAAAAAAAAATTTTTCCACACAATAAATTACCATTTAAAGTAATTTGCGAAATATGAAAACCTGCAATTTTCCGTATAAGCGTATAAAAAACCAAGAAAATTAAAGACTGAAGCACATCGACGCGGTAGCGGTGACAATAGCGGTAGCGGTACATACATTTTGTTTTTGTAACAACGTTATGGCAAAAACAAAATGTATGTAGCACTGCTGCTACCGTCACTGCTACCGCTTCATTTGGGATTTATTATGCGACTGCATAAAATTCCTCACCAATTACCACAAAATTTTATCAAATTATCGAATAAATTCTAGATGGATGATTGTCCTGATAATATTTTCTTGACCTTCACTTTATACTGCACAATGCAAACTCACAATGGGGCACCACTTTACACAACACAACAATGCCAACTGCAAATGCGCGGGCGCACTATAAATCAAAAACTGTTCTGCTCAAGCGCATCTATCTTAATGTTACTTCGGTCAGGCATACGCCTGCCGCTATCGTTGATATGCAACCACCTAGAGAGTGTAGTGTTAGAGCATAAACAGTCCCCTCCTAATTCCCATTAGATCATCATTCATGATGACATCAATTATTCGAGGAATACGAATTCTTAATCGCTTTCGCTATACAAGCCACGAAGACCTCGATGAAAAGTTGTTAGTGGGCCGACTACATGGACAAATAACTACAATTTTATCTTAAACAGGTCCTAACGCCCAATTTTTATATGGACACCAACAACAAAATTACAATAACATATACCCGTAATCCACAGTATACCGTCGCAAGCAACAATAACACTACACTTATTTTCTGTAATATGGTGGAAGCAATATCGTAGTGAGAAGACATTGTCGTCTATATACCGTGGACTGTGATGACTTCAATGGAAGTGCTGTACCGTCCGCACCTTATCCCAAAATAACAATCGTGGGATATACTTTCAATAAATATAATGCGGTAATCTGTTTGTATACATACCAGGGATATCCTTTGGCAGTAATAATTAGGCCATCCCTAGATAATCCCAAAATGATGGTCCTAAAAATGAACTACGAATATCCCAATGTCCCGGGACTCAATGCGGATGATTGGGATCTGGATAGGATTTCCTAGGGATGAGATGTGCTGTGTGGGGTGTGACTGCAGACGGAGGGACAGACAATAAAAACACGATCTACGAAAACTTCCTCCTCCTGGTGGAACCTAAAGCCTGGAAGTAAGAAAATTTATTTAATTAAGCTGAAAGAAAAAAAAAGGAACAGAAGACCTCAGCAATGCCGAACAAGTACTCATTCACCCGGAGAGTTTTCAACGCTGACAGATGAACGATTAAGAGAGAGTGAGAGAGCTGAGAGGGGTCTCCGATATTGTTAAGACCACGGCTTTGGGTAATAATGGGCCCGATCGCCCCATCCACTCTGGCTAAGCCTCCAAAGCCGTATCAAAATGCTCAGCCCCATTAGAGCGTGGTTTACATCTATTGCCGTGCGTGTGTGGAAACGACCTCTCTCCTGTCCGCGACCATCCCCTTTATGGAACTACTCACTCCATCGCGCTGGATCCGTTACCAAGCTGTAAACAAAAGAAGAAAGCAACTTGGAGAAGGGCGGCCAAAGGTGACCAAACCAATTCACCCAAAAGAAGAAGGAAGGCGTAACAAGGAACTCAAAATTCCACCAAGTCCAAATCAAAGTAGTTTATTTATTTATTGAGGATGTTCAAGCATATGAATCACTTACGAGGGAGGACACACAATCACAAAAAGACTAACATGGTATATATACGAAAAAAACTAAACGAAACAACGTCTGCGGTTAATATTAATCTAGATCTTAATCCTTGCGACTAGCCCTAATAAGCGATTTCCTATTATGTGACTTATCGAACCCTGTGATCGACGCCTAAGCGTAGATGTACACTAATTGATTTTAGCACTGAAAATTAGGAACAAAAGAACACAAAGCAAATAAGAATACTTAGAGAAAATTTGAACTAACCTTGTGGTCCGCTATGGACTTACATGAGTTACATAACACCTGATTCAGTCATATTCGGGGTTTCCTCCTTTACCAAAACGGTTGGACACTGGTTTTTCCAACTATCCACTAGCTGCTTCAGAACTACGTTGAAGTTTGAATTTACCTTCGCGCTTCCCTGCTCCTTCGGATATGTAAGAGCGAAATGCCTTGCAGTGTCTTCTGCCAGAGGGGTACTACTTTGCCAGTAAAAATCCAACTTGTCGTCACGCAGGAAAAACTTTCAAAATGATCTTTGTTACGTGCAAGGAGAATTTTCCCCAAGTTTTCTCTCAGGTTCGCCACTACTATGGTATATAAGAATCACCGTCGCACAGGTAAATATTTCAAATAATGCAAATTATGTGTGAACAGAATGGTTAAACCGAAATTTGCTCTACAGTTTACCAATATGATGATATACGAAAATCACTGTCGCGCAGGTAAATATTCCAGTTAATACAAATTATGAGCGCACAGCATGAATAAACCAAAATTTTCCTTTCAGTTCACCACTAGGAAGATCTACATAAAAATCACGGTCGCACAGGTAAATATTCCAGTTAATATAAATTATGAGTGCCAGCATGAATAAACCAAAATTTTCCTTTCAGTTTACCAATCGAAAGATCTACATGAAAATCACTGTCACAGGTAAATTTTCCAATTAATACAAATTACGACTGCACAGAATGAATAAACCAAAATTTTCTTTTCAGTTCACCACTAGGAAGATCTACATAAAAATCACTGTCGCACAGGTAAATATTCTGATTAATACCATTTATGAATGTGCAACATTAATACTAAAATTTTCTTTCAGATCACTATTAGAAAGATCTTTAGGAAAAATCACTGTAGCACAGGTAAATATTCTGATTAATACCATTTATGAATGTGCAACATTAATACTAAATTTTTTCTTTCAGTTCACTATTAGAAAGATCTTTAGGAAAAATCACTGTTCCACAGGTAAATATTCTAATTAATACAATTTATGAATGCGCAACATTAATTCTAAAATTTTCTTTCAGTTCACTATTAGAAAGATCTATATGAAAAATCACTGGCGCACAGGTACATATTTCAAATATTAAAACTTATGAATGCGCAACATTAATACCAACATTTCCTTTCAGTTCGCTATTAGAAAGATCTATGTGAAAAATCACTGTAGCACAGGTAAATATTCTGATTAATACCATTTATGAATGTGCAACATTAATACTAAGATTTTCTTTCAGTTCACTATTAGAAAGATTTTTAGAAAAATTCACCGTCGCACAGGTAAGTAATCCAATTAATAAAATTTCATGAATGCGCAGCATTAATACTAAAATTTTCTTTCAGTTCACTGTTAGAAAGATCTATATGAAAATCACTGTCGCACAGGTAAGTAATCCAACTAATAAAGTTTCACGACCAGAATGAATAAACTAAAATTTTTCCTTCAGTTCACAAAATTTTCTTTCAAAGAAAATCTGAAATTTTCCACTGCGGATTAGTCGCGAGCCGATGGACAATGCGCGGACGACAGAAGTTCCAGCGGAAAAAATAAAAAAACAACGGAAGGAGAAAATCCCCAAGAAGGGAAAGCAAAAAAACTCTAAAAACTGATTTTAAATAAAGAGGAATCACGACTCAATTTTTCTGCGACCGTTCTCGGTCAAAGCCAAAAGACAACTTCTCTGCAAGATCCTCACTGCCTACTCAACTCATCTTGCTTGCCACTAGAAAGGTCACGCTGGCTTACCTACATTCAAGCCTCCATGCTATCGTAACCGTCAAGCAGGAGATTTTTTCTGTGTAGAGCTTCGTGGCAATCAACCGTCGTGCTGAATGCGTGCCAGTATATCGCTCGTTTGTCTCTTTTTTTGTCGCCACTGCGTGTTACAATTCGGCAAAGAAATTCGCTTAGGTTTTTAAGCTGGCTGGCTGTGCTAAGTGATGTGATGATATCACGTGATATGTTTTACTGCTGGGCGCATTACAGTTGAACCACTGGAAGATCCATTGACTAACGGTGAGTGTTATTGGAAAGGTTGTAATTTGTGCACATTTTGCACATTTTAGAATTTTTCGACTGAAAATATTTTGCTGTTGTTGTTGTTTCTTCCGCATTTCAGGGTTTTCCATTATATTTTGTTTTGTTTTGCAGGATGGATGAAATATGGAGAAGTAGCATAGGGCTACTTCTCAAAAATGGATAACTTTTATTTTCAGGGTTTTTACTCATATGGAGAAGTAGCATAGGGCTACTTCTTGGAAATATATAACTTTTATTTTCAGGGTTTTTAGTTGTATGGAGAAGTAGCATAGGGCTACTTCTCGGAAGTATGTACACTTTGCCACTCCTTTTCAGGTACCCTGGGAAAGTTGTAGGGGTTTCTCTACAGAAGGTAGGGAAGCCGAAAGGAAGTAAAAAAAAAGAACGAAGAAGGGAAGAAAAAGGGGTAGCGTATGGGGAATACTGTACACCACGCACAAGCACTTAAGCGCCACTTCGTTGACAGATTGAAGAGACGTTTACGTCTTGAATATCTGGCAACGAACGCAGACACGTTCAACTGCACATGGCAACCACTACCGTCAGTGCAGGACGGAGCTCTTGTTCGCTGGTGATAGCAGCTCACGGCATTTGCAACACTAGTCCACGGGGCTTCTCCCCGATTAGGAATCGTTACAAGTGCTGTGGGAAGGACACTGTTATATGTGCTAACCTGGAGGGATGCTGAGGGCAGTTTGTAGAGGTCTATGATACTACAACCTGCTCTCGCGGGAGTCTATATGGCTAAATCTTTTCTTTCGTTCGACTTCTTATTTTAATTTGGTTTCGGTCTCGGTTCTTTATTACAAAATTTTATGTTGAAAATTCGCTCGTTTAAGTCACTATTTATATTAGATTATTGTGGAATTTTGGAACTACTTGCAACTGTCACTTACCTAATTGTCAAAATTGGACTGGTTTTAAATTTTTTGGTATAATTTAGATCGTTTTCAAAATTCTTGTGACCGATTTTGTGACTCTTTTGAGAATTTTGTTTGAATTGGTTTTACTTTTTGTGTCATTTTGTGTTAGTTTTGTGTAATTTGATTAGATCAATTTTTTACTTCTCCCTATTAACTTTTATAACTTTTGTGTAGTTAGTGCCTTTTTTATCCTTTGTAGAACCTTTTGCCGCCTATTTTTAAGGATTTTTAAAAAGAGCCAAAGTGCCACCAAATAAAAAATTGTAGTACTGCTGATGTAACAATAACAGCACAGAGAAGAAATAGCCAGCTATCAACGGTAGTACTAAGAAAGTGATGTATGGAAGAGCTCATAGTGTAGCGAAGAGCGCGCCCGCTGTCACCCCTACCTACATCCATCTTGCCATGAGTGTTGCAACAGACGCCTCCTGCTGCAAAAATCACCTTAAGTACATGTGTGGGTAGCCGCACAGCATATTGCCGCTAGCGGTCAGCCTGCTTGAGGTAGTTCTTGCCGTCCACGTCCCCTCAGTGCTTGAGAGCTGTGCGTAAACAACAAAAAACCTGACTCGTCTTTACTAGACTTCAGACGGACGGACGGACGATAACAAAACAAAATTTACATGTCCCAAGATGCTTCGCCTCCACTGGTGTAACCTGGAAGAAAAGACCTGAAAGTGATTCAATTTACATATTACCAGCGATGCGATGTGCTGAAACAAACTAAAATGAAAGAAAAACGCCGTACAAATGTTTAACCACCCGGACAAAGTACGACGCCCAGAGAGAGAGAGAGAGAGAGAGAGAGAGCGTGGACTCCAGATGGTGGTGGAGTCCCGACTGGACGTAGATTGGGCCCATCGCCCCCATCCCCCCTGGCTAAGACGTCGCAGTCGCGGTAAATCTCTTAGCCCCCATTATGTTCGTTCGACTTAGGCGTGTATGTGTTCAGGGGTCCCTCTGAATGGCCCAACCACCACCTATTTCGCTCCTACTCGTACATTTTGGCTTGTGAGGAGCAGCGAAAGGTCATAATCTGGTTTACCAACACGTTTATATCCTCTGTTCGCGAAGTCCTTAACTAGGAGGGGGAGCGGAGCAGAGACAATGAATGCTAGAAGGGGGAAAAAAAGAGATAAAGATTATATATATATACCAAAAGGGAAGGACTGAGAAGAAAACCTATGTGAGTGTAAGCGGCAGGAAAGAAAGGAAATGCTATATGTACCAAAAGGAAATAATAAAGGCCGATTTATAGTTCACTTCTTCTTATTATTTAATAGTGATGTTACCATCGACCGCCAGTCCTTGCGTCTTACACCAATGATTACACGTAGCATTTAATGGAGTGCGACCTAGCTAGTTCACAATGACTTAAACTAATGCAAAACAATTTAGCGTGTTACCTGCCTAACGTTGCTCGAGCACTTAACCTTCAGAATCTTATATCTAGCTTGTAATAATTCACCACAATTTACTTTAACTGGCAAACAATCGAATGAGTGCCCAAGTGAACCAAAAGAAATTCGAGAGAATCATTCATGCAACTTATTATAATACCAAAACAAAATGTTGCCTTACTTGTATTTTCACACATGAACTGGCGGATGACTTGTGGTAAGGACAATTCCAGAATGCTCTGATGCTCTGTT
>OZ005742.1:126009306-126256152 GCA_963930735.1 Dioctria linearis | reverse complement strand
GCGTGTTCTGCACAATTCATAATTTTTCCCAGTGGTACTTATTCTTGGTTGATGCTGCTTTTCACGACAATAAACCCTTCTTACCTCTTTTCAGATTTTATGTATATGTATGGGAAAGTTGCAAATCTAACTTTTCGTAATTAAATAAATTTCGCCCCTTTTTAGGTACCCAGGGACAAGAAAAAGTACAAAAAAAATATAACAAAATTAAGAAAATTTTAGAGGAGCTCAAAAAAACAATAAAAAAAAATTAAAAGAAAACCGAAAAGTAGGTTGAGGGCAGAACGCTGCAATAGAAAACTTCAATTCCTCACTGATCTCGACGAAAATATATCATGGGTACAAACCAAAAATGTTTTTCAATAGAGGACAAAACTCATTTCTTTCTTAGAATTTAAATCGACCATATTTCTTCAGAATTCGTGTGGATTATTGGTGGCTTCCGTACAAATTCTGTCTGGAATCGTATTGTTGGGTGAGTTGAGGCGGTGGGTGGGTGGTAAACTTTAATGCAAGATTTACTTCTTTTAACAGTATGATAAGCAAACAAAATTACAAACTTTAGCGAAATTTATTTGGCATGGGTACAAATCACACATTTAGGGTAATAACACCTAAGCGGCTATCACTAATCGCCACAACCAAATTAGATTTTGCATATTTTGGTAGGAAGATTATATTGTAAATTTTTGTGTAACTTTTAAACGTACCGAGATTTATAAATATATTTTTGGGAACGAAATTCTAGAAACAGGAAGCTATTTGGAAATAGATACCCATTCCATTTTCACAATTTGACTGTTTGACATATTGCGATTTTTGCCATAAAAACTAGCGCGGAGTGTACGTCTCAGTGTACAGTGATTGCTTTGGTAGCATTTAAATTTCAATAAGCTCTCAGCCTCACAATATCTGGAAAAAATGCACGCCATCATAATGTGTATCCTCCTTTACGTGAATCATAAAACTTGAAAATTTCAACTTAAGGCCTAAGCAAAATTGCAACGTCAGAGCGGAAAACGACAGACGGCAGCGGGAGATTCGCTTGTCAAAACAGGCCATCGAAAGATTCGGAACACAATTGCAACGACAGGCGGTGAGCGACGATTGTGAAAGAAGAGGACTCTGAAATATCATTTATTAAATGTTTCGGGCGTTTTAAAAAGACATTTTTAATATGAATATGTTATATTTTATTGAAAGAAATGCAAAGTGTGGAAAAAAGACTGAAAATGCAGAAATTAACTAAATTCAACGCTTTGAAATATCCATTCAAACCACGTCTTTTTTGTCCACTTGTCTTGCCTGTCTTGCAAATCATAAATTATTCTATAATTTCGTACTTTCTCAGTAAATTTTTCCACAAAGCTCATTATCTATCTTTTCAAGTATCGTCGCGCTGAAAAATCTCCACGAATCGTAAGTAATTTTGGCCGATTTTGGCGACATCCATAATTTCATATATGAAGCGATAATTTTAGCTAATCAGCTACTTCAAAAAATTGTAAATCTATTCGTTTCAATTCATAATTAATATATGTTTGTGGGCCTGGTGCAAGGATATAGAAGATTCTATATACCTTCGGCTGGTGTGTGCGTGTGGGGCTAATTCCCATTCGTCTTGAAGCAATAATGGCTTGACGTTCTATTGACCTGTATTGCGTAAAAGCTTGAGGATCAAAATTAAAATGGGAAAGTTGTAGCGTTCTGTCCTCTCGCTACCTTTTATTCTTCTTCCTTTTTGCATAACACCACTAATGCTTCAGTCTCAGTTCCTCGTCACTTTTTTTTTGTTTATCTTCCGAAATTTCTCCTGTCAAATTTTTCTTTTACCTTTTTTGTCTTTACGTATAATTTCTGAAAAAGGGGGGACAAAAGTTTTATGTAATTTTTTTTTTTAGAGGTAGCCCTTGGCTACTTTTCCATTGAGACATTAATGCTTGAAAAGAAGGGAAGGTATATATATACGACTTCGAGAAGCAGCCCTATGCTACTTCTCCATAAAACCCTGAAAAGAAGAGAAAGACAAAGCATGTCCAAAAAAGAAAGAATTTAATTCGGGCAGAACTCGCACGAATTATATTCCTTCTTATAAACCCTGAAAAGAAGAAAAAAAACAAAAAACCTCGACAAACAAAAATATTGCCAAACAAAGAATTCTAAAATTGTGGCAAAACGCGCACAACTGACAATTTCCATGTAGAAACTTACCGCTAGTCACCAACCCAGGAGACGAAAACGGTAGTTCGCCTAGCAGTAAAATAAAGGATAGCAGCACACAATAGATCATTGCTAGCCCGACCGAAAATTCCGAGAAAACTTTGCTCGACAACGAATATTCGGTGGCAACGATTTTGCTGAAAAAAAGGTACACGCACACCCATACGTAGTAAGAAGCATTGCTGGCCGGAGAGATTTCGGTAGCGCTCGAAAATAACAAAAATTGCTTGCCTGTCGGTGGCTGGAAGCAGGGAGCGGCTGGGATGTCGAAAAACGGCTCGAAGTGATTTAGCGGCAGTCTGGTTCAAGTTCTACTTTGCCTACGGGAGTTTTTATATGTAGAACCGAGATTAATTGCGATAAATGCAGTGCTGAAATTTTGAGGAAAGTTAATCATAACTCAGTGGATATTAAATCATTCGTACTTACGTGCGTAGGAGTACTTTCTTTTGTCCGCATATATATAAATGCAGTGCTGAAAAATTTGGAAGAAAACTAATGATTGACTTAATTGTCTATTAAATCATTCGTACTTACTTTGTGTACGAGTACCTTTTTTGTTGTTGTTCGCACAGATAAGTGCTGTGCTGAAATTTTGAAGAAAGTTAATTATATTTCAGGTGGATATTAAACCATTCGTACTTACGCTTACGTAGGAGCACATAGTTTTCCTTTCTTTTATCTTTTGTTCGCACATATAAGTGCAGTGTTGAAAATTTTTGAAGAAAATTAATTATGGACTAAAGTGCGTATTAAATCATTCATACTTGCGTTGCATAGGAAAACGCTCTTTTGTTCGCACAGATAAGTGCAGTGCAGAAAGTCTATTTTGAAGAAAATGATCTACAACTCGAGTGCATACTATATCATATATAAATGCCGCTGAATTCTTGTTTTTTTTATGAAGTGAATTATTTACAATTAAAATCAATCCCCGTTTCTCCGGATACTTACCTATAATGGCAGCAGTGATGATCCACGATTTCTTCGGATTTTAAATACCACCCTGGTACAACTAATTAATGATCTACCGAGGAGGTTTCAGTGCCGGTTCGGTACATTCATTCGGTGATCCGTAACGAGGAGTTGTCGCACACTTACCCGCATATTTTGTCTTGAGGACAGACCGGAAGCAAAAGGAGGCGAGACGCAGTGAACTTGTTGTTGCAGAACATTTTTCTTTTGTGTTACCCTCTCTTGGAGGATGGAGGAAACCACGAATATGATCAAGTTCATACGTATGTAAGTCCTATGTGGATCACAAGGTTAGTTTGGAAAATTCTATTGCTGTTTTTTTTTTAATTTTGAGTTCCATTTAGTTTACTTTTTTTGGTTTTCTTTACTTAATAAGTTGTTTACCCGAGACAGGGTTAGATAAGCTCAGTTAGGAAAGTGCTTTCAGGGTTAATGTTAAGTGTAGGACAATTTGACAGTTGGGTAATCGGGTTTCCTCCCTCGAAGAAAACAAGTGGAAAGAGATACATTACTATGAATAAAGGAACAAATTCATGGATTCATCTGTTTAAATACTAACAACGATTGTAGTTCTTTGCCTCTCCGTTCCCTTTTCTCCTGGCCAAGAAATTTTTTTTTTTTTGCATGAGTCGTTCACCCTTTTGTTGTAGATACAGCGGAATGGAGGAGAAGAAAAATACCTGGCGGCGGTGTGGTCACGCGCAGGAGCGCCTTAGCGCACATATGGCCAAGACATTGGGCTAAGAATTTCCTGACGGACTGCGTCGTCTTAGCCAGGGTGGATGGGGGCGATGGGCCCAGATCATGTCCAATCCGGACTCCGTCATCATCTGGAGTCTCCGTGTTCTCTCTCTCTCTTTCTCTCTCTCTCTCTCACTCTCTGCGTTGTCCTTCTCCGGGTGTTATTGCAAGTGTCCGGCGTCGTGTGGACTTCCACTCTGTACTCTCTTTTGCTTCTCAGTGATCGACAACAACAAGAATTCTAAATTTTACTCTTTTTTTCAGCTTTTCGTGTGGCACCAAGAGAGCGAAGCAATATAGACCCTTTTTTCTTCACTACTTTTTTTTGTCCGTCTGTCAGTCCGAGGTCTAGACTTAGATGAGCAATTTCCCACTTGTATTACTGCACGCACAGCTTTCAAGCAGCGAAGGGATGTGGGTGGCAAGAACCACCACAAGCCGGCTGACCGCTAGCGGCAACATGCTGTGCGGCCACCCATATATATCCCCGAGGTGATTTTGCAGCAAGAGGTGTCTGTTGCCGCACCTATCGACATTCATTGTAAGATGGATGTAGGTAGGTCTGGCAACGGGCGCTTTTCGCTACAATGGCGGGCAAACTTCGTTTTTTTTTATTGCACCTTGTCGAGCTTCACTTGATTAAGGTGCAACTACAAATTTTAACATTATTTCTGGTCGCTCATTGGCTTCGCTTCAATGGCGTCTGGAGCTTCACTTGATTAAGGTACAACTACAAATTTTAACATTATTTCTGGTCGCTCATTGGCTTCGCTACAATGGAGCCCAAGCTTCGGTTTTTTTTATTGCACTTAGTCGAGCTTCACTTGATTAAGGTGCAACTACAAATTTTAACATTTTTTCTGGTCGCTCATTGGCTTCGCTACAATGGTGCCAAACTTCGGTTTTTTTTTAATGCAGTTAGTCGAGCTTCACTTGATTAAGGTGCAACTACAAATTTTAACATTATTTCTGGTCGCTCATTGGCTTCGCTACAATGGCGCTCAAACGTCGGTTTTTTTTATTGCATTTAGTCGAGCTTCACTTGATTAAGGTGCCACTACAAATTTTAACATTATTTCTGGTCGCTACAATGGCGCCCAAACAAGGTTTTTTTTGGCATTTGGTCAGGCGTATCTTGACTAGATTGCAATTACTATTGTGAAAATTATTTCTTGCTTCAAGATTCATTCAAGCTTTAGCTGATTGAGTTCTAAGTCTCTATTAATATTTTTAAATGCTAGCTTCTCTAGTATATTATGTCGAATTCCTTTCTTTTGTAGTTATATATATCGGCTATTTTTTTTTTATTTTTTTTTTAAATTAGTTCGTCAGTCTCCCATCGTTTGCCTTCAAGCTCTTCATCTGTTTTTTGTTTTTTTTTCTCCTTTTCCGATCCTTGCGAATGAATTATTGCTCATTTCAGTCCATATCGAATAAACGCCTTTTCGTCAATTTAAAAATGCAACTTTTAGCTTGCTGAAACGAGTGGCCTCGCTAGGTTGCCAATGGCTTGGTCTACGCAGAGCTACCCTTTTCTCCCGTAAAGCTCGTTGCTTTGTAGTAGTTCCGTTTTGCTCTCGTTAGATCTGGCTTTGGTAGCGGCGGGATGGCTAGTGATTTGGTTTCCTTGGTGTAACCTAGTAAAATCTCCTTCAATCATTAATTTTTTTTCTCTTTCGCTCGTCTTTAGGGTTCCATAGTTATGGCATGAAGTGCTCATCTCTTCAGTGGTAAGCGGGCTTTGTGCGCGATGCGTACTTCGCGAACACTGTTTTGATGACCACTTCTCTCTAGGTCCGGAAGAACCGCTCAAATGTTCCGACCCCTGCTGCAAGTCGGTGAGCGATAATAGCCACCTGCTTGATCTATTCCTTGTGGTAGGTATCGTGACAGCCGTGCGATTCGAAGTGAATCAGTACTATCCAAAATGTTCATCTGCCATGCGTCGCGCTTGCGTGGCGCTCTGCTCCCATGACTCCATTCGGGGTTGTCTCGATCACTCTGACGGGAGGATGGCTGGTTAGCATCCTCTAGATTGGTATCCGACTTGGAGTGATTGATACAATACCGGGGCGGTAACCTTGGAACGAAGTCCCACGTGAGATGAAGAGAGGTGAATCTCTTTGCCTTTTACTTTTGGATTATTCTCCATGGACATTCCCTACTTTGAAGTGCTGTGATGTTCTGCTGATCAGTGGAGGATGAGCGTCGTATGCGAAGCATACTACTACGAGCTTAGGTTCCGTTCACATCTGCTGGTTCCAGGAAAGAAGTCAGTACTTTGTATATTTTGAGTTTTTAATTTGAGATTTTGTTTTTGCGTATTTTGGGAAAGTACCGTATCATATCCTAGTTATTAATTCGATTATCGTTATCTTGTAGTTAGCTTCGATCTTAGTTGTATTTATAATATGGTTATATAGCTTTTGAATACTTACCTTTATCGTATTACAGTTATCGATATTTCTGGTTATCATTATGGTATAGTTATTTAGTTGCTAGTATATCTCTTAGTACCTATTATAGTTTTGTCATAGCCTTTATCTCAATCACATTTGAATTATTATAGTTTATTGAGATATATTGTTATAGTCCTTATAGTGTGAGTAGAGATCATCTTAAACACATTTGGATTACTTGTGTCACCTTCCTCGGTAGGTGGTACAGTTCGATTATAGTTCTTTATTTTTAGTCATTTTTTTTTTGTAATCTTAGTTACCTTTGTAACAGCATCGGCTTTCGTATTTCGTCATAGTTGTGGTAGGTCAATCATAGTCTCTATCTCGGCTACCGTCGGATTATCGTAGTCATATCATCTAAGCTTAGTTTTAGGCTATCGTAGCTATCTTTGATGTATCTGAGATAGGTTGTAAATCAGCTTGCAATTATATTTATTTGTAGTTGTTGGGGTTCGAGGATATCTTAGCCACCCTTGAAGTATGTTGGCTATCACGTTCCAATCTCGTTCGCAGAGTTGGTTATAGTTCTTACATCAATTACCTGGTAGTCCATTTTGGATTCCTTTTGGATTATTCTGGGTACCAAATCTCTTTGTAGTTATTATAGGTTGGTCATAGTTTTTGCCTTAGTTACACGTAGATTATTTTGGCTATCGCTCCGCAATTTAGCTATTATGGTTAGGTTAGAGCTTTGATCTTAGTTACTGTTAGCTTGGGTTAATTATCTTAGTTAAGTTTACTTTATCAGGAGTTTTTCTACGTTAGTTACCGATATATGAGACTGAATATCTAGTTACGATCATGATATTATATGAGTAGTTATTTAGTTATTATTGTTGTAGTCCTACCCCTATTATGGTTATCGTTATCTGAAGGTCGAATAGCTAGCTACGATCATTATATCGTATGCATTGCGTTTGTTGGATTTATCGCATCATACATCAACGCTACGACTTCTTTCCTGAGTACCGGCGGCCATTGAATCGGTTATCACTCCCACTGTTTTCTGTTATTGACCTCAGTCTGTTTTCAAGTTGGTGAACGATGTTCATTCCTTTGACTTGTCCTTGACAACAGGATTGTTTGTCATAACGTCCTTAACGTGGAACGGAAGCCTTCAGGTTCCTATCCCGTACATTATCTAAATTCTTACTTTTTCCTTTTAGTCCACACGTTCCATTACTAAGTCTATTCTGCGTCAGACCCTTTGAAAGGTTGGCAAGCTGTAGAGAGATAGCGAGAGTGGGAGAGAGATTGAGAACGGTTTGTTTCGTCCCAGTTCGCAGAACTGGATTGTTGAAATGTTGGTCTGTGTGTGTTTTCGGGTGGACCGCTGCGTGGCCAAGTCACGCCCTTCGTATGACTTAGCATTTTGAATATTAGTATGCGCAAATTTATAGATTTTTTTTTTTGGGGATCTATAACAAAGCCATTATTTGGAGTTCTACTTTTTGAACACTTATACACTTATGTATGCACAATTATAATGCACGCACAAATTATAGAAATACCTATAATTTTCTTTTTGAATCCATAATAAAGTATTATTAGTGAGATTTCTTTCATACATATATACATTTATATTTGGGCAATTTTAATACATGCACCGGTTTCACAGATCCTTTCCTTTGGATTTAAAATCGAGCTATTACTTTGAATTGAAACATTTATAAGTGAACGAATTTATAGATCTTCCTCTGTAGATCTATTTTAAAGTTATTTTTCTAAGCTTAATTTATGTAGTATTCTATTTAGATATATGGTACGCGAAAATCTGTAGGTCTTCTTCTTTGAATGTATGATAAAGTTACTATTTTATTTCGGACTTTTCTTCGAATATATATATATTTTTATATACGCACAAGTATCCTACACGCACACGTTATAGATATTCCTCCTTGAAGTATCATAAGGTCATTATTTTGAGTTTTCTTCGAATTTACACATTCATAAGCGCACAAATTTAATACGCACGATTCCACAGATCTACGTCTTTGAATCTATCACCATATTGCTATTCTAGACTTTCTTTTGAACTTACATAATTATATACGCACAAAGCCCATACACGCACAAAGTATAGGTGTTTCGCCTTTGGATTTATAATAACATATTTTTTTTTATTTTTCCTTCGAACATTTATATGTTTATGTATACACGAACGATGGTAATATTTGTTGTTTTATTATTATGAGGAACTCCCTGTGTACCAGTCCGCTAATTTACTTATTTATTTATTTTCATCGTCCTACCTGTATATATTTGTGTTATTTCTTTTTTTTTGTGCTTTCCAGTGTAGGTTCCATTAATTTTACTCGGTTGACAACCTCCTTGCGCTGTTAAGTTTCCAGTTACTCCCAGACAGAATTATTTTACGCGACTTGAGATTTTAATTACCTTCTTCATAATTTCCCTGCTCTGCGTTGGTCAAGCGTGAACGTCTTAGGACATTTCTCGGTAGCCTTAAAAAGGCATCCGGCAAGCTTCACTTACAAACTATAGGTTATCGCGTAACCCTCTTACTGCCTCGTCAGTGGTGGGTGATACACCTTTTATAGTTCAACCAGTTAACCTTTCTCCTTGTCTGACAATGTGTCAACTTCAACCCATACGGTACCCTACGCGTAGGAAACTACAGTAGGAATCCCGCTTGCTAATCCCGTCTGGATTAGCCTCGATACGAGGATTTTACTCTTTCCTGTCTCTTCTTCATATTTCAAACTCTGTGGTGACCGAGCGAAAAATTTTGTAAATGGACAATGATCCTAGTCGAACCCATCTCCACCTCAATTGTGTAGATGTTTCCACACTAATCTCGTCTGGATTAGCCTCGATATGAGGATTTTTCTCTTTCCTGTTTCTTCTTCATATTTCCCTAGTTGATTTGGGCGGTGCGGTGCCATAGCGAGTCCGGGGTGTAGAGCCAAGTTTGTGGCGTATGCCCGGCTTGAGACTCTGGTGGGTCATCCCCACGTTGGGCGCTGCTACGAATGTTTTCAACTATTCCTCCCTCTGGTTTAGGGGTTTAGGTTTCTGTTTGGCCCGGCTTGAGACCCTTATCCCCGTGGGTCGTCCCCACGCTGTAGCGTTCTGTCCTCTCGCTACCTTTTATTCTTCTTCCTTTTGCATAACACCACTCAATGCTTCAGTCTCAATTCGTCGTCACTTTTTTTTGTTTATCTTCCAAAATTTCTCTTGTCAAACTTTTCTTTTACCTTTTGGTCTTTACGTATAATTTCTGAAAAAGGGGAACAAAAGTTTTATGTAATTTTTTTTTTTAGAGGTAGCCCTTGGCTACTTTTCCATTGAGACATTAATACCTGAAAAGAAGGGAAGGTATATATATATACGATTTCGGGAAGCAGCCCTATGCTACTTCTCCATAAAGCATAAAACCCTGAAAAGAAGAGAAAGACAAAGCATGTCCAAAAAGAAAGAATTTAATTCGGACAGAACTCGCACGAATTATATTCCTTCTTATAAACCCTGAAAAGAAGAAAAAACAAAAAAAAAAAACCTCGACAAACAAAAATATTGCCAAACGAAGAATTCTAAAATTGTGCAAAACGTGCACATCTGACAATTTCCATGTAGAAACTTACCGCTAGTCACCAACATCCAGGAGACGAAAACGGCAATTCGCCTAGCCGTAAAATATCGAATGATAGCAGCACACAATAGATCATTGCTAGCCTGACCGAAAATTCCGAGAAATGTTGCTCGACAACGAATGTTCGGTGGCAATGATTTTGCTGAAAAATGGTACACGCACACCCATACGTAGGAAGAAGCATTGCTGGCCGGAGAGATTATCTATTAAATCATTCGTACTTACGTTGCGTACGAGTACCTTTTTTGTTGTTGTTCGCACAGATAAGTGCAGTGCTGAAATTTTGAAGAAAGTTAATTATAACTCAGGTTGATATTAAACCATTCGTACTTACGTTTACGTAGGAGCACATAGTTTTCCTTTCTTTTATCTTTTGTTCGCACATATAAGTGCAGTGTTGAAAATTTTTGAAGAAAATTAATTATGGACTAAAGTGCGTATTAAATCATTCATACTTGCGTTGCATAGGAAAACGCTCTTTTGTTCGCACAGATAAGTGCAGTGCAGAAAGTCTATTTTGAAGAAAATAATCTACAACTCGAGTGCATACTATATCATATATAAATGCCGCTGAATTCTTGTTTTTTTTTATGAAGTGAATTATTTACAATTAAAATCAATCCCCGTTTCTCCGGATACTTACCTATAATGGCAGCAGTGATGATCCACGATTTCTTCGGATTTTAAATACCACCCTGGTACAACTAATTAATGATCTACCGAGGAGGTTTCAGTGCCGGTTCGGTACATTCATTCGGTGATCCATAACGAGGAGTTGTCGCACACTTACCCGCATATTTTGTCTTGAGGACAGACCGGAAGCAAAAGGAGGCGAGACGCAGTGAACTTGTTGTTGCAGAACATTTTTCTTTTGTGTTACCCTATCTTGGAGGATGGAGGAAACCACGAATATGATCAAGTTCATACGTATGTAAGTCCTATGTGGATCACAAGGTTAGTTTGGAAAATTCTATTGCTGTTTTTTTTTTTTAATTTTGAGTTCCATTTAGTTTACTTTTTTTGGTTTTCTTTACTTAATAAGTTGTTTACCCGAGACAGGGTTAGATAAGCTCAGTTAGGAAAGTGCTTTCAGGGTTAATGTTAAGTGTAGGACAATTTGACAGTTGGGTAATCGGGTTTCCTCCCTCGAAGAAAACAAGTGGAAAGAGATACGTTACAAACTCATGGATTCATCTGTTTAAAAACTAACAACGATTGTAGTTCTTTGCCTCTCCGTTCCCTTTTCTCCTGGCCAAGAAAATTTTTTTTTGCATGAGTCGTTCACCCTTTTGTTGTAGATACAGCGGAATGGAGGAGAAGAAAAATACCTGGCGGCGGTGTGGTCACGCGCAGGAGCGCCTTAGCGCACATATGGCCAAGACATTGGGCTTAGAATTTCCTGACGGACTGCGTCGTCTTAGCCAGGGTGGATGGGGGCGATGGGCCCAGATCATGTCCAATCCGGACTCCGTCATCATCTGGAGTCTCCGTGTTCTCTCTCTCTCTCTCTCTCTCACTCTCTGCGTTGTCCTTCTCCGGGTATTATCGCAAGTGTCCGGCGTCGTATGGACTTCCGCTTTTGCTTTTCAGTGATCGACAACAACAGGAATTCTAAATTTTACTCTTTTTTTTTCAGCTCCAGATCTTTTTATTTCAGCTTATCATATTTCAGGTGGCACCAAGAGAGCGAGGCAATATAGACCCTTTTTTCTTCGCTACTTTTTGTTGTCCGTCTGTCAGTCCGAGGTCTACACATAGATGAGCAATTTCCCACTTGTATTACTGCACGCACAGCTTTCAAGCACCGAAGGGATGTGGGTGGCAAGAACCACCCCAAACCGGCTGACCGCTAGGGACAACATGCTGTGCGGCCACCCATATATATCCCCGAGGTGCTTTTGCAGCAAGAGGTGTCTGTTGTCGCACCTATCGACATTCATTGTAAGATGGATGTAGGTAGGTCTGGCAACGGGCGCGCTCTTCGTTACCAAGTGGTGCAAGTACGGAAAATAATATAATAAAGGCTGGGATATATTGCCTGAATTTAAAGGATGGTTGTCACAACGTAAAAATTACGCTGATATGGCTTTTTGCACCGCTTGCGAGGCGGCACAGTACCATAAATAAACATAGGTTAAATTCTGTGAAAATTTAAACTACGACTAGTGCACCTTTAACAAATTCTGGTAATGAAAAACTAATTTTACAAAGAAAATTATTTAGTAGTTATTTCCGTAGGTATTATTATTAAAAAGCAAGATAATGTAAAAAAGGAAATTAAAATATTACTACATGTGGCAATGTAATCTGCAATCAGGGGTGTTGATCCACTTAGGGATACTCTCAATAAACTACTCCATGAACGAGCAGAAACTTCATCTTCTGCATATAAATATTCAAATACATCGAACCAAGTGGCTAGCTAGCTGTTATAAAAAATGTTATTGTGCCATATTTTTTAGAAGAACTTGTTAATGACATTGGATATTCTAAATTTTCAATAATTTTTTATGTGCTTATGTTGCAACTGAAAAATATCTTTGCTTTTGTGTGCAATACTTTTCCATTTACATTTACAGGTTTGTACTAATATCCTTGGATTAGTTAAAATTATTCAAACCACTTCAGTGGCTCTGTTCGAAGCAATTTGTAATTATTTAAAAGAAGTCAAACTTAACGAAAAAAATTTAATTGGTATTGCAACAGACGGTGTATGTATGGATATAAAAATTCGCTTTATACCCTTTTAAAGAAAATTTGTCCTGATCTGGTTTTGGTGAAATGCATTTCCCATAGCCTGGACTTGTGCGCATCAAAAGCAGCTGAGTGTTTACCGACTGAAGTAGAGCTCCTAATTAAGGATTTCTGTAATTGGTTCTCTAATAGTAATTTAAGAAGAGAAAAATATAAAGAAATATATCAGTTAATAAATTCCTAGAACGATATCCACTAAATTAATTCGTCTAAGCAATACTCGTTGGCTTTCCAGGTACAATGTTGTCGTAAAAATTATGAACCAATATCTAGAATTAGAAACATTCTTTTCTATGGCTGCTTAAATGAAAAATGCCACTCGGCAAAAATATGAAATGATATGTAGGTACAAAAATCGCTCAAATTATTTATATCTGAAGTTTCTAATACCTATAATAAAAAACGTCAACTCTTTGAATCTTTATTTCCAAGGGTACAAAGCATACTCAGAAGTCTTAACGTTATTTTTATATTGGTGAACAAATTGTTAAAGTCTGAAATTATCGCAACTATTGATAAAATTAACCTTAGAAAGAATAGATTTAAATGAAAACTGTTTTCTTGACTTAAATGAGATAGAATTTGTTCCTGAATTTTCACAAGAAATGTTTGAAAGTAATATTTCAGATTCAGAAAAGCAAACGATAACAATAAACTATGGGCAATTTTTTTGTATTCTTCTAAAAGAACTTATAAAGTGCATGGCTTCTCATTTAGATATATTTAGAAAAGCCTATCTATATTCTAAGTCCGAAGATAATTTTGAATGAATCAGTAGAATCAAGGCCAAAATTTCAAGAATTACCTATACATTTTGTAAAAAAGGAAAATCACATTAATATTGAAATTGAATATAATAACTTATGGACCTGGTACCAATTCTTCCTAAAGGTATTCCAGAAACTATAACAGAATTTTGGTCCCTACTGTGTGCTGCAAAATCAGCAGTTGGAGATTTGCTTTTTAAAAATCTATGTGAAATGGTATTTTGCATTTTAACTCTTCCTGCATTAAAAGCTTTTGTAGAAAGAAGCTTTAGTTACATGAATATAATTAAACCTAAAAAATTAGAAATAGGTTACAATTAGATGCTCTTGCCACTTTAACGAGGACTCGTCTTCATTTACATTAAAAAAAATTGCTCTGTAATAACATGGTGTCAGATGCTTTAGCGATGAAAATAAGCACCTTAAATTATAAAAATCAAATTCAATCAGTTGAAAATAACAGCGACGATGAACTTAATATTAAAGTTTTTTTCGAAGCCATTGATAATGAAACTTAATGTTTTACCACATGTGTTTGGTATGTTTATATTTTTTATAAGTAAAACATTTGAATCTAAGAATATATTGTCTTGCGCTAAATTGGACCACAGTTTGGAAAAATTTGCTATTTTGGGCTACCTTTTTTCAGGAATTGGGCGATATTTTTGAAAAATTTTCTGGCAACCCTGCACCCACATCAATCCAACTTCCACGAAGCCGAGACTACCCAGACACAACTTATTCGAATCGTCTTCAGCCACCAATAATCCACACGAATTCTGAAGAAATATTGAATTTTGCCTATATTGAAAAACATTATTGGTTCGTACCCATGATAAATTTAGCCGAGATCAGTGAGTTATGGAAGTTTGCGATGAGCCTCTTCCATACATCACTCTCTTAGTATTACCGTCAATACCTGAGTGTTAATTGTCTGTGGTAACAAGGATATGGATTATACCATAAAGAGATGACAATATTAAGTTTGCTTTCAGAATAAATATTTGAAAGCTCAATCTGAAACTTTGGATGCAATCGTAAAAACCTTTCTTGCAGAGCTCGCATCTCTTGTATTCAATTTACAGCCCACTGTACCAGCAGGCATCACATCAAGTCAAGCAAAACCCTCGAGAATACTTCACAAGCCATGAAACAGACTCTCTCCCTACCATATGCGAGGCCCAACAGAGTCCTTACATTCTAAACTATTTGCAGTGTTCTTATGTAAAACTGACAAAAGTTTTATTTGAATAACTCCTCCACCCTAAACAACTATTCATACAGAAAAATGGTGTTCTGTTAATCTTGAGCTTGCTTTCTTATCTTCCGAATCGTAATAAAATTTTCATACCTTTCCTAACAAAATTATTTAAAAAAAATTATCTTAACCAAATGACTAGGATTCCTCAATCAAAAATTCTCAGCTGAGTAATCATTGTAATATCGCTGTGCCGTCATGGCATGCCGTGGGCTGATGATATCGAATGTAGCTGCCTACAGATTCGGTCTCCGGCTTCACCTACACATATGCAATTATTACTCAGCTGAGAGGTATTGTGCGTAAAAGTATAAGGTTAATTTGTAATCAAAACTATTTTATTATTTTGTTTAGTAAGGTATATAGGAAATGTAGCCCTAGGGAAGGTATGGATCCAAGCTTTAAATTACTAGAAGACTATTTTTCTGTATGGAGAGTAGTTTAGGCTCTATAGCATATATAAAGCCAATGTTTAGCATTTTTCCATAAGTATCAATATAGAACATTTTAGAAAACGGACTCACAACGCATACATATAGCTTACTGTTTCTTGGCTTGGGAAGTATTCTCGAGGGTTTTGATTCAGTCATTGCAAATTATTAAATTTTGCACAAAAACGCAAGTACTGGTTTTTATGTCATCTGTGTCCATGAAGCTTTCATGGAGCAGCATGACGAAACCTTGTACGGCAGGTGGCGCACCACTTCTCCAGCGCCGTAAGTAACTTAGTTTAGCCACCGCAGTGCTTAAGTGAGGTGCTAGAAAAACCTCCCATTAAGTGGTGTAGATGATGTTCTTCGTGTTTTTATGTGTTGTGTTTCATGCAGTTACATGTCCTGTTTAGTTTATTAATTTTGTTAGGGTCTTGCTGCCATCCTTATGGGTAGCTGCTGGCATGCGTAGCAGGACAGCTCGTTAGGTATTGATACGAATTTTGACTACGTTGTAAGATAATATGGTATAACAAAAAATTTTGGGGTTTAATTAAGGGAAATGACCGTGTAGGTCCCTATTTGGCTTTACTTAACCAGTTTTGCTCCAGCCACGGAGCTCATCAGAAGTTTTCTAAACTGGCAAACAATCAGTTTTCTTCACTGTGTACATCTTCAGTGTACAATGTTGAAACTGTTTAATTAATAATTGTCAGATTTTTAATTTTCTAGCTATCCCTAATCTCACTTACTTATTATAGATGTTTCCCGATTGTATGCTTGTTTATTATCTTCTGCAATGTCATTCTTGTCATAGCACATGATTTTTAACACGCTTACACATATGTGACTATTTTATACTCTTGGAGAGACCCTCTTTCTCGATTTGTCTCAGCAAGGATATATCTAACTACTTTCCTCTCAGTGGGTCATTCATAAATGATATTGTATCATATATATATATATATAAAATATAATATAATAAATATAATAATAAAAAAGAAATAATATAAAATAAGTGATCAGAACTCTTTTGTTCTGATTGACGAATCAGTCAAGGTACATCAACCTTGGCTGGTACGACGATGGTATAAACGGTTCTGTGTGCCGCTATACCCTAGATTTAGGTATATTGTACCAAAGTGCACAAAAAACTTGACTTATATGTCGTGTAGTACAGTTCCTTGTACTGCTACAAGTTTCAGCTGTTGCTTAACAAAACGATGCCACACACAAATGAAATGAAAATATACTTTACTCTTCACCGTATTGAACAACAATAATTATTTATTCACAAAATCACATTTTTAAATATTATTTCCTAAAGCTAGATATGAATTATAAAATGCTACTTCATCAAAAAAGTGAACATAAAATTTCTCACGTAAAATTTCTCTTGAGCCAAAATCGAGAAAAACAAAAGTGTCCAGTTTCGTCTGGGTGTAACGTGAGCACTCTTGAATTCGCATTCTTGAGGAAATTTGTCGTGCGAAATTAAATGTGTAAGCTAGATACATGCAACACGAATTTTATTTTTGTAGATAATTTTGTACGTTAGCGAATTTTGAGTCATGGTAATTTTCCATGTTTGTTGTAAATAAACATTCCCCCGGCGTTGAATAATGATTCAACTCAGTTTCCAAGGATCTCAAACGTCAAAGGATGTGTTTGCCATTGTTGTGCGTTGTCGTGGTGTGGTACTGGTGCCATCTTCCTGGATCTTATTGCACATATTTCGTGACGATGTCTCCAGATCAAAATAGAGATTATGACAGTTATCAGTATTATAGATACATAACCCACAGAAAATTGATGAACATCAGTTGATAGTGTCTTTGGTGAAAAAATTTGTTTAAACTGTGATAATTCACCTTTGATGGAATCAATTTCAGAGGTGTATGACTGATGTTGAACAATGTTATCGAGAGTATGGTTCTTTTTGGCGACTATGATAAATTCGGTGAGATTACTTGTTGGTATACACAATGACCTTGTATTGGTAGGATAGACACTATGTCCCTGTATGCAGACCAACGGCTGCTTTATGAGGCAACGATCTCGGATTTTCAAAATTCCTGTTCCTTCAATGACATACTGAGTAGTATTTCTGTCACATACTACATTGATAGTGGTTTTTTCACTCAGCGTATATTGCCACTGGTTTGGACTATACATTTGGATCCAATGAGGTCCATTCCCTGCCTTGACTATCTGACAGGGTGGTGACTGCGGCAGGTGATTAAAAAAGTTTATTTCGCAGGCACTGATGTTCGATCCCCTTCTATATAGGGGGTGTCTCTGTTTACAAAAATGTTGACCTTCGTCAATGATGAGACATAGTTGCAACTACTGTTCTGTGAGTGGATAATATTGATCCCGATGTAGGTTTATGACTAAGAACGGGAAGGATGGTTGGACTGTCACAAAAGTGTCATTAGTTTGTACTGGAACTGAAGTGACCTTAAATAGTTCGAACTCTTCAAGCGATAATAACGGAAAAGTTAGCTTGAATATAATATATCGTTCAGCGACCCTTCCTTCGATAGTCATCAATGTGTAATATTTAAGTGCCTCGTCCTGTTGTATTGGTAGGCGTAATGATGAAGGTAGATTAGTTTTGATTTTTATTAATTCTTGGTTTAACTGCAGTGGTGAAATCAATAACGGACTGATTTTCCCGTGATGAGTATCGTTTGTGCCATTTTTTCGGCATACTTGTAATCTAACACCCCAAATAAGGCACTGGCGATATTTCCAATAAAGTTGATAGCTCCTCTCTTTGATCTGTTCGAATTGCTCTGTTCTGATTGTAATATATTATTTGTGTCCAATTATAATTGCAGCTGTTTTATGTGTGCAATAATTTCCAAACATTGTTCTCTTTCATTGATTCTTTGGCATAATTCCTCTAAAGCCTTGTTGCAATTTTGAAGAAGAGCAAATTCCTTCCAATAAGCTGTCATGTCGTAAAATACGACGAGTTTCCATTCATTAGCTACGATGTTTGATTATTAATTGATGGTAGCATTAGACAAGTCAAAAGTAAAGTCACAATAGCAGATCCCCGTTGTTTCTTTCTAGGATTGGCATCTCTTCTTGGCTGAGTTGGTTCGTATGATGTTGTGGGCTCATCTCTAGTGGGTTGAGATATGTTTGAACTTGGTATAGTTGTAGTGATTTCCTTGTCTTCTGTCTCGTTTTTAGCTGCAGGCTCATCGGAGGATTCCGCTTCTATCGGTAGTGGTGCAGGCCTGTGTATTGGACGTCGGATGATTCCACTAGCATTGCGGATGTCCGCTACCCGAACAAATCCATCATTTCCTCTAATCGTGTTAATAATACGTCCGAGTGGCCATTTTAATGCAGGAATATTAGTAGATAAACTATGACAGTTCTGGCCAACTTTTTTAGCTTCCAGGATTTCGCCACAGACGGCGCCACCGTCGCTAGGGGGTTTGAGCCCGTGCTAAATGTAGGTTTGTGTCTTGGTTGTATTGGTTTGTGTCTTGGATGCACCATATGTTGCGCCTAAATGTAGGCTTTTGGTTTCATTGAGTCTCGACTGCGCCCTAGCGGGATTAATCGGTACTACCGGGATGTATCATTTGATCTTGACTGCAACCTAGCGGCATTAGCCGGTACTACCAGCATGCTCCCGTACTACGGTTTTCTTAAATACATACACAGGTGCGCCTAAGTGTAGGCTTTTGGTTTTGAACTAATATTAGTAATAATTAAAGTGAACGCTAGGAAATTTTTGTTCATGCCAATGGATTCTAGATGGTTGGGGTGGGGGTATTAGGGGGGACGAAATGTTCATCAGAAATCTTCTACGCGCCATTTCTTGAGTAAGGTACCCTAGTGGTGTTCGCCGGAACTACCAGCATGCCTTGATTTTACTGTTTTCTTTTATTAGCGGGAGAGTTCTAGATATCGGCATGACGTCATCATGGTTTTGTTGCACCTAAACAAGTTTTCTTAGCAGGGAAGTTGTAGATATCAGCATTATTCGAATTTCACAACATGACATCACCATGAACAGATTCTAGACGATGTCAGTGAGGGTTCTGGGGTATGTGTGTATTGAAAAGTCTTATGTTTTATAAATACTTGTTTTTATTTCCAATAAAATTTCTTATTATAAAAGTATTTCTTATAGCACATTGTCCAATATGAACTTGGCAAGATGGCGCATTTGTGTTAATCTCTATTAGTTTTCCACAGTTGTATTCATCTTCAACGTTAATAATGATTTCACCCTCTCCAACTATCTTCTGCACCCAATGAACTTTTTCAGCTCCCTTTACATATACGGTTTTGTTTCGAAGCAGTGGTTCAACTATAGTGTACAGCTTGTGATACGGTATGTAGCCATCATCCCAGCGGAATCCATGAAAATTGTGTTGAAGCCATTTTACTTGTCTCTTTTTTGCTGAAGTCAAATCTTTGTATCTGAACGGTGGTTGAAATATAAAGTGCTGCATCTGGTTTTCATTGTTTAAAATTGCCAGTTCTTTAGTGATGAATTCATTGAGATTTGTTTTGAATCTTTGGACGGCTGCGATGACAGCCATCTTCTTAATTTAACTTTCTAACTTAACTTGTCAGCGGACTGTATTCCACTATTCGATCGTGTAGAAGCAGGCAATATGCTGTTGTATTAGCCGGTATATTTTCAGATGTTTTGAATTCTAGCCTTATGTCAACAGGTCCAGTTTTTATTGTTTCATTTTGATGTGAGCAATCAATGACAGCGATCGAAGGATCGGTTTTGAACTTCTCCCATGTGAGGAACGGCTGATACTGATGACCATAGTATGATTGGGTAAACTTTATATACATCTCATACAGCAATGCGTATCTATTCAAATCAAATTTCAAATTCAAATCATCATAGGGATATGATTCTGAGTTCAAATGAACTGTAAGATCGGTGAGTTTGCAGCGATCAAACTTGCTTGCATCTTTGGATTCATCGTTCCTTCGATCCGTTTATAATGCTAAGACGATAAATCGAGGTTTGTCCAGTTTAGTGGAAGTCTTAACTGACCAGGTTTGATGCGTGGATTCCGGTAGTACTGGATACTCATATATGTCCCAGCTGCGGAATGGTATTTGTATCGGGCGACCTCTCCCGATAATTTTAAATAGCTGCAGCTTTTCATCATCGGATACTGTAACATGCGGAATGCTCCATTGAAGTTTGGTAATTTCAATTTTCACCACATCAGTTGGTGATATAATGGCATTATCGTCTGTCCTGCTCCGGATCAATATGAGTTCATGTTTGGAATTCATCAAAATTTTCTTGTAATCTTCAGCGAATCCCAATAAATATTTCAGAGGTACACAATAGTTAAACAGTCCATTGGCTGGTATAACGGATGAATCTGGTGACCAGCTGCCGTTCAGTAGTATCCTGCTTACATTTGCATTTAGCGATACGTAGTTTTTTAATGTTGTCGCAATCCCAAGATTTCTTGTACGATCGATTTCCACTGCATTCAATTCATAACGCATTTCCTCAAAAAGAAATGGTAGAGCGTTGTTAGCTAATTTTGCGGTTGCTGAAACGGTTCCATCCAGCTTTGTTAGCGACCCCACAATATAAAGAAAACTCCTGCTGGGTAGAAGATTCAAGTCCTGATGTTGTACAGAGATACAGATTTCATCGCTGTTTTTAAATGATGTTAGAAATGGTGAATAGGAGTGATGTTCAAATTTAGTAACACTGTTATCAAAGCGAGCGTCTGGTGCAATATCTAGTATTCCTTTATTCATTGTTTCAGCGTTAAGCCTATCGATTGTAAATATGCTGTATTTGCAGGTGTTAATGTAGGTCTTGACCGCTTCAAGGTTGTCCGCTGACTAATGATCTTGTCTGCTCCGAACTCGTATTTATCATTATTGTATATCAACATGCTGTGGCTTCAAATGTAACCTGATGGTTATAGTCTCTCCTCTGAAGTTGATTAAGTCACCGTCTTGGTCAAGGAGCTTCAATGTTAGAGAACTTATACGTTTGGTGTTCACAGGCAAATAGATTACATTTTTGGGTACCTCCACTATTTTATACCCAGGCCCAACGTTCGGGGAAAACTCGTGGAGAGTGTGTACTTGTGTGTTGTTGAAGAATGATCCTGATATAATATTACATTCGATGCGTATAGTATTTACTTTAATGATGTTGACTGGCAACTCTGATGCATGCACTATATTAGCAGATAAGTTTCTTTTACTGAATCCTAGCAGAGGAGCTATGGATCTCTGTTTTTCAAAATGTATTTCTTCAGTTGCCTTAACTTCACTCTTCAATGTATTATTGTTAGCCTTTATTGTATCCTTTATCCTTCTCCCTTCTTTATCCAAGTATCCTTGTACATATTTTGCTATCTCATTAATCTCATAGGATCCAAGAGGTATCTCAACAACCTCATTCCCTACATGAACCAGATTATTGCTCACATCAATATTTGGTATAGAGTTGTATGTTTGAAAATCAATTAATCCACAAACATAATCCATTGCTAGCTCCAGCGGAGGAAAGTACTCAGCACTGAGTAGAGATGAATTTCCCGTGAGAGTAAGTGTTAATGACATGGCGGTTGATAATGAACTGTCACAATTTCAATATAGATATATTTATTTATAGATAATAATTAATGGCTATAACAATTATATAAAAACTCTAAACATAAGTGACCGCAAATTACTGCATCATAGTTTTGATAAGAACTGTAGTTGTACGTAATATTACTACCCAAGTAGTTTATGAGCTCCCGTGGTGGTTGGAGATTGCCAAAGCTATCAAAGTACTCGATGTTATCACCTTTCTTGTAGTACGCTACCCAGTGTGTACCTGCTCCAGTTGAGATGTCCAAGTTAACAATACCGCTTTCTCGCTTCCATGGCTTTTTAGGTAGATTATCACGCATAAATTCTCCTCTGAAGTGCGGTAAGTGTGTGGTATATTTGTGAAGATCCAACTCGTTTAGCGGTCTTTTGGGTAGCGTCTTTAATAGTTTTTTGGTTGAGGTTGTAGATAGAGTCCAAGTCCTTTTCTGTATGGCTTCAAGAACAGCCCGTTTCCATCTTTACCAACCGCTATAGTTTCCATTGCTTGGTTATGACGTTTGCTTTCTTCCAATTTTGCCTTTGCCGCACTGGTATCATTTACTGCTTTAGCTATGCCTGCTGCACCTCCCGATAGTGCTCCCAATGCTGAAAGCCCAGCAAACAACGGGATGAGGAATGGAAGTGGCCCACCAACCTTTGGTACAGGTATCACTCGTGGAGTTTTAATTGATTTCTTCTTTCTTTTCACAATATTTTTAGCTGCACTAAGAGCTATTTTTGTAGCTTCCATTAAGTCTTTTGGTTTTTTGATTTTTAAAATCTTTCGTGCATTTCGTACTTCTTCTCGGAATATGGGTTGGCGTTTATTTTTAGCCTTAAGACCCATACCTAGCTTAATTTTAGCCTTCATTGCGTTTGTTATAAGCCAGGCGTTGGCACGTTCACTCAAATTTGCATCCGTAGATTTTGCACGCTGCCAGGCTTTTTCAGCTAATATTTTATCAGCTATATGTCGATCACTTGTATCTTTATGTCGCGAGTATGCTATATCGTGTTCTTTGCAGGCTGCGTCCAATGGATTAATGCGTGGATCTCCTCTCGCCAATATTTTTTGTAACTTTGTTCCTGGTCCACAGTACTGGTATCCCGGTAGATGTAATTCTACAGGTAATTTGTTGATGATTGAATTTAATACTCCTCTGCCCCCTTTCAAAGATTTTCTGGAGCGTTTCGATTTGTGATCCGGCATCTTATAAGGTTCCGATGATACTGTTGAAATGTAATATAAACAGGTATACTTATAGGAATCCCGTTAGTCTTCAATATGCGGTTCATTAAACAACAACAAGCTTTTCCTAAGAAATGCTGATGTAGCTGTTATGAAGGTGGAAAAGAAGCATGGGCCCCTATTGCCTAATAGTATAAGGAGCATCATTGTTGGACCATCGAATTGTGGAAAAACTAATGTTATGATAAGTTTGCTGGAACATCCCAATGGTCTGAGATATGAAAATATTTACATATATTCAAAATCTTTGCATCAACCAAAGTATGAATACTTGAAGCGAGTGATGACCCCCATATCAGGATTGGGGTATTATACATTCTCAAACAACTGCGACGTTCTACCTCCAGAGGAAGCCAAATCACATTCAGTGTTTATTTTCGATGATGTAGCATGTGAAAAGCAAGATAATGTGCGATCCTATTTTTGCATGGGTCACCACGACGATATAGACAGCTTCTATCTGTGTCAAACATATACGCATATACCAAAGCACTTAATACGTGACAATGCTAATTTAATCATCTTATTCAAGCAAGATGACTTGAATTTGAAACATAACTATAATGATCATGTGAACACAGACATGAAGTTTGATAAATATCGAAGAGCCTGTGCTGAGTGTTGGAAGGATGAATATGGTTTCTTGATGATTGATAAGGATAGCTCATTATACAAGGGACGCTACCGTGAAGGATTTGATACCTTCATTGTACTATAAAAGGATGAAACATGCGAAATATTCATAAGTCGAAGTTGTAACTCAGCCGAAAGCACACCGAATCCTGTGGAACTGCTGAGTAAATTAAAGCTGTTCACCTGTTATCAGACCTGTTTGAAAAGCTGTTAAGCTGTTATCAGAGCTGTTTGGAAAGCTGTTAAGCTATTATCAGAGCTGTGTTAAAAGCTGTTAAGCTGTTACCAGAGCTGTTCGGAAAGCTGTTAAGCTGTTATCAGAGCTGTTTGGAAAGCTGTTATCCTGTTATCAGAGCTGTTTGAAAAGCTGTTAAGCTGTTATCAGAGCTGTTTGGAAAGCTGTTAAGCTGTTATCAGAGCTGTTTTAAAAGCGGTTAAGCTGTTACCAGAGCTGTTTGGAAAGCTGTTTACCTGTTATCAGAGCTGTTTGAAAAGCCATTATTCAGTTAATATCGAAGATGAATGAAAATCTATTAAAAGAAATCATCAAGACAAGGAATGCAGTGCGAAGGAAATTTAAAGCTCTAAAGACGGGAAGGATTGAAGCAGAAGCTCAACTTGAAGAAACTTTCAAGCCAATCACCAAACCCTTAAAAGAGCTTGTTACCAGAGTCAAAAACGAGCCACCAGCCAAATTGGAACCAAAAGAAGAAAAAGAAGAAGAAGACAACGAAATTGTGGAACCCTTTACTCCTCCAAAACGAAAATATGTGAAAATGGAGGCTAGTAGCACACCTATAAATTATGGAGATTATTCCTTAACATCTGAAGAAGAATTCGCAAGACCCAAACATTCAAGAACATTAACAGGAAGGTCTCCTGTCACCTTCCCCGATATGTCTGTATACATAGTTTCAAACTATTTAAAGCTATTCACTGATAATAGCCCTAAAATTGATCCAACCTATGGAGTTTACTATGATGACAACGCGTGGAGAATCGGTAATTCAACGTTTGATGTTGATGATGTAGGAAATATTGTTATCAAGGGGAAGAGCTATAAAACAACTTTGGGGTTATGTGAGCTGCTATTTATGAAGGATCCTGTAAAAAGTCTATATACTAAAGAGGATTTAACTAATTATGGATCTATTTTGCGAGATACCAATGCATATAAACGTAACTATGCTGAAGATGGACAAATAAAAGGTACTAGAGCGGCTAAGTATAAAGCTATAATCAGTAAACTTATACAGCATAAAGGCATGGGACTAATGCGTCTGCCTAAAGAAAACATTGATCACATTTACTGGGATGATCCAAATGAATTAGTGGATAGGCTTCGCCTTCTAATGGCATCAAAGCAGGCTGGAAACACCAGTCACAACAATGAAATTGTATCTATCCTGGAGGAGTTGCGAGAAGCAGATATTATAGTTTAAATACTACTCCATTACCATACTTCTTCACATTCTACAGATGAGCGTTGACAAGTTTGGACGTTTCTCTAAGCGAGGATATCTTGGGAAAGCAGGTGAACGTGGACCAACAGGAGCTCAGGGACCAGCCGGTAAACAAGGAATTCAAGGACCAGATGGTAAACGAGGAGCTCAGGGTCCAGCTGGTGAACAAGGAGAGCGGGGTATTGCATTTAATTTAACGATAAACGGAGACTACGATCTAAACTCAAAGTGTATAAAAAGACTTGGTGAACCCTTTGAAAATGATAATGCTACTACCAAATACTATGTTGACAAGAAAATTAAAATAAGTGTTGAAGAAATAAAAAAAGCTATTAATATAGAGGTGACAAATTTAACGCTATATATCAATGATGAAATCGCGAAGATTGAAAACTATCTGTTTACTTCAGTAATAAATAAGTAAGACTTGACACCAAAAGATGGTGTATATGAGTAAAAACTCTTGAGAAATCTGTTTCATTTATAATTACGATGAGTAAGAGACAAGTGGTAAATGAGCTGCCTAAACCAGCGAGAAAAAAATTTAAACGACGTCGTGTGATTATCAAAGGACTAGATGACTTGTGGCAGGCAGACTTGGTTGAAATGGATCCCTACAAGTATGTGAACAAGGGTTACCGCTATCTGCGGACAGTAATTGATACCTTCTCCAAATATGCATGGGCAATTCCAATTAAAAGAAAAACTGGTGCAGAAGTAAGAGATGCCATGCAGTCTATATTAAGCGAGGGACGAATACCTAAAAACCTGCAGACTGATGATGGAAAGGAATTCTACAACAGCCTCTTTAAAAATCTAATGCTGAAGCATGCAATTAATCATTACTCTACGTACAGTTTCCTCAAAGCATCAATAGTGGAACGATTTAACCGAACTCTAAAGGATATGATGTGGAAGGAATTCAGCTTTAATGGAACTTATCAGTGGATTGGTATGGTAAAGAAACTGCTCACTGAATACTAACTCAAGAATACATCGAACTACGAAAATGAGACCACGTGATATCAACGCCTCCAATGAGAAACAACTACCTTCAACTGTATACAATCATATAAAGATTGTTGTTCCTGCAAAGTATAAAGTTGGAGATTTTGTACGCATCAGCAAATACAAGCATATATTTGAGAAAGGCTATACACCAAACTGGACAGCTGAGATTTTTAAAATTATTAAAGTTCAAAGCACAAACCCCATCACATATCGGTTGGAAGATTATCAAGGAAATCCAATCACAGGAGGCTTTTATGAATTGGAGCTGCTGAAAGTTAAACACCCAAACCTATATCTCATAGAGAAAATCATAAAGAAGAGTGGAGATAAAGCTTACGTTAAATGGCTCGGATTTTCATCAAAACACAATTCTTGGATTAATAACAAAGATGTTTTATAATATCTTGAAGAAACATTTAACAATTTAAAATAAATTATAATACTTTATACATGTAGTTATAATGCAAATTACTTTAATAAATAAAACTAAATCTATAATACATTTATTATTTACACTAGACTTGGATACTGTCTGTGGTTGCCAATTGTTGATCTGATGAAATGGAGTAATGCCCCCATGGTAGAGTATCCGTCGTTCCGCTCATAATATGTCGCTCAATGCGATTTTCTTTTGACTGACAGTGTACACGCTATGGTTATGGGATTGTATGGAGCTCTGATTGGCAGTTAATATTCGCTCGGTATTCAAGCATTCGACGTAGTCTTCGAAATTGATATGCTTCTGGACTACATTAGCCTTTACTCCTTTCACTTTTTTTACAGTTTTACCAGCGTTTATACGCAGACTGTACATCTTCCAGCGCAAGCCTACAAATTCGCTCATGATTTTCCCATTCAGCTCATCCTTCATTAGCCCAGGAATCTTTTTATTCATGAGCGGTAAATTGAATCCATTATCTTCCGGGTAATTACTTGTATCAAATTTGTTTATATTTTCGGCCATGAACTCATATGCATTTTTCTCTTCAAGCTCATATATTAGAGACTCTGTATCAGTATACATGACTTTACATTTATCTCCATACTCACGCTGCATAAAACTGTAATGAAAATCGTAGAGGCATATTTTCGAAATTTCCATAACTGCCATTCCTATATAGAGCGGCTTATTGAATAATATTTTGAGTCGCCTTAATTCCACAGCAACTAAATTCTCATCAAATATCGTTGCACTGTGGAAGTTGGGTGACGCAATCCGTGGTTTTGCACCATAGCTACCTTCCCACTTCATGCAAAGTTTGATATCGCTATACTTGCGTACATTTTCCATGGTCTCACCAAAAGCTGCATTATTCATCTTCTTATAGCTGTCCTATATGTGGTATTTAAGTCAATATATGGCTTCAGCCAAGCTAATTGGTCGAATTGAAGTGCCCGGTGCACTTTTTTCAGGATGAGTCCATGTGATAAGCATTGCTTCAAATTTCGGTAGTGTATAACATATTTAGTTTTTGGATGTAATGTTGTCAGAAGCTTTTCTAATTTTGCTCCAGGTGGTGCTGCATGCTCAGAGCAAAACGGTAAGTCCTTATGCTTATCATGCAGATGTTGAGGATAATCCAAGTCGACTTCGAATATGTATCCAGTTGGAGAATTATCAGGAATTTCGGAAACTTCAATATTGGGAACATCAACCCATTTGAATCCTCCGGTTGGTAAATGCTGTGACATGGCCCATCCATAAAGATTATTGACATCATAATACATCAAGTATTTCTCTTCCTCCTCAGGCTTAAAATCATCCATATATTTGTTATTGGCTTTACTATATCTGTTCGAACATTAACTTATACCACCTCGAATGCCTCTCTCTATGAATAGCGGTATATCTACGTCGGTTATCAGCTCTAATTTCACATTAGTGTATTTTAGCATAGCATCCCATGTTAGGCCTGGCATGGTGTAATAATGTGCTGCATCTAAATTGTATGTCTTCATGCACACTTCTCGAAAGTTCTCAAACACATCGGCCAATAGGAGAACATCAGTCTTAAGGTATAGATCTGAATATTCACCAAGTGTTTGTATTTCAAATTTTTGCCAGACCTCTTCAGCATGATTGTAGTCCTCAGGAGATATAGCACTGTCAGTCAGTTTATTGTAGAACGTTTCCTGTGTTGGCAAGTACCGGAAATCCAATTTATCCCAGTCATCAATAAAATCATATGGGAAGACACCCTTGCGTGTAAGAAGTTTGATAGTGTCATCATCCAATCCCTGCCATACAGATCTTGTAGTGTTTAATTTATCCATCGGCAGCAAAGACGATAGCTTATCTAAAGATTGAGCCATAAAACGGAAGGAATCGATTAATCTGAATTTTATGTAGCTGCCGTCCATGTGCTTGGTGAACGAGATATATCTTTCCTTGTTTATTGGCATTAGATCAACATTTCCTGGGAAAGATGTAGCTATATCCTAAATAATGAAGTGAGCATCATATCCAGATAAATTGTGAAAAATGACTGGAACTACGGAGCAATCTTGGTACATCAGATTGCATGCATTGTGCGCTGGCCCTCGGTATTTTCCTGTTAAAAGAATTTATGAAAAGAAATGAATTGAATTATGCTTCTCAGTATTTACCTGTTAAGTGGCAATGGTCCCGGACTCGTTCCTCATCGGCTGCAAACGTTTTTTCACATATATGGCAGCAAGTATTTTCCATATGCGATCGCCGTTCCTCTATAGTCAGGGGTTGCATTGGTCTGATGTTCAGCTTCTCCTGTACAGCTATGAATGCAATCTTTTGCAATTCTAATGCAAACCATTTTTGACAGTCTTTGCCTCTATATGCTCTGTAATATGAGAGCTTATCATCATGTTTGCAGTGGAAATAGAATCCTATGCTGTGAACTTCATGTTCCTGGATTCGCTGTGTATTTTGATCGTTTCCCTGAATCGGCTTCAATATTGATTCAAGATCAGCATACACACAAAACGGGACTGGATTCTTATGGTTATAATTCTTATATTCCAACCATTTCTTTTCCTCTGAGGGAAACATAATTCTGCAATCATTTCGTTACTCGCATTCGGGAGTGTGTGATGCTAATTTTTCTTCAGAGTAAAAGTAGAGCAAACATCTCTCACATATATACTTTCTACCATCATGTTTTGAAGTTTGCTTCGATATGATTCGAGAAAGATCTTTGATCCAGCAGAAATGATATCTGCTTGCATCATCATCATCTGCATCATCATCATCATCATCGTCATCATCATCCATATGATCTTCATCATCATCATCAGCCTGGCCATAGTCATCTTGCAGCATTAAGACATTTACATGTCGCTCCATCCTGTGTTTCGTAAGTCTAACTGGAACTGTGGTGAAGAAACGCTCTTTCTCTAGGATGAACACGTTTATTGATAAATCGTTCTGGCCTTCAAATTGTGTCATTTGCTTAAGCGTCATGGGAAATGTTATTCCAGTTAAATTTAGCACAGTTGAATAATGTGGATATGATGAGGTCCTTTCAGAATGTGCATTTGTAGGGTATAGCGCTGAGATTACGGCCCACGCGAAGCATGCTTCATCATTATTTTGTACATTGATGCAAGCTTTCTTTGATGCAGTCTCCTTTGGCAGAAGTATATAAAATGATCCCCGAATCGGCTCAAACTTGTTGATATGCACCGCTAAATGTATTATAGAATGCAGAGCCCAACCACTGTCTTTCTCTTGAAACTCTTCCAGTTGAGTAAGTATTGGGTCGTATATATTTAATTTATACCACTCATTCAAATTATCCTCCACACTGATTGGGGCAGTTCTTGCCTGGAAGTACTTAATGTCTTTAATAACTCCATTATCACTAGTTTCTTTAATAAACTCACCGCAAAACGGTGTAGCAACTTTAATATGATATTGTTCTTTTAATGTATTCTTAATGCGGCGAGCAAGTAATTTGGAAGAATTTTGCATAAACAGCTTAGGATCTAGGTGGCTTATATTCACGATAACACCTGCCCTAATTCTACCTACGAATGCTGTTTTTATTTCTTCCCACTTAACAAAATCACTCCTTATTACTCGTTGATTAATTCCTCCACCTCGATGGGGAGCTTTGATTAACACTCTCAACGATTTAATTTGAGCAATACAGCTATGCAAATGTTGATTTCTAGCATTCTTATTACACTTCCGAAATGCTGCTTGATATTTACGAATGTTTCTGTTGCACTCTTTAATAATATTGTTTTTATTCACAAAATTTGCATCACTTAAACACTTCAAAACATCTTCTCGCAATTTATTAATTAATGAAAAACTTTCATTTATTACTCTGATAGACATTTTTAATTTTTTTTTATTCAACACTAACACTGTGAATCACTTCGATTGACTGGTGCTCCCCAAGAGTTTGCTTGCGCTTTTATAGCAACGGTTTGTAAACATGAATGATCCTGCTGCTACAATAATCATTGCACAGGATGAATTCCAACGAATTTGCTTACAGGCTGAGATGATATCGAATTTCATGATAAGAAAATCACTCAAATTAATTTGATTACTTTATTTTGCTGGTCGAATTTGCAAATAAGATTGTTTACATGAATGCATACATGAAAATGTGAAAATTTGTTTACATTACAATGAAACGTTTCGATCAGCAAAATTCTTGGAACAATAAAATTTTTGGCTGCCTACAGGAAGTGTGGCATCAAATTAGATGAAAGGAATAAATGTGCTGATATAGCTTAAATTTGTTTACACAGGTGTGCATGACTCATTGAGCTAAAATGCGAATTTGTAAACAGGAAGTTTACACAGGTGTGTATGAACCATGCAGCTTAAATGCGAATTTGTTTACGAATTCCAATGAAACGTTTCGATCAGTAGAATAAACATGAATCATTTGCTGATATTGCTTAAATTTGTTTACAACAGGATGTTTACAAATTCCAATGAAACGTTTCAATCAGTAAAATTCTTGGAATTGGGTTGCTTACAGGAAGTGTGGTATCAAATTACATAAATCATTCAGCGTATTGTACTGATATTGCAAATTTGCTTTAAACAGGATTAAAATTGCTTTGGAATCATGACTATAAATTGAGGAGCTGAATGAGATTTGCAATCAGATTTATTTTGGAATTCAAGGAAGCAACAACGACTTAGAGTAAGAACTAAGGAAGCTGGAGCAATACTCACCAACCCTGAAGACATCCCAAATGGAGCTGGGCCAGAAATATAAGGTTGTTGCAGCAAGGCGATGCAAAACTGCATTTGGAGATCGTGTGGTTCTCGATTTGGAAAACTACCACCTTTTTCTTCCTTCGAGGTACAGCAGAATTTCAGAGGACTCTTTGAATGAAATAAACACCAAAGGAGACTTCTACGTAATCAATAAAGGAGTAATCGGACGTTCATACAAAATTGAATTTGTTCAGCATGACGAAAATTTGTATCCAATTAATTATTATAATCGTTAAATAAAAAAAAAATCAATAATGTGAAACTAGTTTTTTTATTATTAATATTTTCTAAATTATTAGTGATAATGAAAGTTACGTTTAGTACTAGTACTCCACAAGATTATATAATTGAATATGAGCCCAGAAGAGGACCTTGGGAGACATATGCCCTGGATCGCTTTCGTTTCCAAGATAGGATTCATAGAACTTCACTTATATTGCTACCAATTTTGAATACAGAACATAGGAAAAAGTTTATAACTTAAGATTTAGAAATAAATAATTAATTTGATGTGAATAAATAAATATTGAAATTTAATTTGGTTTGACAACATTATTTTCAGCAAAAGGAATTGTATCAATACACCTCACAGCAACCATATTTTTACCTTAAACCTTTCTATTAAATATTTACAGCAAGTGTTGATATTACTTAAATTTGTTTATTTTTATGAGAATTACGCATCACAACACATTACTAATTGTCAATTAGCTAATTGCCAATTAGCTAATTACCAAGCAAGCTGCTAATTGCCAATTAGCTAATTGCCAATTAGTAAATATATAATTGCCAATTAGCTAATTGTTTGAACAAATGTTGCTAATATTTCGAAAACCAAAGCCTGTAGAGGATTTCTGATGAAAACTTCGTTCCCCCTCCCACCCCACACCGCCAAGAATCCATTTCCATGAGCAAAAATAACTTGAAATATTAATACGCTAATATCTCGAAAACCAGAGCCCGTAGAGGATTTCTGATGAAAATTTCATTACCCCCGCCCCCCCTCCCTATGTTTATTACCCCCCCCCCCCCCCCAACATACCACCCCTCTAGAATCCATTGGCATGAACAAAAATTTCCTACTATTATTATACTTTAATTATTAATTCAAAACCAAAAGCCTACATTTAGGCGCTCAAGTAAAATCAATTATTACTAATATTAATTCAAAACCAGGCGCAACACTTGAAAACAACAAAAGCCTACATTTAGGCGCACCACACATCCAAAAAAGTGAAGCAAAAAACTTCCCAAAACCGTAGGATGCTGCCACGTGTGGGCCAAAAGTGAAGCAAAAAACTTCCAAAAGAATCGTACCACACATCCAAAGCCGTAGTACCGGAGCATGCTGGTAGTATCGGCTCACTGACATCTTCTAGAATCTGTTCATGGTGATGTCATGTTGTGAAATTCGAATGATGCTGAACAAAGCCTACATTTAGACGCAGCACCCCCATGAGCGAAAAAAACTTGAATTATTACTAATATTAACTATATCTAAAAAGGTAAAATCGCTAATATCTCGAAAACCAAAGCCCGTAGAGGATTTCTGATGAAAATTTCGTTCCCCTCTAACCCTCGCCCCTCTAACACCCTCTAGAATCTATTGGCATGAACAAAACTATCCTAGGTAGCTTGAATTATTAATAATATTAGCTATATCTGAAAAGGTAAAATCGCTAATATCTCGAAAACCAGAGCCCGTAGAGGATTTCTGATGAAAATTTCATCTCACCTAATACCTAATGCCTGTTCCTCTGCTAGCATCTGCAGGCATCTGGTTGCCAGATAAGGAGCACAAGTGGTACCATATGTGACCGTACAAAGTATGTAGCACCTTAATCGATCATGAGAGTTATTTCTCCACCATATATGTTGGTACCTTGTATCATCGTCGTGAACTTTTAACTGTCGGTACATCTTTTCAATATCCGCGGTAAATACGAACCTGGGCATGCGAAATCTTAAGAGAAGTGAAAAGACATCATCCTGAATAGTAGGACCTGCTGCTAAGATGTCGTTCAGGGAAATATTGCTGGATGTCTTGGCCGATCCGTCAAAGACCACTCGAAGCTTAGTAGTCGAACTCTCCGGTTTAGTGAACGTAACATACTGTTTTTTAAGTTCTTCGTTTGTATCTAACCTTTTTTCTAAGGCCACAAAACGTTGAAACGCAATATTCTTCGATTCCCCCTTCTTTATTTCGTCGTGTGTTTTGTACGAAGTGTGCTTCACATTGTCTTTCTGCGGTAGTGAATGCCTTAGCTGACTATTCAACATCATCCAACATCCAGAATTGTTCCATTTGCTGCTGAAGCGCTTCATCTTCTGAGCATATTCCACATATTGCTTGTGTTTGTGGTATCTGTTGGGTTCTTCCTGCTATTGTCCAACCAAAAACTGTATTCTGCATGGTAGGTAATGTCTTGCCCAATTTTATCTGCCCTACTGATAGAATCGAATAATATAATTCTGCCCCAATTAAAAGATCTATCGTCTCTGGCTGATTAAACTGTGCGTCCGCTAGTTGTATGTTGGCTGGTATTGGCCAAGAGGCAATGTCTATTAACTGTGAGGGCTGTGGTGAAATGATTCGGGGCAGTATATGTGCCTCTAAAGTAGTGCTGAAGCCATTGATTCGAGATTCCTACTACATATTAACACGTTTTTGCGCTTGCTGTTTGCGTAGGCCAATGCCTAATGAAGTTAAATGTAAAATAAAATAAAAAGAGAAATGATGTAAAAAGATGTCAATATGAAAGAAAGAAATTAAATGTGAAAATGAAATATTGAACTTAAGGAAGTTAAATGTAAAAGAAAATAGAAAGAGAAATGATGTAAAAATATGTAAAAATGAAAAATGTAAGGAATGAAAATGGAAAATAAGACAATTTAGTGACTAGGTATATAATGAAAAATGTAAAGAATCTGAACCGAACGAAAATCAAAATATTCTCAATTGTTAATTAAGGCTGTTGCACTCTCCAGATCTAGTTCCCTTCGGAAACTAGTTTTTCTAATGGGGGAGGGTTGTTATGGCCTAATATACGGAATATTCTTCCATCAGCCTGTATGGCATGGTATTTCGTCCTTTTTGCCTTCTACTACCTCCTCTCTTTGCCTGTTTGTCTGTGTTGCGATGCTGTTCCAGGCTGGTAACTCTATTCTCACTTTTTCTTACAATCTTTATATTTGTTTTTTAAACTTTTTAATTTTAACCTCTTATTTATGTTTTCTTTCAAAAGCTCTTTGAATCTCTTATTTATTTTTCCATTATTTCTTTCAAACTCCCTTATCATTTTTTTTTTAATTTTTATATCTTGTTTATTATTCCTCTTTCTTTTACCTTTTTTAATTATTATTTCCTTTAAATACTGTATTTCTTCTTTTTCATTCAATTAATCTTTATATACTCTACTTTCTTCTCTTTTAAATTTCTATTTTTTCTCTTTTATTTCAATATTGCCTTTGTCTTGTTTTTTTAAAAAAAAATCTTCAACCATTCTTCTCCTTTTTTTCTTTTCACATATACTAACTTTCACTTACTCCTCTCTATTGGCAATCTTTTCGTCTCTGCCTAATCTCCTTTTAGCTTTTCTCTCAGCCTAAACGCTTCTATGATCCTGGTTTTGCAAGAAAAACAAAGCAACTAAGAAAAAGACTAAAGAAAGTAAAACATTCAAATTGTAAAACTATCCTCTCGTGCTTCAATCCACTCAGGTTATCGTCCTTATATGACGAACAAACTCTAATCTTAAAATTAATCATGATACCTTCTCAAACGATTCGTATGAATCCGATTGAGATTTTTCCCTTCAAGTCTTTAACTAGAGCTTTATCGCCAGTATGTAAGAGTTCCGGCCTAGCTGAATTGTCATGGTACTTCCTTGCCACTAGCTTGCTTTTAAGTAGGTTTCCCTAGCTAGTTTGAACGCCCTCTGTAATTTGAACCGCAATACCGAATGGTACTTTTCCATATTGTATACCGGTTCAGGCTGGCGCTGTACGCTACTGGGGATTTCCCCTACAAATCCAAACAACGTTTCCATGTTCATAAGTCTTGTGCCTGTATGCACTGTGTTGTTGTACGCATGCGTGGCTCCCGATCAATGCAACTCCTCAGATAGTTGGCTAGTGTAGAATGCTGCTTCTCCACAGCGTTGGACTTTGGATGGTAGGCAGTTTTTTGCATTTTCTTTATCCTCAACATTTTTCAAAGAGCCTTTAAGACTTCTCCAATTAAGTTTGCTCCCTGATCCGTTACTAGCTGTTTCGGTAGCGAGTACCGGCTGAGAATTTGCTCAAACAAGGCCTGGGCTACCGTGTTCGCTTCTTGGTCTGGTCGTGCCACGAAATCTATAAATCTCGTCAGATCACCCATCATAGACAAGATGTACTTGTAACCCTTGTGACTGACTGGCAAAGGGCCAACCAAGTCAACCTAGACTTTCTCAAAAGGTCTTTCCGCGATTTCTGTCACTATTAATGGCATCAAGTGTACTCATTTTTTTGGCAAATCGGACAATGTTGAACATACCGAGCTATATCAGCCTTCATTCGCTTCCAACGGTAAAAGCGCTTCACTCTGTTGAACGTTTTGTTCCTTCCAAAGTGTCCTCAATACCTAGAGTCATGATATTCTCTTAGAATTAGATCAATTTCTTCTGAATTGGTCACCAGTTTTGGTTCTGGTTTCTTCAGTTTTTCTTCGGTGATTATCTCAGTCCCTTCAATACTGTTACCTCCGTTTTCAGAATTTCGCAACGGTTTTTGTTTTGGTTGTTGCCTTTCTTTCTGTTCTCTAGCTTGAGCACGAGTTGTTGCACGGCATGGGTACTCCTTGTTATGATATGACTCAGGCTCTTCAATGTACCTTGGAATTCTGTTTAGGGCATCGGCATTACCATTTTCCATTCCAGTTGTATATATAATCTCAAATCATACTCCGATATTTTTTGGTGAAATCTAAGTATAAGCGAAGTAGTCTCCTTCACTTTGAAAACTCCCCGTTGCGGTTGGTGATCCGCTACTATTTTGAAAGGTTTGCCCAGAAGGTAGCACCTACTGCCCACACAATGGCCAACATCTCACGCTCTGTAGTGGAGTAGTTTCTTTCTGCCATGTTCAAAGTGCGACTAGAGTAGCTAATTGGCTTGCCCTCTTGGTTCAGAACTACCCCTAAAGATTCGCCCACTTGCATCAGTGATTACCGTAAATTCCTTTGTGAAATCCGGATATATCAAGAGTGGTGGTGTAGTAAGAATTTCCTTGACACGATTGAAAGCCTTTTCACACTCGAGTCCCCATGTAAACTAAACCTTTTTTTTAATAAACTATTAATGGGTGCCAATATTTTTGAAAAATTCGGAACAAATTTCCGATAATAATTGGTTAACCCTAAAAAATATTGAACCTGATGAACAGTTTTTGGTTTTGGGAAACTTTACACTACTTCTACTACCCGTTTATCAGCTTTACCCCTTTTTCTGAACAGATATGGCCCAGATACACTACCTTTTTCCTTAAAAACTCACATTTTGAAGGCTACAACTTTAGGTTGTGTTCCCTGAAGCGCTGAAAAGTTTCTCGTAGTTTACTATTATGTTCGTCCAAACTCTTATCAAATATCACGACATCATCGAGATACACGAAGCATTTAATCCCTTGAAGTCCCGTTAGAATTCCGTTCAGTAGGGATTGAAAAAATGGGGGGGGGGGGGGGGGGGGGGTTTAAACCAAATGGTAATCGTTTATAATGGAAATGATTAAAATTGGTACTAAACGCTGTTTTTTCTCTGTCTTTTGGATCGATTAATACTTGATGGTACCCGTTAGCTAAATCTAACTTGGTGAAGTATCTAGAATGACCCAAACGATCTAACATGTCCTCAATTCTGGGAGGGGGATAAGAAAAGGGGATGCAGACTTTGTTTAGTTCTCTACACATAGCTGATACTTTCTTTTACCGTTATCATCTACTCCTTTAGAAGCACGGAGAAATTAAATGGGCTGTCCCTAGGTTGGATGATATCGTCCTCGAGTAATTTTCTGAGTTGCTCCTGACACTCGTCTCGATGGGCTTCTGGCATGCGATATTGCCTTTTGTATAAGGGGGCTGTATTAGCCATTAACGTTAACTTAAAGGTCTTCGTCGGGGTGTATGGCAATTTGTCGCCTGACAAATGAAAGATATCACTATATTCGTAGCAAATATGGGTTACTGCTTCCCTTTCTTCGAAATTAAAGTCTTCTCCCAGCACCAGTGATTCCTTCATGAGCTTGAGCCGTTGTTGGCGATTATCAATCTTACCCTTATCCCGCCCTAGTGGATGCACAGTATACTTACTCAATTTTTCAAGCCTCGCCCTGAAATTCACTAGTTCAACGGGCTCCTTTCCTGTGTTAATAATACCTACCAACGCTTTACCGTTTCTTGGCTTAATTATAGCATTCCCACAATACACTCCTGGCCTAATTTCTTCCCCCATGCACACTAAATCTTCCTCACCTGTGACCGGAATTTCCAATAGCCGCTCTGTTCTTGACCCCTGAGTGCTTTTACTTTTTCTTAAGTAAGGCTTTTCCTTTCGCTGTGTAAGATGTACGTGTTCAGTCTGAGCCTCTGCGTATGCTGTAGCTTTAAGGAGGTCGCGCTAAACTTCCATGCGAGGAATTTCCAGCTCATTTTTCCTTTTTCTTGTTATATTTTCTTGTTCTCTGCTCGCCATCGGTTTAGTCCTATTGATGGGTGCTTCTTGAGAATCTTTTTGATTCGTGCCCGTGCTAAGGGAGTCGACCAGTTGTACGAAAGGCCAGTCCTCAGCTGTTAGAGCTGGCTGTACATCATCTTCTTTTGGAAAAGTCATCTTTCTTTCTTTTGTTTTACCATACTGGTAAGATCCTACTTCCGAAAGATGCTTTGTGAGGCTATCTGATACCACACCCGCTTTGGATATAATGTCGCGCAAGGCTGCGACTCGATTCTTCATTCGTTGCTGAATCTCTTTTGGGGAACAATGAACTGACACTTTTACCTGAATAAACTGGTGATGATTGTCCTGGGTGCTTTCCTTCAACTCTATGTTCTCGATTTTCTCCTTTCCAGTGATGCATCCAAAAAGAGGATTGTCTTCCTTTGTTTTCTCCATGCTTTTCACTGACAGTTTTCCATTTATACAATCAATGACCGCTTTGTCCTTCAGGAGCTCGATCCCCAGAATACCGTCAGCTGGAATCGATTAAGTGTCATAAATGGTGCTAAACTCGCATGGCTGTTCTACTCGGCCTATGTGGCTTTGCAAGTTCCAATTGAGATTTCTTGTGACCCAAACAACACTCTAATCATTATTTCCTTAAGAGTTTGTATAGGCGCGTTTCCTTTAATACGATTAACCTTAACTATATTACATGTTGCTCCTGTATCTTCTAATAATGTTAATTTACCTGTTATTCCTATATCCGATTCTACTGAAATAATGCAGTTATTTAACAAGCTTAACTCTATAACACTGACTTCTTTCTGCGAGGGCTTCATGGTCTTGAATTCTGTTAATTGAAGGCAGCTGTGGGTAATTCCCGCAGCTGCCGCGCCCCGTTTCCCTTCTTTAGAGCTTCTCGTTCCGCTAGATTTTTTTTCAAACAATTTGCGGTATAATGATCGCAGGTTCTACAAAATTGGCAATAAAGGATTTCTGTCTGTTTGCGGCTGTCCTGGAGAACCAATTGAAGTATCCGCGAACCTTATGCTTTGTCTTCGGCAACTAGCAGTATCGTGACCATAGTTTCGGCATTTTACACAGTATGGTGGCTATTTCCTTGATTGGCATTCCTAGCAATATGCCCTCTTTGCCCACACTGGAAGCATTCTCGAAATAACTAGCATCTTCTTGTACTTCATCTAGAGATAGAATCTCCTTCCCGTCAGATGGACTTGAGTTGTCTTATTCTCTACGCCTGCTTTAAAAGATAGCCACTGCGTCAGCTTCCAATTCTGCTATTAGTCCACCTTCCCTATCTGGGTATTTAGCTGTGACTGCTGTTTTAATTTTGTCTAGGAGCTCTTTCATTCTGTCACCGACTTCTCGAATGTCTTCTCCAGGTCTTTTTTCACACTCCAGTATTTCCGTACGTAGCTCACTGAACGATTTTCTAGGCATATATGTGGTTTTAATAACTTGCTGCAGAGTTTCAAAATCTTTCGGCGCCTGGGAACACCCTAGATAGTAAGCGTCATCTGTAAGTCGAAATTTCACAAATTTGATGGAGATAGCTTTTTCTCCAGTGGTCAATTGATCGTTGAGTTCCTTGCTGCAATTCAGGAAACGGTACACTTCTTTCCCAGCTTTGGTGACCTTTCTCCAGAAAATAATGGTATATGTTTGGATACCATATCCATAACTTTCCCATGTGCTTCCGCCATACTATTCTTCAGCAATCCGTATGATTTACTGCATCTTGGTTCTTCTGTATTTCCCTCCGATGAGCTACTCTTAGCTGGAATATCTTGCCTATCCCTCCGATGAGCTACTCTTAGCTGGAATATCTTGCCCATCTTTCCTTTCTCGTGGTTTTTTCCAGAACACTAATTTCCTTGGTGTCCACTTCTTACTGACTTCTTGCCTGTATGCTTTCTCTTGCGGCAGTGGACCCTCGGCTCTTAATTCTGTCTCCAGTTCCTCCGCCGTCTCTTCTGCTTCCTTCAGTTGCTGTTCCAAAGACAATATTTTATTTATCAGAGCCTTGTTCTTCCTTTTATCTTTTTCTAACAATTGCTCTGCTTGGATCTCGCCCCTTTGATCACCTCGAATGTAGCCGTTACCAGCAAGTCTAAAGCTTCGCCTTTCGTACATGACTTGGCAGCTGTATTCCACTCCTGAATCAATTTTCTCGATTCTTCACTTGATGTTCGTTTTTGTAACTCTGCCGTGAGATGCTCTCCAATATACTGCCAGTCTTGCTCGTAGCTTTCTAACTTCTCCTTATACTCTTTTAGCTCCTGCGATCTTTCCTCTATTTCTTTCTCTTGAGTTTCGAACCGTGACAGTTGCTCTCTTGTCAGTACGTTGCTTCTACCCACCGACATCGAAGTCTGAACCGGAAGATCATCTAATTCTTCTCTCTTTTCACTCCAATCCAAGCCTAATTACATATGACTCCCGATACCTTAACTCATTAAAACTTAACAATTAACCAAGAAAACAATCTCACCCAACAAAACAACTTACAAAACAGTTACTTAATTTTAAACAACATCTAGTAAAACTAATTGAAATTTTTCACAATTTCCTCATTTAATCTCACTTTCTCCTGCACTTTGTAACATAAATGCTCCTTAGATTAACACTTTAATCACAAACGATACAGTCGACTCGACTTTTACGAAGACATAAACCCAACACTCAGCAGATATCAATATCGAGACTCATATTCTCTGTTTAAAATGTTGACGACTCATAGGAATATAGTATACTCTATCAAAATTACTACAAAGACGAGAGAGCTTCGATCAAACAGGAGTGAAACTCATCTTTTAAGCGCCATAAAAGAAAATAACGTTATAATTACAAAAATTTCGCCTTCTTAACAACTGCTTTTACACTATTTAACGTATAAGAAAAATTCACAGTTTCTCCTATCCCTATAAATTCATTCACAGGCACAAACGCTCAAAAAGACTTATTACACTTCGCATTTGTAATAAGAACGCGAAAGCGAACAATGAAAACACAAAACATTTATTTCCCTCGATTGAACGAAAAATATTGATCAACATCACCGCAAACAAAACAAAAACAAAATTCCAAGAGCCCCCGATGAATTAAATACTTAACCTATACCTTGAAATTTTCAACTTACACACGGTAGGTAATCAAAAAAAAAACTTTCAAACGCGCATAACTATTGACACTTAACCACTCACAGTCAGTATTATCATAAAATCAATCAATCTCAATAGGTAGAAAAATTATATTTACCACTTATTCTTAAATTTACCCTGAAAAGTATATGTAGCAGCTAAAAGAAGCAGAACTCCCACAATTAACAAATAAAAATGGAGCAGCTACAAAACCATAACTCCCCAAAAATAATAAAAAACAAAATGTAGCAGCAAAAAAGCATAACTCCCAAAAATAAAAAAATGGAGCAGCTAAAAAAGCATAACTCCCCAAAAATAAAAAAAATGTATCAATTTTAAAACACAATACATTTTCTTTCACTGGCTGCGCCAAATTGTCATGCCCCAAATGCAATCAATCAATAAACCCTATTAAGTAACCGTGATAAAAAATTTTCGAAGTAAAACAACGCTCTGATTTCTTGCACGTTATCAATCTTTATTTACTAAAAGCTTGACCTAACTTAACAATTCAAAAGCAAAACCAATCCGAACCGAACTGTAATTTAATATCACGATGACTGAACTACTAACGGGCACTCGCCAGACTAGTCACAATACGCAAGTAAACTTTACTAACAACGCGAATGTAAACAAACGACAGCAACCTTGCCGTTTGTTGTACCGGTTGCAGCACCTGAGTCGCTCAGTAGTAAACAATCGCTTTACATAATAATTACCATGTGAGGTTTATTATTATTGTAATCGTCGATTGCTGCACTAAGCGATCATCGCAGCCAGCTATTGAGCTAATTAGCGAAATAACCGACAGTTGCAGAACAGTACCATGCGAAGTTACTGTTTAGCAATTGCTAATTATTTCACTAAAATACGCATTTGGCTGCTGGAAGAATCTTCCGTATATTGGGCCATAACACTGGTAACACGCAGAACAAATCATGTTAAGTCGAGCATACTGGTAAGGAAATGGTAGGTATTGTGCCAGCTGCGTAAATTACCTTAAATTTCATTCTGGGATAAGAATTGAAGGTAATTAAGTTCATTTTGCAAAAAAACTTTGAGTTGTTCACATATGTATTCCATATGTAGATACCTGCACCTGTACTAAACATGTACTAAACATCTTACTTACACATATAATTGCATCAAAATGGTCATATTGCATTTATCGAAGATTTCTTTGATGATTATTAATCGATATTTTCTTTGGTTGTTATTTATGCAGAAAGTCATCACAACCCTTCCTAGGACATCTTGTGTACAATTCATCGAAGCTTCATGCAAAATGGAGCGAAGAAAGCTGTCAAATATATTCTCTCTTCCTTAGAATATATAGCAAACAGGAATGGTGATAAGCCAGTGCATAATGAATTATTGTTGTGTTGGTAGTCCATGTTTTACATGTATTTACACGCCGCCCGTCCCTATTCTAAGCAACTTGTCAATTTTCAAAAAGTAAACAAAGTTTTTGTGCGGATCATCTGCAGTAAAAATATTCTGTTCTTTTTCTACTTTATTTTGAAATAATTCACATATTTAATTTATATAAATCTTTGCTTCTATTAACAAAAAAGATAATTTAGATAGTGCACTTGCCTGAAACACGTTTATAATCCGATTTATATTTGCAAACACTGACCAAACACTTCATTTCTGTTTTTTAATTAATATGAAAGTTTTAACAGGAACTAGTGGCACTATAAAACTCTGCACAAAATAAACTTCAAAAATAAATAGTTTAAAAAGATCTGATTCCATACTTTTCTTAAATTTCACAAAAGAATTTTAAATTGTGTAAATCTGTTCACAAAACAAAATCACATTTGACAATCATGTTCTCAGCTTTGACAAATGTTCCTTGCGGCATATCACTTACTCCTATGTATAATGTCCTGGGCTTGACAAATTACAGTCATGAACACGAATTATACACGATTCAGCCATTCCTGTTTGCTATATTTTCTAAGGACTCTTCTAATCGCAGTATTCTTATCCTTCGTGATCCAGAATTCTATTCCTTCTATTTCTTCTATGCAATGTGTGAGGAATTTATAGGAATTATACTTATCCAGACCAGGATAGTTTTATTTTATTTAGTCAGTTTGAAAAGCTCAAAGATAACCAAAATTTCTTGGATTATGTGCATGAAGCTCCATGCAAATAATAATAGAAACCAAACCATTTATCTGAGAAAAAAGCTTTTCCATGGGGCTTTCACACTTCCATAAAGGGAAAAATGCTAGTGCTGTGGTGACTCCTTTTCATTCCAATTAAGTTTTGTATAAAATACTAAAAGCGCCGAAGCAATGTTAGAATCAGTCTAGTTTTCAACTTCTCTTAACGCTTATGTACATATTTTTGCTATGTGAACGATTTCCTTTGAAATATGAGTTTAGTTACTTTTTAGCTATCAATAAAAATACCTCGTGAAGCACGTCGGGATATGTGTGTCACAGTAAAAGTTCACTTAAAAGTAAATATGAATATAGTGAAAGAGTTTCGGTGCAGCATGTTTTTTCATTCATGGGAAAGTGGTAAAGAACGTAATATGATGTGGAGTACGAAATAATTAAAATGAGGCAAACACCTTTATAAACTGTTGGAATCCAAAACTCAGGTTATGAGAAGATGAATTTTTGAATCACTCAAACATATATAAAACCTATGTTGAATATTGATTTTGTGCACAATATGGCGAACTCCCTTAAAATTCTACGATTATATACTCCAAAAAAGCCCACGGTTACTTAAATTCTGCTAAAACTAAATATTACCTGTTTTTGGACTAATTAAAGTGTTTAAAGAGAAGTTGATTCAAAATTTATAAGAAACAAAGTGTAAATAAAAAACATTCTTACGTACACAATCATGTGCGCATAATCGAAAGGTGGTGAGGGAAAGCTCGCACTTCATGATTCACTTATAAGATACCATTCAAACAACTTACTTTAGACACTTCCTATGGTGTACACATCCAGACTTAATTGATGATATTTTATGGAACTAATTTATTAATTGGTTAATAATCAACAACTGGAAGTTGCCAAATGATAGAGAGGATTGCCAGAGAGACACGCAGCTATGGATTCAAATCTCTAGCATCGTAAGTCACCATTAATTACAATATCAAAATCTTTCCAAACCATTTTGTTGCATTGCCGCTTTCGCTTTAAATATTTAATTGGGTGTATATCGATCGCCTAAATTAAATGCATTATTTACTCAAATTGCTGTTTAACTTGTGTTTTTTTTAAGAATCAAATACTGCAAAGGAGAAAACGGAAGCAATGGGCTCTCACATTATTAAATAATATAAAAATTATCTATGTGTAATTACACTTTCCATAAAGGCTTGTATATGTATAATACATTATATTATTCTCTCAATTGATTTCCTATTTTACTTTCCATGATGTTAGTAAAATAGTAAATCAATTGCAAGAATAATAAAAGTAGTGATCGCTCCTGCATTATTAATGTTTTTAAACGTAGTTTAATAATTAATTTTTATTTATTTTTTCTGGGGCATCATCATATCAGAGAGGGGGATTTAAAAAAGTTAAACGATATCTAGTGCTCTTAGAGTACACTTTAATGACTTTTCTAATGAATTATTTTATACATATAGGATGCAACAAATGCTTTTACAACGCGATGAACCCTTGCTTCACCACAGAAATAGTCTGGACAAAATTAAATTTTGTGTAGCACGTAAGTTGCGCTTAGGTACAGAACCTATACTTTTACTAATGGTGTGCCTAGATACAATACTTATGTACCGTTCTGAAGAACAAATATCCAAACACTCGATGAATTTTTTTGATAAAAATTAATTGAGAGTTTATAACCGATCGTTTCCATTTTAATAATAAACAAATCGCTACTTAGTCAAATTGATTTCATGGATTAATTTCTTACTATGTAATACATAGTAAATAAATCATATAAACTTAACTTACTGTCTCATCGATTTGTGTCTTATGACCTTACAGTGGATATTTAGAATTTTTGAAAGAATTTTACGTTGGATTGCAATTCAATTTTTCATGAAACAGTTTTTTGGGTCATTAAATTCAAAGACTTAGGCTTAAAAACTGAGAAAATGATGTTGGCGTTCTTAAAGTCTAGCGGTCTAGCTTATCTAAGATGTGCGTTTTGGTTTTAATATCCTATCCCGCGTTGAATTGCATTCACCTCATCATTAATGTGGATGCTCAATTGTGTACTGTAGTCCTGGGTGTAATCTTTTCATAGCCTAATATAAATTAATGGTTGTCGATTTAAGTGGTCTTATTTGATAGGCTCTGCCTGATGACCCAAATATTGGAGAGATAAATACTGAATTGGAGCAGCTAGCTGCTCAATTTTGATGGGATCTGTGAGGTATTCAATTGGGGCAAATGATGATCTCGTAACCTTAGGATAAACATTATGTGAACAAAGTGTTAGAAATACCTGTTTTATTTCGCAATTTACCGTCGTCTTCAGAATTCCAGCACCTTTGAGTGATTATCGTATCACAGTGAAGGGGTACCGTAGATAATTTTTATGATGGACGGTCCACTTAGAAAGTTTGTCTGCCTCTATTAACTTGCAGCTTGTCGAAATTAATATGGGGTCATGACTTTGACCTCACAACAGTTGATGTTTGCTTCTTTTCTGTAAAGAGGATGTCTCTGCTTACATATTTATTCTGCTTCATCAATGAAAATGCATGATTCAAATTCTTGATTGCTAAGTGGATAATACTGATCTCTATGAAGATTTATCACCATATAGTCTTTGTACTGTTGATAGGAGCTTTTACTGGAACAATATACGTAGCTCAAATTTTTCAAAGGCGAGGACCTTATTTTAAATATAAAGAATTTTCTGATTACTGTAACTTCAACCTTCATTAAACTGTAGAATTACAGCAGATTGCTTTGTACTGATTCCCTAGTTGTATTCAATTCTTCCTTGAGTTGAGTTGGAGTCAGTAATAGTGGGCATCGCCTTCCTATAATGTGTATCAATTAGATCATCTATAATGGTTGCTTATGTACGGTGGTTGTTTAGTGACATTAACGTAATTTGTATGGCTTATTGTAGCGCTTCAGTGAAATTATTAATATTGTCTACCATTTCGATAACGTGGTTGTTCTTAGTTTCCAATTAGCTGTGCAGAACTTCTTCGTGATGCTGTAATAAATTTGTTGTATAGTCAATTTGATTTTTTATAAGTTCTAAGAGATAATTGAGGACTCCAAATGAGACACTGGCAACGTTTCTCACTATATTCAGAAGGGCTTGTTTTTATCGTATCTCTAGTTGGCAATAACACCAATTATTTCCCTACTTTTAAGAACTGCCTTGTGAGTATGGTAGAGAAGTTATCATGTAACAAAAATAATATCACACTTTCATGTAAAATAATGCCCAGACGTGCATTCTAGCAAACTCAGCACAAAAATTACACATACCCCCTAGCTAGTAGGATCAAATATTGTTCATGCGTAGTAAATAAGTTTAGGTAAAAAAGTTATTTATATAAAGCAGTGAAGTAATAAAGGAAGAAGAGTCGTTTTTAAAACACCAAGAGCGTTTCTAACCTTTTTCCAAGTTTTCAGATTTACCTTTATTCTAAAATTTCCTCCATCAGAGGTAAGGGCTCTAGAGAGTCCATCAGTTTCTTTTAAAGGTCAGCATAGGGCTTAAGAGAATATTTGGTCTTTCGCGAACAGGAACACAGCCACTAGGAGAGAAGCTCACCAGCCTTCCAAACCTAACCGATAGGTGATGTATCTAGAGGGAAGGAAGAAATATTCCACTCAAATTTTATCCATTAGCTACGGAGGAATATCTTCTTCATCCAGTTGCATTGCTGTCATCAGTTAAAATAATCGTGCTACATTGTAACAACATCACCAGCAGATGGCCTGCCATCATAAAACGACAAAATATTGGTAACTAGCCAGCCGCCCCCATTGCCTACTGCTACAGTAGCAACCAAAACATAGCAGTTCCAAGAGAAAAGAGCCCGTCATATTAAGCAGCAAATTTAGGTGCCACTAACACCTCAACAGTGTCAATAAACCATTGCCAGGCAAAACAGGGGTACTACCTCCATCCACAGCAGCGTCGGCAGGTAAATCCGATACGAATTCGAACTTCAAAGAATCTATACATATTTGCTGGCGTCAGAGCAGAACCACGCTCCAAACTTGCCAGGGAGGAGAGAGCCACCTAACTACCAGCAGCTGCCAGACGTTAGGCTGCTGTTAGGGTGCGCGCGAGAAGCGAGAAGATGTCTGAGTGAATGCGAGACGCGCTTATGATTTTACATGTAATTTTTGGTTTAGAGTTTAGTTTTCACTACATTTAGTTGTGACATTCGGAAAATAAAATTATGGAGTCGTCTTACGAGGGATATTTTCGTTCGTCAAATATTTGCAATTATATTTTTGCAAAAAAAAACTCCTTTTCTGCGCATCCTTTAAATATTAAAAGAAGCGAACATGTGAAATTTCATGACCTATACGTTAAATTAATTATTATTGCGTTTATGGCCATTTCTACACTACACTTCATGAAAAACAATCTTTGCTTACGCGAGAAAACACTCCATAGCCAGCTTTCGCGCTTTGCGCTTTGAAATCAGCTTTGCTTTCAGTTTCGCTTTGCTTCTACTTTGACATGATCGCACGAATTTGTATGCAAATGTATGTGCATAGTTTTCTCGCTTTAGTTCCCGCACTGGCCAGCATTCAGCTCGGCTCCGCTTCTCGCGCGCACCCTGACAGCAGCCTTAGCCACTGCATGTACAAAGCGCAGATGTAAGCACCTGTAAATCAAAGATAGCTTATTCCTGTATGCGATGATAATTGGTATGTTTCTCAAATAAAAAATATTTCCGTTAATTAGTACATTGAAAGTGATATTATTAATAAATAATAATAATAATAACAATATTTATTTGGCAACTGCACAAATATTTTAAAATCTTATTAATATACAGAACACTAGCTTTGATTTGACCCTCCTGTACAATGAGTGACAATAACTACTAACTAACTAATAAAAAAAAAAACAGCTAATCATTAATCAAAATAAAAAAAATTATGTTTAAAAAATGTTAAGGAAAATTAAAAAAAAAAATGCGAAAAAAAGACAAAAAAATAAATTATATTTACATAATTAGTTGTTCAAGAATAGATAAAGGTAGAATGTGCATTTAGGTCTAATCGGTTGATTTTAATAATTTAAGAAAAACACTGCTGGAGCCCACGCGCTGAAGTTCTGATGGTAATGAGTTCCATTTACGAGAAACTAGAACAAAATAAGAGCGCTCTCCAAGTTGTGATCTGCAGCGTGGCATACAAATATTTATACCTCTTTGTGAGCGCAGAAACTGCATCTTGCTGTAGAGGTACTCAGTACTTTTAAGATTAATTAGCTTGTGCAAAAAATACAAGTTACGGTGAGTAAGGTAGATATCTAACGGAAACCCGAGAATACAATTACAATATCGGGAGATATGGGAGCTACGGGGCAGTTTACATACATACCTAATACAATCATTGAAGCTTCGGGAACAATATCGACCCATATAGGAAATGTGAAATTATCAGCGTACGCACTAGTTTTAGACGCATTTCGGTAGACAGAAGATATGCAGTGACCCACAACTGACGAAGGGAGCCATAACATTTAATATTATTCCTAAATTCTTAATAGAGTCACGATATGGTAGAGTTGTATTATTGAGTAAAACAGGAGGTAGTCTGAAAGCATCAATGTTGCATTTATATATTGGACTGGAGTTAGATTTGCTTGGATTCAATACCAACTTGTTTTCAAGAGACCATTCGTAGATTCGTTGTAAGTCATCATTTAGCCGGGAAATGCAATCTTCCTGTAGTCCAATTGGGCGGCTCAGGTATAATTGGACATCATCAGCATATAGATGAATGGTGTAGTCCTTAATCACATTGGGTAGATTATTTATAAGTATGCTAAAAAGAAATGGCCCAAGGATGGAGCCCTGAGGTACGCCACAACAGATAAGACGAAAAGTGGACAATGAGTAACCTACTTTTACAGATTGATGTCTGGAGGATAGGAAGTTTCTGAATAGCTTCACAGCTGAGGAAGGGAAATCGAAAATTCTCTTTAACTTATTAATAAGGCGAATGTGGTCCACACTATCGAAGGCTTTACTAAAGTCTAGAAGTGCAAGTTGGTTAACTTATCGTTGTCAAGGGCTTCATTGATATCGGAAAAGACTTTTAATAGAACAGTTTCACAGCTATATCCCCGTTGAAATCCAGATTGCCAGGGAAATAATAAACGGTAAATTTGTTGGCTTGCAAAGATGAGTTTTTCAAAAACCTTACCAAAAGAATGTAAAATACTAACCCGTCGGAAGTCATTGACATCACAAGTATTTGATTTCTTAGGGATTGGAATAATAACAGCTTTCTTCCAAGCAGCAGGAAACTTAGATGTAGTCAGGCATGCGTTAAAGAAATGCGTCAAAACTGGTGTAATATGCGGAGCGATCAACTTAATAAATCTCGGTGGTATCATGTCATAACCAACTGCAGTTGATTTAACTGTAAAAATTGCATTGAAAACCTCAGTGTAGTCAGTTCAACGAAATGCAGATCCGTCAACGTTCTCAATGTCATTTAATTCTTCTAAGGATGAATTAGTGCGAGTTGACGCTATGAAAAATTCATTCAAAGTTTTAGGATCAGCGTCACACTGAGGCGTTTCTCTACCCACAATGCCCATATTGTTATGTTATTCCACAGCTTCCTGCTGGGTAAATCTGAGTTTAATTTGGAACTGCAGTATGTTCTCTTTGCAGTCGAATTTTGGTGGTAACCATATTGCGAACCCTTTTATACCGACGATGTAAAGTTGAGCATCGTGTGCTTTTATAAATACGGGAGAAAAACTCTCTCTCCGCAATAAGAACATGTATCTCACGTGTGATCCAAGGACAATGTTGTGAATAAATAATTTTCCTACGCATAGGTATGTGCCTATTTTAAAGCTGTAAGAGTAAATTATAGTAATTCAACCTTATCATTAACACAGTTCTGCTGGAATATGTCCATATAAGGTAAATTAGCACAATCACTATATAATGTGTCAGTGTTAATATTATTATAATCACGTTAATCAAAGAACTCTTCACAGATCTGTAAGTCTATATGATAAATACAAGAAGTCATAATCAAAATTACTCAAAGGTGTCAATTGGTTCTGAAACAGAACCCTTTCTGTGTTGGAGACCAATAAATAGTCTAGTTGGGATGAATTATTTTTATTGAAGTAAGTAGGTAACTGGCTCACAACATTAAAATCCAAGATTTACAGTAAATACTGTAAGCTATTAGAAGAGCTATAAACTCTCAAGTTGTCTACATTTAGATCACCACCACCGACAATATTAACATACTTGCGGCTTAAAAATGAAATTACGACATGAAACTCAGCAGCTACTTCATTATAAAATGCGTTTGGAGGACAGTATACAGCAACTAGCAAGCATTTCTCTAACCCAGTATCGAGTTCAATGCGTATAAATTCAAAAACTGCACCTCGAGAGGATCTGGCGACAATTGATGCCTTAAAATGATTGTGGAAATAAAAAGCAACGCCAGAGCCCCCACGATTGGAGCGATCATTTCTATGCACTGAATAACCTGAAATAGAAATAACATTGGAATTAACTCGATCCTTCAACCAAGTTTCACAGACTAGCAGTACATGTATGTTAAAGCCCTCAAAGATGTCATGTATAACATCAATTTTATTATTTAAGCTTCTTGCATTAAATGAACAGATATTAAGTCCTTTAGCTTGATTTGTAAATACTGTAACGTTTTTCGTCTGTTTTCTATTAGATAAAAATTTGCTCCGGCCGAGCGGTAAACGCGGGAGCAGTTTTGTTCTAATATTTAAAACTCCTTTAAGAATTTCACCGAAATCTTAGCAATTGAAAAATTATATTATGTAAGCAATAAGATTATTTTAGTTAAACGGAAATTTATTTATTCTTACTGTATCTGAATATTTTAAAAGAAAATTTATTTTACTGTATCTGACTTTGTACTCACCTGATCAGTGTTTGGCAGCTGATTCACTTGGTTCTCTATTAAGGTTTTTAGGATTGGGATATTTTCTTTATTCCAGTCGAGACCCAGAATAAAATGAGGTTAGTAATTCTGACTGCAGTCGGTACCAACAGAAAGAATCTTTATCACAGTCGAGACCCGCAATAAAGAATTTGGTGTTATTAATTTATTCTTACTGCAGTCGCTACCCACAGAAAAAATCTTTATCACAGTCGAGACCCGCGATAAAGTGTTTTGAGTTAGTAATTTATTCCTATTGCAGTCGATACCCACAATAAGAATCTTTATTACAGTCGAGACCCGCAATAAAGAGTTTGGTGTTAGTAATTTATTCTTACTGCAGTCGCTACCCACAGAAAAAATCTTTATCACAGTCGAGACCCGTGATAAAGTGTTTTGAGTTAGTAATTTATTCCTATTGCAGTCGATACCCACAATAAGAATCTTTATTACAGTCGAGACCCGCAATAAAGAGTTTGGTGTTAGTAATTTATTCTTATTGCAGTCGATACCCACAATAAGAATTACAGTCGAGACCCGCAATAAAGAGTTTGGTGCTAGTAATTTATTCTTATTGCAGTCGATACCCACAATAAGAATCTTTATTACAGTCGAGACCCGCAATAAAGAGTTTGTTGTTAGTAATTTATTCTTATTGCAGTCGATACCCACAATAAGAATCTTTATCTTAGTCGCTGTCAAAAATAAGTTCTTTAATCCAGTCGGTACCCAGAATAAAAATCTCAATTTTCAACCCTCTAACCAAAATAAAGCACTTGTTTGATTAGTATTAAATTCTTTTTGCAGTCGCCACCCACAATAAGATTCTTTATCTTAGTTGCTTATCAAAACAATACCCTTATTCCAGTTGAGACCCAGAAGAAGAATAACTATTGTAATCGTCAACTAAACAAAGTATTTGATTTGTTAGTAAAAATTAGAACACTGGGAAATAACACTAGGAATCGATAACCACTTGATCACTGCACTGCCAAACTGAAAAAAGAGATCGAGCCAAGTCAGACTGCTGTTTATATAGCCAGAGTTCGCACACGGCACCAAAGAACGGTAGTCAAAGGCGCATGGCAATAATATTGGCATAGCAACAATTGGCATAGCAACAATAACCTGGCATAGCAACTGCACCTCATCATTTGTCATGAGTGTTACCATTTTAGTTATTGCTGCCACAGGCTGCTTTCAACTTATTATCTAAAAAAAATATTTTGCGTAAATTCAATTTATTTCTAATTCAATATGGTCGAAATGAACAATAAAATTAGAAACTTTCGCCTTTTGTTGAATTAGAAATTTTACTTACCGTAAATAATTTATACCTTCTTAAAAACCGTACCTTCCACTGGCTTAGACGTAGCTGGAAGCAGCACGCACGAGTTGCTGGACTTGCTCTTAGATGTACCATCACAATATTCCGCTGCACAGTGATTTCTTGTGAGCTAGCTGCAATTAAAGGCTGAAATACAAACGATTGCGACACGCACCTGTCGACGCCAAAAATAATTTTCGAATACATGTTACGACATTACAACATAGCAAATGCTGTGCCACAAAAAATGTCGTCGTCAAAAAGTAGCGTAATTTTCGAGAACAGTTCCTTTAAATCTGGTATAATTGTACATGAGCTTTAAATACAACTTATACTTATTCTTAAAAAAAAAATGTAAAAATTTCCCTGTAGACATCCCAAAAAAACAGAACTCAACTCATCTATCTTGAAACTACGGCGACAATGTCGCATTCATTGTATTACGTCTGTGGCAATCAACGACGCAGCTTGGCGCCGACAATTTTCGTGTCGCATGCAGGGCGCATGGCGGAACGTGGTGTGTAATGAGAATTTCTTGCCCGTACCTCGTTTCCATTTTGTGTTCTAGTACGATTTCTTCTTTACGCGGAATGTTCATTCTGACGTGTTTACTTCTGCTGTGAGATGTTCAGCTGCCATCCGCAATTGTGATTTAGGTAAGATTAATTTATTATTTTAATACTTAAGAAGGATTCTTTGTGGTGTTTTTTGTTTTCTTTTCAGGTTTAATGCCACCGAGGAGCGAACCCGGACGATGCATCAAACGATGCAAGACATGTTTTTGTGAGGTGGATTATTTGAAAAAAATGATTTGGCCGAGTTTTGATATAAAATTATCAACGGAAATGTATAACTTGAAATCTGTTACGCTTAAGAGATTAGAAACGGAATCCTCATCTCTGTTCAACACAGATGTAAGTGATTCTTCATCATTATTCCTTCGGAATATAAGAGTACAAATAGAACATGACTTGGAGGCTTCTTGTGATGTGTCGAATCTTGAAGTCAGACAGAAAAAGGTATTGCAGCAATTACAGGACTTGAAAAAAAGTGAATTTACAACTATCATGAGCACGTTTCTTCGGGCGAAACCACAATTAATTGTGATTTTCGCTACAATACTTTTAGGAGCGCTCTCATTCTGTCCAAGGGTGAAACTAAATCACCAATCGCAGCAACACCATAGTTATATTATTACATATGAGTACATACCTATCTCATTACATATATTTTTTACAATGTGTTAATTTTTAGTAATTCTTAGTGCATATACTTGAAGTGGTTCTTAAAAATTAACCCTTTGTGCTGAGTAGGCTAACTATTTTCGCGCTATTGCATTAATCTTACATAAACACAAAAGTGCGCTAATTTTATTTTGAGGAGCTGCAAATTATGTCTTAATTACTCTCTACTCTTCGTACATGAAAATCTTAACGATTTTATTACATCTTCTGAATTATTTAATCTTTGTTTACTACTGTTCAATTTTAATAATTTCATAACTTCTTTTTGATACAAAAATTTCTACATCGACGTTAAAACTGGCTATGATGCTACAAAAGAGTTCATAGAATCTAAACTGAGCAAGCTTAAATAAACGGACAGTGGCGAGAGTATTATTAACAACGATGAAGAAATTTAAATTACGCAAATGAAATACTTAAAATACAAACAGAGACAATAAAACTGTCAAAAAGACATATGGATACAGTAGCACAAAAAATAAGCTCACCGTGTTCTAATTATTACTATCAGCATAAACTAAGTACCATCCAAATTGGAATAAGATTATGCTTAACCATGCTGAAATATTTACAATGAATACACTATCAATAAAATCTAAGAAGAGCTTGAGGATCGCTATCACCAAATTGCGATCATTATTCACGAAAAAGCTCCACTCAAAGAAACGAGGATGAAGTTAAGCTACCAAGACTCATCCTTTCAGTCTTGGAAGGAGATTACCAAAGTTGGACAGCCTTTCGCGATATCTTCCTTTGGTTAATCCATAACAATGCTCGATTAGGTGAGGCAGAAAAATGCAATACCTAAAGACTCATTTGCGAAAAGAAGCTATTAGCTCGATCCAGCATTAAAAAATTTCTAATTTTAATTATAAAACTGCGTGGCTGTTATCAAATGACCGGCTCTTAACCCAATATAAATTAGGGCAGGAATTTGCAGTCAGTATCAGAAAAATGTACGAAACCACTCTGGAATGCATACATACATGCTTTGACCAACCTGGGTATAAATATAGATAGTTGGGCGCTAATAATAACCCATATGGTGCTTCAGAAACGTGATTTAGAAAGCAATAAACTATATGAGCAAACATTGGATAAGCCTGGAGATGTACCTACCCACTAATGATAGCTTTTTTAAGTTCTTAGAAACAAGGTTCCAGTCTTTGGAACTAATTAAAGAAACTAAAAAGAAACAGTCAATATCATATTCCAAACATAATAAAACATGTTTACCATATTATAAATCCTACTTAAGGCTTGGAAATCATAAATACACATGTAGATTTTGCCAATAATTCCATAGAATCTATGAGTGCCAAACATTTGTGCGGTAATCTAGCAAAGAGAGAAGCAAATTTATAAGAAACATAAAATTTGCATTAATTGCCTTAGTCAAAATATCGCAGTAAATATACATGTACGGTATGCAAACGTAGACATCGTACCTTTTTACACTTCCAACAAAGCAGAAATGTACAGACAATAAATGAAAATCCAAGTACTAAACCAAAGCAAGCAGGAAACATTGAATCTTTCCAAAGTACCAGTAATCGCGATAATCTTCTAGACACAGCACTTATCAAAGTTCGTGCTGTTGATGGAAGACTCGAACTACTAGCAGCATTGGTTGATCCAGGTTCACAAGACATAAAATAGAAAAGTGAGAAACATGTGCAAAGTCACTAATATTGCTCTTGCTAGCCCAGATTTCAATATACCAGCACCCATTGACATCCAATAATTATGTCATTATGACATATTTAACTTTATTCTCTGTAAGGATATAATTAAAGATAAACAAGGATTGCTTGGCCAAAAACGGAATTTGGGTGGATACCATCAGGGCAGTTATTTTCTTATAATTAAGACGAAATGCGTGTTACATGTATGGTATCAGATGTAGAGCTTGATGAAACCATGAGGAGATTTTGAGAGTTAGAGGAAGTTGCACCTAGTACAAAACATACCAATACAGAAGATAAATGGTGTGCAAACCACTTTGTCGAGACTTATGAACTAACAACTATGATAATATTTACTGTCAAGATTCCCTTTAAAACTAATTTAGAAGAATTAGGGAACTCAACAAAGAAAGTATTGGCTAAGCTATTACAAAATGAAAGAAATTGGAAAATTAATTCAAAACTTAGAAAAGACTATCAAGAATTCATATATCAAGCTAAAACCCATGATACCTATAGAGGCTAGATCATTAGTGCTCTATTGTGAACATTTTTCTCATAGAGATTCATTTTCCATGATGTACTTATTCTGCTCAATCATGAGCAGTAGAAAAGTCCGCTCTGTCACTCCAAAAACTGAAAAGACGTTCATATAACGACTCATTTAACGTAACGTAACTAGCCAGTAGGATCAAATATTGTTCACGCTTAGTAAATAAGTTTAGGTAAGAAAATTGTATATATAAAACAGTATAGTAATAAAGGAAGAACAGTCGTTTTAAAAAACCGAGACCGTTTTCATCTTTTTCCAAGTATTCAGATTTATCTTTGTTCTGGGCTCTAGACTTCAAAGCCCATCAGTATCTTTTAAAAGGCTCAACTACAATTTACGTAAAGCGAACGCTCCGTTTAAATTTAACAACGTTCAGAAATTAACTGTAACTCGTCGGAGGGGAACTTTCGTTAAGTTTAAAGCCGAATTGCAGTCATATACTATGTTTCCATGAGCCAGAATTGAGTTACCACTGGAACTGAATGAACGGATCAATGCCGGATGGAAATGTCACGCAAAAGTTGAATGCATTTGAAATACATTAGTGCGCACACGGTGAACGCAGTTACTGAATTTGCCGCAAGAAAGTTGGTCAACTTTCAACTTTTACGCAAGTGCCGGATTGAAAATTTTTGACAGCTGAAGGAAACGTTTGTTTTGAATGAAATTTGTAATGTAAAATTAAATATTGAGTTACGGGATGTTTCAAATTTTATTTGCACAAGTTTTAACTATATAAAAATATTCACAAGCGCAATATTGAAAATATGAAAATTGCATTGAATTATCATTAGACGCAGTCGCGGCAATTTCGTTCTGGGCTACACTTTTTTTCTTGTGTTTTTTGACAGTTATCTGCGTGTTTACTCCGGCCTTGATCCGTTCATTCTGCTCCAGCCATTAGGATTGAGTTAGCGTTAAGTTTTGCTGGCAGAGTTAACTCGATGTTGTTTCCATGAACGGCTTGAGTTGAGTTAACAGATAAAATATTTCATACAAAGTAGCCGGATTTGTGTTGGATAAAACACCCATTCCGCACTATTCTAACTAATATACACACAAAACCCAACTCAACTCGATTGGTTTCGTGGAGTTAACATGGATAGAACGATACTCAACTCAATTCTCGTTTCCATGAGCATTAATTCGGATCCAATTCGGATTGAAGTCTGCATGGAAACATAGTAATTAGAGGTTCGGTAAGAATCGCTCATTCTGTAAGAAAGCGATGTGTCAAACAATTAAAATAATCCTAAATGATAAAAGTGCAATGTAAAAATTAAATTGGCATAAAAATGGTACTGGGAATTAATAAAAACCACAAATCTTCGATTAAATCAACATCCATTTGTTAATTTTTTCACTTTTACCACTTTTTAAAATTGAACATGTCATTATGGAACTGCAAATTAGTAGATGGACAAATTTTCAATTAAATTAACTTCTATTTGTTTTTTTTTTATCACTTTTTAAATTTGAAAACATTAAATATCAAGATAATAACCCTTACGGAAAGTGATTTCTATTTAGGCTAAAAATATGAATTTTTCGTACATAAACCTAAGTCTAATTCAAAACCGTGTAGGATTAGTCACTTTTTTTAATTATACGGAGAAAAAAAAAATACAAAAAAAAAACACACAAAACAGGATTCAATCTTTCTTTGAAGTTGCTTTCCCTCTTACCCGGAAACTGTAGGTAGATATCATAAACTGAATCCTTTACGCTGAGGATCAGTTTTACAGGTCACCTTGTAGTGAAAGAATGGTGTGAATTTGTGTAGTGTTTGAAGCAGAAATAATAGCAAGATTGTGAGTATATTCACTGAGTGTTATTTTTCTTGTATTTTTGCATGTGTAGTTTTAACTAACTTTATTGAGCTGATTCGGCTGTGTACCTGTGATTGATTAAACGCCCATATTAAGTTTTCTCAATTACTATTGAATGATAATGCATAGGCGGGCTGATATCTTACTGATACGCAGCATACATTTTCTTTAGTATTTATGAGGGTGCATGGATGGTTTTCTCCTTGTACTGTGTTCGTCAGTGTGGTGTTCCGCTAACAGGCAAAATCATTGTTTGTGGTGTCCCGACAATGCTTAATTGTGTCTGCGATTGTATTGGGACAGAGTAGAGGTTCGCCTGTGCCTCGCTTTAATTGCTCCTTGGTTAAGGGATGAATCATTCGGAGTACACAGCTATATTTTTAAACTAGTATGGAAGAGTTTCGCTCATGCATTTGTTTAAAATTTTATTACAGACGCCAATACATCTCTGTCGCCAAACAAGAGGAATTCATGCATGGTAATTTAAGAGGAAAGAAGGAAAAACTTCTCCTTCATGCTGGGCTATGACATTACCCATCTTACTTCTTGTACCTGGAAATGTTAAAAAAAAAATAATCCTCTTACAATCGAAAGTTCTTTACTTCAATCCTTGTGTATAGAACAACTACATATATAGTGGTTACGAAACGCATTTTGACTTAGTACCCCGTTGTGTTGTAGAGGCGCTACTAGTGCAGAGCAGACGTAAAACTAAAGGGTAAGCAAGCTAGCAATGCCTCGCTCCAAGATAAAATCAGCGATGTCTGGACCTAATGTAGGTAAAGCCGCAATTTTTTCTTAGAAATTTACTGGCAATTTTTCGTTAGATTTGTTAAGCATTGGAGGCCGACAACAGCACACATTGTATGATTCCATCTGAAAATAACTCCAGTCGGCGCCCGGACTGAATTAAAATTCTCCCGAAACATTTTCTGTAAATTTCTAAGAAGAAATGAATGCTATTTACCACCGGAATATAATACAAGCCATGTAGTCGCCGAAAGCATCAAAACATTAAAATGCCTTAACCTGCATTCAAAAAAAAGATAAATTTCGGAATGAACAACGCACTAAAAGGAGATGTAAAATTTCTGTCAAAAAAAATTCCCCGAATCCAGCAGGAGATTCCCCCACTCAATCTCCTTCGAGCAAAACAAATGTAAACAGAAAAACGTGCTGTTCTCATATCATGGGATTACACCAACAAACAGTAGAATTCCTGCGAAAAACATTGGGACAATTTCAGAAAAACTTGTTTTCATAAAAAAACAGGAACATTTTAAGAGCGTAAAATCGGAAAACTCCGCCCATTCTCTCTACGGTAAAAACCGTAGACGGCCAGCCTGACGGAAAAAGCCTAATCGTATATCGCTGCCCTAACTTGGCAGCGACATACGATCAGGTTAAAACCGGACCGCTTTCAAAACCTGATAGCAACCTTGGATGGGCACGGCTTGATGACGGCTGATACATACATACTTCCTATATACCTTACTTAAAAGCGGGAAAAAATAAGAGCGCTTCCAGAAAACGCGGAGTTAATGCGCTTCTAACTTGCTTCCCACGGAGGTACGCAGAAGCGCTTCATTTGCAGCGGTTTTGAAGCTTTTCTTGTAGGAAATATGTGCTCTTCTCTTAATCGTGGATAAATTTCGGGCTTTCTGCTTTTTTTCGTGATGTACTGTTATGTTGCTTCCATGAACAAGTGTAAAATAGAGTCAGAACGCATTAGTCATTAATTAGACGAAAGTGTAGTGTGAACGATACAGAGATTTTTTGGTGATAATAATTACATTTTAATTGATTGATGACTTTTTCACCAAAGTTGAGAAGCTAGAAAAGAGCGCTCTTGAGAAACTAGAAAAGAGCGCTTCCTTCCGCGGACATCAAATGTTAAAATGAAACAGATATGGAAAGGCTGAGGAAGCACCACGTGCTTCCAAAATAGCGCTCTTACATGTCTGTTAAAGCGCTCATTCCGGCTGGGAAAGTAACCTTACCATTTTACGCTCAAAACCTCTCAGCTGAGTGATAATTGCTTGTGTGTATGTGCAGCGGTAGTCCGAATCTTATATCATCAGCCCACGGCATGCCATGACGGCACAGCGGCATTACAACGATTACTCAGCTGAGAATTTTTGTTTGAGGAATCGTAGTCTTTTGGTTAAGATAATTTTTTTTAAATAATTTTGTTAGGAAAGGTATGAACATTATATTACGGTTCGGAAGATCAGAAAGCAAGCTTAAGATTAACAGAACGACATTTTTCTGTATGAATAGTAGTTTAGGGCGAACGAGCTATTCAAATGAAACTTAATTTGTCAGTTTTATAGCCAGAAATTATATTTTTCGAAGCGTTCTCTTAGCACACTCAAAAGAAGCTTTTCGGAAATAGATATCTTTACTGATTTTAGGATTATTGATCAGCTATATGAAAAGATATAACTCATCCAAATAAAAGTGTAAAAGAATTTTAAATCTTGAGTAGTTAGTTGTAATGTTTGATTCCGTTTAATTAATTAATTGTTTACAATATTATTTTCCGTTTGTTTAGCAACATGCCCTGAAAATCTGAAATCTTAATAAATACGAATTTCTCTTGATTCCCCTATAAGCGCGCTTCCCTCTGCCGACATGCTCACGAGTTACAGCACCAGCACCACGCGCCAGCGCCAGCTACACATTGGAACTCCTGCCTTTCCGTACTTTCAATTTTTACGTCATAAGGTCGTGGTATCGGCGACGTCAAAGCATCCACCCCGGAGGCATCGCTCTTACTTTCTGTTTGCGCTGTTAAGTTTTATAAGTTACTTGAGGCGAGACTGTTCTCAAGTCCTCTCATCTGAGCACCTTTATATTTCAATCTGGAACACGGCACGTGTCTTCACGACGATGGTCTTCTTTTTGTTGTTGAGTAGAGCAGCGATGGATATGGAGCATCTTACTAGTTTTACTCCTAGTGCGTTTCAATGGAGCAGCTTACTAGCTTTACTCCTAGTGCGTTTCAATGGAGCAGCTTACTAGCTTTACTCCTAGTGCATTTCAATGGAGCAGCTTACTAGCTTTACTCCTATAAAATGAAACAACTTGTGTTGTCGGCAGATACTACTGCTACTGCTTCTTTATTCAAAAATAACAGAATATTTATACAATAATTCTTGACTTAATACTATTGATTTTTTCTTATTACGCTAAGCGCTTGTAATTTTAATTTCATCACAGCCTTTGTACATACATAGTTATTACTTCCGTAAAGCGGTTCTTTATGACATTCACAAATTAATTTCTGCAAAGCTGTTGCCGATTTGCTTCGTTCACCTAAGTTCTACCGCTGGCACAAGGTTATCAAATTGCATCGTGCGAATTCTTGCGCGCAGGAGTATTGTGTCACTGCCTTCACTTGTTTCTTTATGTAATTAAGAAATTGGTGTAGGTCAATAGCTAGTGACTTTATTCAATTACTGAACTTTGTAAATATATTTGTAGATATGTTTATACTTGCAACTGGGAATTATAATTCTGCATGCAATGAGAATGTTGTAGGTATGTATGTACATACATGTTTGCATTTCTTCATTGATGCATGAATTTCATAATTCTGCGTAAAGCGAAATCGATTCAGACATGGATGTACGTATGTATATACATGTTTAACTGATGCCAATGGATGCCCCGTATGTAACAGCGCCTACTACTACATGCTGCATGTTTGTCACGTATAGGTCGGAATTACTGTTATTTTTAACTAATTGAATTAATCTAATTCAATTTTCACTAGCAAAGTACTAATCACTTTTGATACTCGCGAGTAGTTATTCTATGCCGGTTCTGCGACACCTTTTTAGCTTCCAGGATTTCGCCACAGATGGTGCCACCGTCGCTAGGTGGTTTGAGTCCATACTAAATGTAGGTTTGTGCCTTGGCTGTATTGGTTTGTGTCTTGGATACACCATTGTGTCTTGGGTGCACCATTGGGTCACGACTGCGCCCTAGCGGGATTAACCGGTACTACCGGGATATGTCATTTGGTCTTGACTGCACCCTTGAGCCGGTACTACCAGCATGCTCCCGTACTACGGTTGGCTTAGATAGATATGTGGTGCTCCTAAATGTAGGCTTTTTATAATGATTTTACTTGAGTGCCTAAATGTAGGCTTTTGGTTTTGAACTAATAATTAAAGTTAATGGTAGGAAATTTTTGTTCATGCCAATGGATTTTAGATGGTGGGTATGTTGTAGCGTATACCCCCTTACGCTACTACTCTACGTCTGTAGAGAAAACCCCATGATTTCCCAGAGTATATAATTTAATAAAATTTAGCTATTTCCGAGAAGTAGCCCTATGCTACTTCTCCCGATGAAAAAATTCCTGAAAAGTTAAAATTTATTTATTTTCAAGAAGTAGCCCTATGCTACTTCTTCATTTTAGAAAATTCCTGAAAAGATAAAATTTATATATTTTCAAGAAGTAGCCCTATGCTACTTCTTCATATTAGAAAATTCCTGAAAAGATAAAATTTATATATTTTCAAGATGTAGCCCTATGCTACTTCTCCATAGTACAAAAAATTCCTGGAAAAATAAAAGATAAAATCTATATATTTACAAGAAGTAGCCCTATGCTACTTCTTCATATTAAAAAAATTCCTGAAAAAAAAACATATCTATACATACCCGCATACAAGTCCAGGTCTAAAATAAACAACAACAACAGCAGAATATTTTCAGTCGAAAAATTCTAAAATGTGCAAAATGAACACAAAATACAATTTTTCGTTTAAAACTTACCGCTAGTCAACCACATCAAAGCGACGAAAACGGCAATTCGCCTAGCTATAACAGATCGCGTGATACCATCATGCAATGTGTTGCAGCAGGCTTGAAAAAACAACAAAAATATTCTGAGAAGAAAAAGGCGCTCGCTTGCCGGTGGCTGAGTGAAGAACGATGGAATGTAACGAGACTGCTGGTAGTCGAGGAGTTGCTTTTTGGTTTTGAACGAGAACGGTCGCAGAAAAATTGAGTCGCGATTCCTCTTTATTTAAAATCAGTCATAGAGTTTTTTTTGCTTTCCCTTCTTGGGGATTTTCTCTTTTCGTGTTTTTTTTTCTTATTTCGCGGGAACTTCTGGCGTCCGCGCATTGTCCATCGGTTCGCGACCAATCTGCAGTGGAAAATTTCAGATTTTCTTTGAAAGAAAATTTTGTGAATTGAAGGGAAATTTTGTGAACTGGAAGAAAAATTGTAGTTTATTCATTCTGGTAGTGAATTTTGTTAATTAGAATATTTACCTGTGCAACAGTGATTTTTCCTAAAGACCTTTCTCATAGTGGACTGAAAGAAAATGTTGTTGTTAATGTTGCGCATTCAAGAAATTTTATTAATTGGATTATTTACCTGTGCGCCAGTGATTTTCATTTAGATTTTTTTTTATATAGATCTTTCTAATAGTGAACTAAAAGAAAATGTTAGTATTAATAGGGCTGAGCATTTCGATACGGCTTTGGAGGCTTAGCCAGGGTGGATGGGGGCGATTGGGCCCAGTGACCCCCAGGCGACAGTGATTTTCCTAAACTGAACTAAAAGTTTTAGTAGTTATTTGAAATATTTACCTGTGTGCCAGTGATTTTTCACATAGATCTTGCTAATAGTGAACTGAAAGAAAATGTTGTTATTAAGGTTGCACATTCAAGAAATTTTATTAATTGAATTATTTACCTGTGCGCCAGTGATTTTCATTTAGATTGTTTTTTATATAGATCTTTCTAATAGTGAACTAAAAAAAATGTTAGTATTAATAGGGCTGAGCATTTCGATACGGCTTTGGAGGCTTAGCCAGGGTGGATGGCGGTGATTGGGCCCAACATTACCCAAAGCCGGGGTCTCAAAAACATCAGACCCCTCTCAGCTCTCTCACTCTCTCTCAATCGTCCATTTGCCAGCCTTGTAAGCTCTCCGGGTGAATTAGCACTTGTTCTGCGTTGCTGAGGTCTTCTATTCTCCTTCTTTTTGCAGCATATAAATAAAATAAATATTTCTTCTTTTTAGGCTTTCAGGTTCCACCATGAGAAGGAAGCCTGCATTAGATTTTTTTTTCTGTCCGTCCGTCTGTCTGATCAGTTATGTTGACGATTTTTCACAGCTTAACAAGCATCAAGGGATGTGGGTGGCAAGAACCAACCCAAGCCGGCTGATCGCTAGCGGCATATTTTCTGTGCAGCCACCCACGCTAATCCCGCGATGATTTTGTAACAAAGAGGTGTCGGATGCAGTATGTATCTACATTCAGGTACAAGTGAATGTAGGTAGACCTGTCGGCTGACAATTTCTTCGTTAAAATGTGGGGGGGGGGGGATTATAAAGAGGGGGGGGGTAATGAAATTTTCATCAGAAATTCTCTACAGGCTCTGGTTTTCGAGATATTAGCGTATTAATAATTTAAGTTATTTTTGCTCAATGGATTCTTGTCGGTGATGGCTGGCGGGGGGGGGGGCAAAATTTTCATCAGAAATCCTCTGGTTTTCGAGATATTAGCGACATTTGTTTGGGCGCAAACGCCATTTCTTGAGTAAGGTTCCCTAGCGGCCTTAGCCGGAACAACCCAGCATCATTCGAATTTCACAACATGACATCACCATGAACAGATTCTAGAAGATGTCAGTGAGATATTAGCCGATCCTGCCAGCATGCTCCGGTACTACGGCTTTCTTGGATGTGTGGTACGGTTCTCTTGGATATGTGAAGTTTTTTGCTTCTCTTTTGGCCCACACGTGGCAGCATGCTACGATTTTGGGAAGTATTTTGCTTCACTTTTGCCCACCCGTGGCAGCATGCTACGGTTTGGGAAGTTTTTTGCCGTGGCAGCATGCTACGGTTTTGGGAAGTTTTTTGCTTCACTTTTTTGGATGTGTGTTGCGCCTGGTTTTGAATTAATATTAGTAATAATTGATTTTTCTTGAGCGCCTAAATGTGCATGTATTAATGTGAAAAACCATGATGAAGCATGCTTCGCGTGGGCCGTAATCTCAGTGCTATATCCTGCAGCAGCAAATGTTAACTCCGCTAGGACCTCATCATATCCGCATTATTTTACTGTGCTAAATTTAACTGGAATAACATTTCCCATGACGCTTAAGCAAATAACGCAATTTGAAGGCCAGAACGATTTATCAATAAACGTGTTCATCCTAGAGAAAGAGCGTTTCTTCACCACAGTTCCAGTTAGATTTACGAAACACAGGATGGAGCGACATGTAAATCTCTTAATGCTGCAAGATGACTATGACCAGGATGATGATGATGAAGATCATATGGATGATGATGACGATGATGATGATGATGATGCCAGCAAATATAATTTCTGCTGGATTAAAGATCTTACCCGACTCATATCAACACAAACTTCGAAACATATTCATAGAGTATATATATGCGACAGATATTTGCTCTACTTTTACTCTGAAGAAAAATTAGCATCACACACTCCCGAGTGCGAGAAACAAAACGACTATAGGATTATGTGTCCATCAGAGGAAAAGAAATGGTTGGAATATAAGAATTATAACCATAAGAATCCAGTCCCGTTTTGTGTGTATGCTGATCTTGAATCAATATTGAAGCCGATTCAGAGAAACGACCAAAATACACAGCGAATCCAGGAACATGAAGTTTACAGCATAGGGTTCTATTTCCACTGCAAACATGATGCTAAGCTCTCATATTAAAGAGCATATCGAGGCAAGGACTGTCAAAAATGGTTTGCATTAGAATTACAAAAGATTGCATCCATAGCTGTACAGGAGAAGCTGAACATCAGGCCAATGCAACCCCTGACTAAAGAGGAACGGCGTTCACATATGGAAAATACTTGCTGCCATATATGTGAAAAAACGTTTGCAGCCGATGAGGAACGAGTCCGGGTCCATTGCCACTTAACAGGTAAATACTGAGAATCATAATTCAATTCATTTTTTTTTTCATAAATTCTTTTAACAGGAAAATACCGAGGGCCAGCGCACCATGCATGCAATCTCATGTATCAACATTGCTCCATAGTTCCAGTCTTTTTTCACAATTTATCCGGATATGATGCTCAGTTCATTATTAAGGATATAGCTACATCTTTCCCAGGAAAAGTTGATCTCTTACCAATAAACAAGGAACGATATCTCTCGTTCACCATGGACGGCAGCTACATAAAATTCAGATTCATCGATTCCTTCCGTTTTATGGCAGAATCTTTGGATAAGTTATCATCATTGCTGCCGATGGATAAATTAAACACTACAAGTTCAGTATGGCAGGGATTGGATTATGACACTATCAAACTTCTTACACGCAAGGGTGTCTTCCCATATGATTTTATTGATAACTGGGATAAATTGGATTTCCAGAACTTGACAACACAGGAAGTGTTCTACAATAAACTGACGGACAGTGCTATATCTCCTGAGGACTACAATCATGCTGAAGAGGTCTGGCAAAAATTTGAAATACAAACACTTGGTGAATATTCAGATCTATACCTTAAGACTGATGTTCTCCCATTTGCTGATGTGTTTGAGAACTTTCGAGAAGTGTGCATGCAGACATACAATTTAGATCCAGCACATTATTACACCATGCCAGGCCTAACATGGGATGCTATGCTAAAATACACTAATGTGAAATTAGAGCTGATAACCGACGTAGATATACTGCTATTCATAGAGAGAGGCATCAATGTTCGAACAGATATAGTAAAGCCAATAAGAAATATATGGATGATTTTAAGCCTGAGGAGGAAGAGGAATACTTGATGTATTATGATGTGAATAACCTTTATGGATGGGCCATGTCACAGCATTTACCAACCGGAGGATTCAAATGGGTTGATGTTCCCAATATTGACGTTTCCGAAATTCCTGATGATTCTACAAATGGATACATATTCGAAGTCGACTTGTATTATCCTCAAGCATACAGCACCACCTGGAGAAAAATTAGAAAAGCTTCTGACAACATTACATCCAAAAACTAAATATGTTATACAATACCGAAACTTGAAGCAATGCTTATCACATGGACTCATCCTGAAAAAAGTGCACCGGGTACTTCAATTCGACCAATCGGCTTGGCTTAAACCATATGTTGACTTAAATACCACCAAACGCATGCAGGCTACAAGCGATCATGAGAACGACAGCTATAAGAAGATGAATAATGCAGCTTTTGGTAAGACCATGGAAAATGTACGCAAATATAGCGACATCAAGCTTTGCATGAAGTGGGTAGGTCGCTATGGTGCAAAAGCTCGGATTGCGGCACCCAACTTCCACAGTACAACGATATTTGATGAGAATTTAGTTGCTGTGGAATTAAGGCGACTCAAAATGTTATTCAATACGCTACTCTATATGGGAATGGCAGTTATGGAAAGTTCGAAAATATGCCTCTACGATTTTCACTACAGATTTATGCAGCGTGAGTATGGAGATAAATGTAAAGTCATGTATACTGATACAGATTCTCTAATATATGAACTTGAAGAGAAAAATGCATATGAGTTTATGGCTGAAAATATAAACAAATTTGATACAAGTGATTGCCCAGAAGATAATGAATTCAATTTACCGCTCATGAATAAAAAGATTCCTGGGCTAATGAAGGATGAGCTGAATGGGAAAATCATGAGCGAATTTGTAGGCTTGCGCTCAAAAATGTACAGTCTGCGTATAAACGCTGGTAAAACTGTAAAAAAAGCAAAAGGAGTAAAGACTAATGTAGTCCAGAGGCATATCAATTTCGAAGACTACGTCGAATGTTTGAATAACAAGCAGATATTAACTGCTAATCAGACCTCCAGACGATCTCATCACCATAACGTATACACTATCAGTCAAAAAAAGATTGGATTGAGTCCCTATGGTAATAAGCGTCATATTATGAGCGGAGCGACGGATACTCTACCATGGGGACATTACTCTATTTCATCAGATCAACAAGTAGCAGCCCCAGAAAGAATCTAAGTCAAGTGTAAATAATAAATGTATTATAGTTTTAGTTTCATTTATTCAAGTAATTTGTTTTAAACATATATAATTGTAAAATAAAAAGAGTATTGTAATTATAAATTTATTGTAATTGTATTATAGTTATAGTTGTTTTTCAAGAAATTATAAAATATCTTTGTTATTAATCCAAGAATTGTGTTTTGATGAAAATCCGAGCCATTTAACGTAAGCTTTATCTCCACTCTTCTTTAAGATTTTCTCTACGAGATATAGGTTTGGGTGTTTAACTTTCAGCAGCTCCAATTCATAAAAGCCTCCTGTGATTGGATTTCCTTGACAATCTTCCAGCCGATATGTGATGGGGTTTGTGTTTTGAACTTTAATAATTTTAAAAATCTCAGGTGTCCAGTTTGGTGTATAGCCTCTGTCAAATATATGCTTGTATTTGCTGATGCGTACAAGAACTCCAACTTTATACTTTGCAGGAACAACAATCTTTATATGATTGTATACAGTTGAAAACAGTTGTTTCACATTGGAGGCGTTGATATCACGTGGTCTAATTTTTGTAGTTCGATGTATTCTTGAGTTGTATTAAGCGAGCAGTTTCTTTACCATACCAATCCACTGATGCTGAATTCCTTCCACATTATATCCTTCAGAGTTCGGTTAAATCGTTCCACTATTGATGCTTTCAGGAAACTGTACGTAGAGTAATGATTAATTGCATGCTTCAGCATTAGATTTTTATAGAGGCTGTTGTAGAATTCCTTTCCATCATCAGTCTGCAAGTTTTTAAGTATTCGTCCCTCGCTTAATGCATGGCATCTCTTACTTCTGCACCAGTTTTTCTATTAATTGGAATTGCCCATGCGTGTTTGGAGAAAGTATCAATTACTGTCAGCAGATAGCGGTAACCCTTGTTCACATACTTGTAGGGATCCATTTCAACCAAGTCTACCTGCCACAAGTCATCTAGTCCTTTGATAATCACGCGACGTCGTTTAAAATTTTTTCTCGCTGGTTTATGCAGCTCATTTACCACTTGCCTCTTACTCATCGTAATTATAAATGAAACAGATTTCTCAAGAGTTTTTACTCATATACACCATCTTTTGGTGTCAAGTCTTTCTTATTTATTACTGAAGTAAACAGGTAGTTTTCAATCTTCGCGATTTCATCATTGATATATAGCGTTAAATTTTTCACCTCTATATTAATACTTTTTTTTTATTTCTTCAACACTTATTTTAATTTCAAGTCAACATAGTCTTTGGAAATAGTATCATCATTTTCAAGGGGTTCACCAAGTCGTTTTATACATTTTGAGTTTAGATCGTAGTCTCCGTTTATCGTTAAATTAAATCCAATACCCCGCTCTCCTTGCTCACCAGCTGGACCTTGAGCTCCTTGTTTACCATCTGGTCCTTGAGTTCCTTGCTCACCGGCTGGTCCCTGAGCTCCTGTTGGTCCACGTTCACCTGCTTTCCCAAGATATCCCCGCTTAGAGAAACGTCCAAACTTGTCAATGCTCATCTGTAGATTGTATAGAAGTATGGCAATGGAGTAGTATTTAAACTATAATATCTGCTTGTCGCAACTCCTCCAGAATAGATACAATTTCATTGTTGTGACTGGTGTTTCCAGCCTGCTTTGATGCCATTAGAAGGCGAAGTCTATCCACTAATTCATTTGGATCATCCCAGTAAATGTGATCAATATTTTCTTTAGGCAGACGCATTAGTCCCATGCCTTTATGCTGTATAAGTTTACTTATTATAGCTTTATACTTAGCCGCTCTAGTACCTTTTATTTGTCCATCTTCAGCATAGTCACGTTTATATGCATTGCTATCTCTCAAAATAGATCCATAATTAGTTAAATCCTCTTTAGTATATAGACTTTCCACAGGATCCTTCATAAATAGCAGCTCACATAACCCCAAAGTTGTTTTATAGCTCTTCCCCTTGATAACAATATTTCCTACATCATCAACATCAAACGTTGAATTACCGATTCTATACGCGTTGTCATCATAGTAAACTCCATAGGTTGGATCAATTTTAGGGCTATTATCAGTGAATAGCTTTAAATAGTTTGAAACTATGTATCCAGACATATCGGGGAAGGTGACAGGAGACCTTCCTGTTAATGTTCTTGAATGTTTGGGTGTTGCGAATTCTTCTTCAGATGTTAAGGAATAATCTCCATAATTTATACGTGTGCTACTAGCCTCCATTTTCACATAGTTTCGTTTTGGAGGAGTAAAAGGTTCCACAATTTCGTTGTCTTCTTCTTCTTTTGGGTCCAATTTGACTAGTGGCTCGTTTTTGACTCTGGTAACAAACTCTTTTACGGGTTTGGTGATTGGCTTGAAAGTTTCTTCAAGTTGGGCTTCTGCTTCAATCCTTCCCGTCTTTAGAGCTTTAAATTTCCTTCGCACTGCATTCCTTGTCTTGATGATTTCTTTTAATAGATTCTCATTCATCTTCCATATTAACTGAATAACGGCTTTTCAAACAGCTCTGATAACAGGTAAACAGCTTTCCAAACAACTCTGATAGCAGCTTAACAGCTTTTCAAACAGTTCTGATAACAGCTTAACAGCTTTTAAAACAGCTCTGATAACAGCTTAACAGCTTTCCAAACAGCTCTGATAACAGCCTTTCAAACAGCTCTGATAACAGCTTAACAGCTTTTAAATAGGTCTTATAACAGGTGAACAGCTTTAATTTACTCAGCAGATCCACAGGATTCGGTGTGCTTTCGGCTGAGTTACAATTTCGCCTTATGAAGATTACATATGTTTCATCCTTTTATAGTACAATGAAGGTATCAAATCCTTTACAGTAGCGCCCCTTGTTTAATGAGCTATCCTTTTCAATCATCAAGAAACCATATTCATCCTTCCAAAACTCAGCACAGGCTCTTCGAAATTTATGAAACTTTATGTCTGTATTCACATGATCATTATAGATATGTTGCAAATTCAAGTCATCTTGCTTGAATAAGATGATTAAATTAGCATTGTCACGTATTAAGTGCTTTGGTATATGCGTATATGTTTGACACAGATAGAAGCTGTATATATCTTCGTGGCGACCCATGCAAAAATAGGATCGCACATTATCCTGCTTTTCACATGCTACATCATCGAAAATAAACAGTGAATGTGATTTGGCTTCCTCTGGAGGTAGAACTTCGCAGTTGTTTGAGAATGTATAATACCCCAATCCTGATATGGAAGTCATCACTCGCTTCAAGTATTCATACTTTGGTTGATGCAAAGATTTTGAATATATGTAAATATTTTCATATCTCAGACCATTGGGATGTTCCAGCAAACTTATCATAACATTAGTTTTTCCACAATTCGATGGTCCAACAATGATGCTCCTTATACTATTAGGCAATAGGGGCCCATGCTTCTTTTTCACCTTCATAACAGCTACATCAGCATTTCGATAAGGAAAAGCTTGTTGTTGTTTAATGAACCGCATATTGAAGACTAACGGGATTCCTATAAGTATACCTGTTTATATTACATTTCAACAGTATCATCGGAACCTTATAAGATGCCGGATCACAAATCGAAACGCTCCAGAAAATCTTTGAAAGGGGGCAGAGGAGTATTAAATTCAATCATCAACAAATTACCTGTAGAATTACATCTACCGGGATACCAGTACTGTGGACCAGGAACAAAGTTACAAAAAATATTGGCGAGAGGAGATCCAGGCATTAATCCATTGGACGCAGCCTGCAAAGAACACGATATAGCATACTCGCGACATAAAGATACAAGTGATCGACATATAGCTGATAAAATATTAGCTGAAAAAGCCTGGCAGCGTGCAAAATCTACGGATGCAAATTTGAGTGAACTTGCCAACGCCTGGCTTATAACAAACGCAATGAAGGCTAAAATTAAGCTAGGTATGGGTCTTAAGGCTAAAAATAAACGCCAACCCATATTCCGAGAAGCAGTACGAAATGCACGAAAGATTTTAAAAATCAAAAAACCAAAAGACTTCATGGAAGCTACAAAAATAGCTCTTAGTGCAGCTAAAAATATTGTGAAAAGAAAGAAGAAATCAATTAAAACTCCACGAGTGATACCTGTACCAAAGGTTGGTGGGGCACTTCCATTCCTCATCCCGTTGCTTGCTGGGCTTTCAGCATTGGGAGCACTATCGGGAGGTGCAGCAGGCATAGCTAAAGCAGTAAATGATACCAGTGCGGCAAAGGCAAAATTGGAAGAAAGCAAACGTCATAACCAAGCAATGGAAACTATAGCGGTTGGTAAAGATGGAAACGGGCTGTTCTTGAAGCCATACAGAAAAGGACTTGGACTCTATCTACAACCTCAACCAAAAAACTATTAAAGACGCTACCCAAAAGACCGCTAAACGAGTTGGATCTTCACAAATACACCACACACTTACCGCACTTCAGAGGAGAATTTATGCGTGATAATCTACCTAAAAAGCCATGGAAGCGAGAAAGCGGTATTGTTAACTTGGACATCTCAACTGGAGCAGGTACACACTGGGTAGCGTACTACAAGAAAGGTGATAATATCGAATACTTTGATGGCTTTGGCAATCTCCAACCACCACGGGAGCTCATAAACTACTTGGGTAGTAATATTACGTAAAACTACAGTTCTTATCAGAACTATGATGCAGTAATTTGCGGTCATATATGTTTAGAGTTTTTATATAATTGTTATAGCCATTAATTATTATTTATAAATAAATGTATCTATATTGAAATTGTGACAGTTCATTATCAACCGCCATGTCATTAACACTTACTCTCACGGGAAATTCATCTCTACTCACTGCTGAGTACTTTCCCCCGCTAAAGTTAGCAACGGATTATATTTGTGGATTAATTGATTTTCAAACATACAACTCTATACCAAATATTGATGTGAGCAATAATCTGGTTCATGTAGGGAATGAGGTTGTTGAGATACATGTTTGATCTTATGAGATTGATGATATAGCAAAATATGTACAGGGATACTTGGGTAAAGAAGGGAAAACGATAAAGGTTGCGATAAAGGCTAACAATAATACATTGACGAGTGAAGTTAAGGCAACTGAAGAAATACATTTTGAAAAACAGAGATCCATAGCTCCTCTGCTAGGATTCAGTAAAAGAAACTTATCTGCTAATATAGTGCATACATCAGAGTTGCCAGTCAACATCATTAAAGTAAATACTATACGCATCGAATGTAATATTATATCAGGATCATTCTTCAACAACACACAAGTACACACTCTCCACGAGTGTTCCCCGAACGTTGGGCCTGGGTATAAAATAGTGGAGGTACCCAAAAATGTAATCTATTTGCCTGTGAACACCAAAAGTATAAGTTCTCTAACATTGAAGCTCCTTGACCAAGACGGTGACTTAATCAACTTCAGAGGAGAGACTATAACCATCAGGTTACATTTGAAGCCACAGCATGTTGATATACAATAATGATAAATACGAGTTCGGAGCAGACAAGATCATTAGTCAGCGGACAACCTTGAAGCGGTCAAGACCTACATTAACACCTGCAAATACAGCATATTTACAATCGATAGGCTTAACGCTGAAATAATGAATAAAGGAATACTAGATATTGCACCAGACGCTCGCTTTGATAGCAGTGTTACTAAATTTGAACATCACTCCTATTCACCATTTCTAACATCATTTAAAAACAGCGATGAAATCTGTATCTCTGTACAACATCAGGACTTGAATCTTCTACCCAGCAGGAGTTTTCTTTACATTGAGGGGTCGCTAACAAAGCTGGATGGAACCGTTTCAGTAACCGCAAAATTAGCTAACAACGCTCTACCATTTCTTTTTGAGGAAATACGCTATGAATTGAATGCAGTGGAAATCGATCGTACAAGAAATCTGGGGATTGCGACAACATTAAAAAACTACGTATCGCTAAATGCAAATGTAAGCAGGATACTACTCAACGGCAGCTGGTCACCAGATTCATCCGTTATACCAGCCAATGGACTGTTTAACTATTGTGTACCTCTGAAATATTTATTGGGATTCGCTGAAGATTACAAGAAAATTCTGATAAATTCCAAACATGAACTCATATTGATCCGGAGCAGGACAGACGATAATGCCATTATATCACCAACTGATGTGGTGAAAATTGAAATTACCAAACTTCAATGGAGCATTCCGCATGTTACAGTATCCGATGATGAAAAGCTGCAACTATTTAAAATTATCGGGAGAGGTCGCCCGATACAAATACCATTCCGCAGCTGGGACATATATGAGTATCCAGTACTACCGGAATCCACGCATCAAACCTGGTCAGTTAAGACTTCCACTAAACTGGAGAAACCTCGATTTATCATCTTAGCATTACAAACGGATCGAAGGAACGATAAAACCAAAGATGCAAGCAAGTTTGATCACTGCAAACTCACCGATGTTACAGTTCATTTGAACTCAGAATCATATCCCTATGATGATTTGAATTTGAAATTTGATTTGAATAGATACGCATTGCTGTATGAGATGTATATAAAGTTTACACAATCATACTATGGTCATGAGTATCAGCCGTTCCTCACATGGGAGAAGTTCAAAACCAATGCTCCGATCGCTGTCATTGATTGCTCACATCAAAGTGAAACAATAAAAACTGGACCTGTTGACATAAGGCTAGAATTCAAGACATCTGAAAATATACCGGCTAATACAACAGCATATTGTCTGCTTCTATACGATCGAATAGTGGAATACAGTCCGCCGACAAGTGAAGTTAGAAATTTAAATCAAGAAGATGGCTGTCATCGTAGACACCCAAGGATTCTAAACAAACCTCTATGAATGTATCACTAAAGAACTGGCAATTTTGAACAACGAAAACCAGTTGCAGTACATTATATTTCAGCCACCGTTCAGATACAAAGATTTGACTTCAGCAAAAAAGAGACAAGTAAAATGGCCTCAACACAATTTTCATGGATTCCGCTGGGATGATGGCTACATACCGTATCACAAGCTGTACACTATAGTTGAACCACTGCTTCGAAACAAAACCATATATGTAAAGGGAGCTGAAAAAGTTCGTTGGATGCAGAAGATAGTTGGAGTGGGTGAAATCATTATTAACGTCGAATATGAATACAACTGTGGAAAACTAATAGAGATTAACACAAATGCGCCATCTTTCCAAGTTCATATTGGACAATGTGCTATAAGAAATCCTTTTATAATAAGAAATTTTATTGGAAATAAAAACAAGTTTTTATGAAACATAAGACTTTTCAATACACATACCCCAGAACCCTCACTGACATCGTCTAGAATCTGTTCATGGTATGTCATGTTGTGAAATTTGAATGATGCTGATATGTACAACTTCCCTTCTAAGAAAACGTACAGGATTTGGAAACAGCAAAACCATGATGACGTCATGCCAATATCTAGAACTCTCCCGCTAATGCATGCTGGTAGTTCCGGCTAAGGCCGCTAGGGAACCTTACTCAAGAAATGGCGTTTGCGCCCAAACAAATGTCGCTAATATCTCGAAAACCAGAGGTTTTCTGATGAAAATTTTGTTCCCCCCTCCCGCCCCACACCGCCAAGAATTCATTGAGCAAAAATAACTTGAATTATTAATACGCTAATATCTCGAAAACCAGAGCTCGTGGAGGGTTTCTGATGAAAATTTCATTACCCCCCTCCGTATCTTTATTATCCCCCCCCCACATACCGCCAATCTAGAATCCATTGGCATGAACAAAACATTCCTACTATTGACTTTAATTATTAGTTTAAAACAAAAAGCCTACATTTTGGCGCTCAAGAAAAATCATAATAAAAAAGCCTACATTTAGGTGCACCACATATCTATCTAAGAAAACCGTTGTACCGGAACATGCCAAGTGAAGCAAAAACTTCACACATCCAAGAAAACCGTATCATGCTGCTACGTGTGGGCACAGAAAACCGTAGAATGCTGCCACGTGTGGGCAAAAGTGAAGCAAAAACTTCCCAAAACCGTAGCATGCTGCCACGTGTGGGCCAAAAGTGAAGCAAAAACCTTCACATATCCAAGAGAATCGTACCACACATCCAAAGCCGTAGTACCGGAGCATGCTGGCAGTACCGGCTAATGCCGCTAGGGCGCAGTCAAGACCAAATGACACATCCCGGTAGTATCGGTTAATCCCGCTAGGGTGCAGTCCAGACTCAATGGTGCAATGGTCCAAGACATAAACCAGTACAGTCAAGACACACCGGAGCATTCTGGTAGTATCGGCTAATGCCGCTAGGGCCCAGTTGCTGCATAGTACTGAAAGTGATCTCGTATCTCCAAAACTCGAGATGAAAAACTTAATGTCAACTTAGAGGCTACGAGTCCGAGATGAAAAATAAGCGAACTCCAGAAACAAAATCGAAATCCTATGTTAATTCCCTATGCTGAAGAGTGCTAAAATGGTCTCGTATCCCCAAAGTGGTCTCGTATCCCCAAAGTGGTCTCGTATCCCCAAAGTGGTCTCGTATCCCCAAGACTCGAGATGAAAAATAAGCGAACTTCAGAAAGAAATTCGAAATCCTATGCTATTTCCCTATGCTAGAGAGTGCTAAAAGTGGTCTCGTATCCCCCAAAGTGGTCTCGTATCCCCAACATCCAAGACATAAACCCATGCAGCCAAGACACAACCCTACATTTGGTATGGGCTCAAATCACCTAGCAACGTTGGCGCCATCTGTGGCGAATTCCTGGAAGCTAAAAGGGTGTCGCAGAACCGGCATAGAATAACTACTCTCGCGATTTGTTAATTTCCGACAAAAGTTTACCTATACCACTATGTCTGTTTTCATTTCATTTTCGATGCACCAACCCAAAAACCTTCGAGGAACGCTTCCCAAGCCATGAAACAGACTCCCTCAATACTACATGAGAGCCCTTACTTACTCCTAACATTCGCAGAGTTCTTATGTAAAACTGACAAAAGTTTGATTTGCATAACTCATGCGCCCTAAATTACTATTCAAACAGAAGAATAGTGTTCTGATAATATTAACCTTGGGTTCTGGTCTACCCAACCGTAATCAAATATTTATACCTTTCCTAACAAAATTATTTTAACGAATTTATCTTAGGCGAATGACTACGATTCCCCAAACAAAAACTCTCAGATGAGTTATCATTGCATTCAGAAATGTGCCATGGTCCGATGAATTCGAATGAATGAATGATTCGGACTTTGCACATACACACATGCTACTTTTACTCAGCTGAGAGTTAATGCTACGGCTCCTTTTTGTTTCTAAACTATTTTATTATTTTGTTAAGTAAGGTATACAGAAAGTGTAGCCTTTGAGAAGATAAGGAGTCATGCTTAAAATTACTGGAAGACTACTTTCCTCTGTGGATAGTAATTTGGGCTTTGTAGCATATATAGGATCAATGTCTAGTCACTTTTCCATAAGAATCGATATAAATCATTTTTGAGAATTGGACTAGCACTCACAAGCATAGATTTATGTAGTATTTCTGGAGTATTTTGACCAAGCACTTCCATACACATCTAACTGTCTTTCAGAAATCTAGTTTCACTTTTTAAACTTCAAACGTCCACAATGTAAAATACAGTCACTTTCAACAATTTATTTGCTCTTTGAAGTTTTTTTAAATATGATTGAAATAACGGTATCACCATACTTGTAATAGGGATGTAAAATTACTCTAATTGAAAATCACCTCCAGCTATACATCCAAATAATATTTTTTGTTGAGTTAATTGTACTTGTAACGATTATCGAAGCCAATATTTCCAAGTTACGATTCTTTCAGTATTTGTTCACAGGTAAATACTTGCGAGTAAATACCTGATCCTGATTATTGTTATAACATGCATGCATTTTCTTTCTTGTGTTCAGATTTTAAAATGCTTAAGCGTAAATGTAAATTTAATAGTGATTTGCAAAATAGATTTCCAATGTTGAAAAAGGAAAATGTGACTGGCGGCTGTCTGTATCATTTGTTCGCAGAATATTTCGATAGCAAATAAGGGCATTTCTGACATCAAAGATTACTTAAACACAGAAAAACACAAAACAAATATCAAAACCCAAGCTAGTACTTCACAGATTCCCACATTTTTTGTTAGTCAAGTTCTGAGGACCACCTTATACGAACAGCAGAAGGCGCAATGGCTTATCATACCATATGTCATCATAAATCTTTCAATTCTTTGGATTGTGCTAAAGTTGTTTTCGATGTCAGATACAGCAAAAAAAATGACATGCAATCGCACGAAAGCTACAGCTACTGTAAACGGCCTGATTTTATAATAAGTAAATTAAGAAACACACTGTATATCAATTTAAAACTATTTCATTGGTAAGTAAAATAAGAAACATTATCTGACAAGAATGACCGGGTTTTAAGCTAAAAAGTCCGGGGTTTTTGAACTCGTTGTCCTAGTTTCATAATTTTAGAGATGGCAGCCCTAGGTCCAGCCATCGTGGATTTTATATTCTATCGCGGCGATGTCTACTTCCCAGCCTATGTGTAGGCTGAACTACAATAGAAGTAAACAACTTTACGAAATTAAACGAGACTAAAAATTTATACTTTTAGCCTAAATATATATCACATTCCGTAAGAGTTATTATCTTGATATTTAATGTTTTCAATTTTAAAAAGTGGTAAAAGTGAAAAAATTAACAAATGGAAGTTGATTTAATTGAAGAATTGTGGTTTCTATAATTTCCCAGTACCATTTTTACTCCATTTTAATTTTTGCATTGCACTTTTAATCATTTAGTAATAATTTATTTGTTTGAACCCATCGCGTTCTTACGGAATGAACGATTCTTAGCGCACTATACTTACGGAAAATTGGATATTTAAACTTAAGGAATGTTCCCCTCATACGAGTTAAAGTTAATTTGTATACGCCTGTTAAATTAAAGGGCGCGTTCGCTTTACGTAAGTAAATGTACTTACGTATACTTCTATTGCAGTTCAGCCTTATGTTTTTTAGTTTGACTATGGTCTTACGGCTTATCCCTTGCATCCCTTGTCCATACTTCAGTTGCACAGCTTTGCTTTTAGCGAAGCGTTAGCAAAACTCAAATAATAAATATATATATATATTTACCATGAAAAACACAAGCGCTTTTAGACAAACAAGCGTTCAGGCAATTTTAAATCCCTTGAACTCCTGTCCACACTTCAGTTGCAGAACTTTTAGCGACTGAGAGCGAACAAATCTGTTCAAAGTGGTACAAGTGGAGCCATGTGACATTATAACAAGGAAGCATTTTCGCAACCACTATATTGTTCTATACACAAGGCTTCGATTAAACTCATGAGCTGACGGCTTTCAGTCTTAAACGTTGTGTTTAACTAATACCGTAGACACAAGGGACATATCAATGATCATTGACGGAGCAATGATCATTGCATCATTGGCGCAATGGTCATTCGTTTCGTCATTGCACCAATTACGCCCTCATTCGTTTGCAATTATGCATTGCTTGTCATTTATTTTAGCGATAAGCGCACTTTCAGCGGTGAGGAACTGCAAATTATTGAAAAAATCAGCTGATTTTCCAGCCATCTTTGTCAGATGTCATTTGTGAAATTGGCTGATACATTTTTCAAGGTAAATTTTGCATGTTTCCCAAATTATGGAATTCTTTAAAAAAATTCATACATTATAAATGGAAAAGGAGACGAAGAAAAAAAGCAAGATTGTGGAAAACTGCTGAAAATTATAAGTTGTGCGAGCTGTGGCGCATTTATATAAAAGATCTGAGAAAGGCACGAAGAAATAGCCACATGTACGCGGATATGTATGTCTGTGAAATTTAAGGATATGGGAGTAATCGCCAGTATGCACAAGTGACACATTTAGTCTAGTCTGTCAAATCTAATTACGTGAACACCGTCATTGCCGTGTGCCACCCCAAAACAGGAATGATCATTGATCCAATTACGTAATTAAATAATGATCATTGATATGTCCCGTGTGTCTAGGACATAACGCTTAATTAGTGCTATTTACCAGCAACGGCACTAGTTTATTGTATTGGCTGATAAGAGTATCGGATGTAGTCTGAAAGTTTGCGACGCGTACTAAACTGTCATTATCTTTTGTGACATTGATGATCCTCTCCAAATGCCGCTTAAATTTCGGAAGGATTATCTTCTTTTAAAAACAATCCTGCCATCATGGTTTGTCATTTTTATCGATGTTGTCTTCATTTGTGAAGTTCACAAAGGTATTCATTGCTGCATCGGCGCCAAAATTCCTCTTTTATATGTGCTATAAGCTTCAATTTTGTAATTAAACTGATTGGTTGTGGAACTGCTTGTGAAATTAAAGTTCATTCCTTTGGGTTGACAAAGTGAAGTTATTCTTTGTTAAAAATTTTAATGTAGATTGATGCAATTCCTTCAGTATTTTTGCTCCCATAAATTTCGTTGCATTACACAGCTTGGAGTCTGACAGTCTTCGTATGGCTGCAAATCGCTTAAATGTTCCAATGAAACTTTCGGTAATGAAGTCACTGGCGACTTCAAGGTTGCCTTTATCGCAGAACAACAGAAGATTTTTGCTGCTGTTTTCCTGTTTCTTGAAGTACATTTACATTGACCTGCAGAAGTCTACTCCAGAGTTTTTGAAAGGCGTGACAACCTGGACTCCGATCGGAAGAAGACTTCCGTCCGTCTTATCGGATAAATCTCTTTTCATCCAGAAAAGGAACGTGGCTGCTTAGTGAGCTGGTGCTGCTAAGAGAATTATATTTTTGAAGCTGCTGTAAGTCTTTCTAGAGTCCTTCTAATTGAGCTTAACATAGGATGATTAGAGAAAGTGTTTCTCTCGTTGTTAAAAGTCTGTAACTATTCGTTCAGCTAAACTTGGAGACGTATAAAGTATATATGCAACAATTCTTTGTACATGGTAGCCTTGATGAAAATGCTGCTAAGGATGTCCGGAGCTATCAGGTTAGCCTTAACCTTACCCCACTCTGGTGGCCAGATTGACTATGGACCGTTTAACACATAGGTCTGTGGAACCAAAGACTAAAGACAACTAGTTATTCCTTTTGAAACGATGTCCACTGGAGTCTTCCTTTATGCAATATGTCTCCATGATTCTGGGTTTGATAACAGCTGGATGGATGGATGAATCAGGGGTGGCCATACAGGTATGATAATAGCAGGAGTCAGTGTTTATCCAAACTTAAGCTATATCTTAGTCTGTCCAAAAGTAGCTCTTTACATTTGATGGATTTATGTCCGTTGTAATTCATTGGGTTAGTTGCCAACTTTGTCAACTTAATGTCACAAAAGATCCTATAGGTTGCGGTAACTAGATGAGAGACGGGAACTCTGTCTGCATCGCCCAATAATGATAATCACTTTGCTGCACACAGCTCCACACGAAGAAGCTTAATAGTTTTGTTTGGAGCTACCTATCATTTTGCGCATAATAGGTGAATGGTGCTGATACCATCTTATCATCATTGCTGTGATGGAAACTCTTCCGAGGCGTTAGAAAATGTTTGAAGTTCATGCACTCTCACATTTTTCTTTGAAGCTATAAGGCTTGGTATTTTCATTTTATTGAGTTTTTATAACAACATATATATTTTTATACAACATTATGATTGAGAGATGTGTTAGATGATGTTTTTTATGGATCGATTTAATGATGTTGATGTTGATTCCGCTAGGACATTCTTATCATGTGATTTAAAGATTTATATTCACGCATGAGCCCCTTGTATTTTCTAACTGTAATCTTGATTTGCGCGCTTTAGTTCTGCAGTGGTTAAGCTTCCTCCGTCGTCTGGGGAGTCGCTTTCTTCTAGTTTCCAGAGACACTCCTGCTCCGTGAGTATGCCACATGCGTAATATGGATTTGGATTGGGATGCGATCAGCGACATTATCCAGACAAAAACGGTATTTTGCAATATTGGCTAAGCTGGAATTGTCAAAATTAAGGGATGACGTAGATCAATGCCCCAACAAGTAGATCAATTGGACCAGGATCATTGAAAGTGTGGCCTGTTAGGTTGATGTTTTCCTTAATAGGCAAACATCTGGTCAACTGGTTAATATGAAAAGAGACTGGTTAGAATGAACACTTCTAAGTATGAGGAGAAGTTAGTCCTCCTTGAGAGGGCTTGCAAGTTCATCCTGCGCCGAGCTTGATGCCTTGTTAACTTCCGCCTATGCCTTGAATGGCCATTTGTTCGAAGGCTCGGCGGAGCCCAAGTCGTCTTTCCATACTCTCAGTAATAAATCTTATTTGAGACCTAGAATCCAGAATAGCTCTGAGTGGAAACTTTTTCGGTGCGTATTTCTGCAGTACCTAGTAGTACCTCTATCTACTGAGCTTTCGATGTTTAAGCTGACTATTGGTCCTTGGCTGACATTGGTACCTTGGGTGATAGTTAATGAGGTTGTTTGTTTACTGCTATCTTGAGTTCCATCTGTGCTGCACCTGAAGCGTTGTCAATAATTCACACTGTGTTTGAATGGAGTTTGCTTCCATAACTTGAACTAAATACCTTCAGTATGTACCAATCAATGTATTGTGCTTTTTTCGTCATTTGAAACAATTTCGTAATGTGCATTTTTCAATTGGATTATCATTCTTTAAACAGTTAATGCACAGTTCATTCTTCTTTAGCATCTGGGGACGATTTGTGGACGAAAGCTACAGAAATACCATGCATGCGTATAGTGGATGGTTTCCTTTCCACAGTCTATATTTCCCATGTTGTTGAGTAATCGACATGAGAAATGGGAATATGTTGAATCTTGCGAGTGGATCAATTGAATGAGTAAATTACGGAAGTAGATCCAATTGCTGTAGTTGCGTCAATGGTAGATAGCGTTGTTTGAGGCAGATTTTAAGCTTGTGTGAGTGCGCTGCCCGTGGATGCTGGTGTTGGTGTTGTTTGAGTTGTCTCTAATTTTTCATGTTAGTTGATAAAAGTGGCTTGAACCCATCTGTAGAGCGTATCGTACATGTATTGTGTGCAATCAAATGGTGGCACGTCACACTTCTCCCAGATCATGTAATTGGTTTCTGTCATCTATTTACCATGTGCGATGTTATTTGCGTAGCTACCAATTTCAATTTGTTCTTCATCAACTTCTTCTGGTGACTCTAGATCTATTTTTAACTGGAGTTTTTTTTACAGTATTCTCCCTTATGTTGCTGGAGGAGTGATTTTCAGTGTTGTATGTATGGAATCATTGTTGGTGCGGCATCTGATGGTGAACTCAGTGCTGGTGATAGAAGCTATGCCCTGTTAGGGAGAGGGATTAAGATAGACATTTATAAATTCTGATAGTACTTTGTTGAGAACTACTCATTTTCTTATAGATCATTACCATGTATGACCAGTTTTGCGTACTTGGCGTGAAGCTCATCCCAATATAGTTCTAGAAGTCGATTTGTAAAATCCATTTTCTTTGCTTGCGAATATATGGATCCTTAAAAGACCATCGGAGACCAGCTTAAATGGCCTCTTCGACCTCTGCCTGCCTTTATAATATATCCTTCATGCATGAGAAGCGATGAGTTGCAGAAAGAACTTGAATTTGCTTTTCTCTATCAGTAATCGTATTGCTATACACTTTATTTAAAATAATAACAATAATAGTAGTGAAGATGTCAGGTTGTCCTATATTTCACTAGGACTAAATCTAGTTCGTTTTTTACTTACACGGCCATAGCGAGTTGAGCAACTTCTGGGAAAGTTTTGACTGTTGCTATAATTATCAGTATTGTAATTCTGTGAAGTGTTTGCTTCTGTATTATTTCAGTTTTCGTTATTTACTTGGGCGTCAGTGATTGAAATTAATTAATAACATCGCTCTCCATATCTTTACGTCTTGAAATAAAATTTTAAGTTATCCTATAGGTACTTGTTCCCCTTTTCCGCCTTTTATTCTCCACCTCGCTGTTTCGTTGACTGCTTCTGGTGGCGCCCAAATATTTGTGTTGTTGTGTGTCACTCTTTCTTCCGTTTTTTGTTTGTTTTGCTTCTGAGTATGCAGAGTTTCATTTTAGATTTCTGCGCCATTCGTGAATTAAAAGCAAATCGTTTTTCGGTGTACTGCCACCTTAACTAAAAAAAAATCCGGCAATTCTTGCGCTAACTGAAACCAAGGTCGTTTATTAATCAGTATCACGTCCCGGGTTACAGCTTCGTGCCTCTTCTTTCTCAGCATGAAGGGATTGCATTGCAATATATATTCGGAATGATGTGGCCTTTCCCATTTTAAAGATGTTCCTTCTGCCAATCCACAGTTTAATGACATCTGCATTATTTTCAAACTTCACAAGCAGATTAAGTACGACCTCAAGAGCAGCAGTATAGGCGTAGATCGCAGGGAGCTCGTAATTCTCAAGCAGGCAAATCATTCCAGGCCTACCAGCTTCCCTATCGTATCCCCACAAGCGTCCTCGGCCGCCATACACAGAAGGTATATGTGAGTATGAGTCTAACGATCGAAGTGTACATTCAGTAGACAACGCTCAGTCTAATGCCTCATAGCCGCATTACCCTTTTCCTCTACCTGCAATCCACATGTCAGCTTCAAGTCAAGGTAGAGTCCAAGGTGCTTGACATGGGGAGAGAGTTGCAGAGTATGTACAAATAGCTTTGAAAGAACTAAGTACCCAAGCTTATAACTTCTAATATTGGTACATTTAGTTATTTTCTTTAAATTGTTACTGCTTATTTTACATAATATGTCCGTTCGGCAAACTAGTCTAGTTTTTAGTATAAAATATTGTTCCGCAGTTGCTTGGAAGATTCTCCAGTTTTAAAATGTATGAGGGAATGAGTAATTGCCTCTTGTTTGGCGATTTGGGTGGCGAGACAGAAATTGTTTATGAATTTGAATAATTGTGATCTGGACAAGTTAAGAATAATGTTGATCTTATGCGATCATTCCCGTGGATTAAAAGTATGTGCATTAAATGCTGGAAGCATTCGCAACAAAATCGACGAATTTCGATACAAATTGTTACGCGCAACAAAGTGACACAAACGACATAGGTTGGAAATGGAAACAACTTTAGGTTACTAACATCTTACTGAACCTTGGGTTCGGAGAATAGAATTTACGGGACGGTTCTAGGATAAATTGTAGAGTATAAATACGGCTCTTCTCACATCCAGGAGGCGAGTCTTATTTCAGACAGTGAAGTGAACGACGTAAACTATTTGGATTGCGATAATTAGAAGTACATTACTAGCGATAACTAAGGACTTGATTTGATAATTGTTTGTGAATTGTGAGAGTAAACAGTAAATACAGAAAGAACTTTTGAACTATATCTGCAATATTGTGTTTTAAAAAACGAACTAAGGACACGCTCTTAACAACTGGTGTCAGAGGTCTAATATATTCGTGAAATAAATGGTGGTATTTGACTTAAAAACAAAGTGTGGTTATATTGGTGAAATTGAAAGAAATTCTGTGCTTTTCGTGAAAGTTCTGGAAGATAATCTGAAGCAATGGGGCGTGAATTGGAGGAGATTCGAGAACAGCATTCGAAAGTGGAGTTGAGCAAACGGTCATTACAAACGGCAGGCACAAAGAATGGCCTAGTCGAGCCACTTATACAATCTTTGGAAGGGAAGGGACGAGTCATGACACATTTATTTGAAGATAATTCGCAAGAATCTGAAGCTGAAGAAAAGTCTGAGATGAACATGGAGCAACTTTTGCGCGCTTTAATGAATAAGTTGGAGCTTCCAGCCCTGCAGATGAAGAATGCTCTTGAATAACAAAAGCAATCTCTCTTAGAGGAACAAGAAATTTTTTTTGAGGAACAAAAATGATGATCAAAAAAATGCTATTGAGGAACAAAAGAATCCTTTGGAATCCGAATGACGACCAAAAAAATGTTCTGAAGCATGTTTGGAAGAACAAAAGAATTCTCTGGAATCCCATTTAAATGAGTAGAAGAAATTTATAGACTTCCGTTTGGACGAACAAGAAAGTTCTCTGAAGAATTGAATAGAAATTCACTGAAGGATTTCCTGAAAAACTCAACAAAAAGTCACCGAGCAGCTTGAAAATTGTTCAAGCCTAGCCATATGCATAGTATTGTAGCACATTCCTTAGCTTTACATACCAAAAACTTAAATTTCATTAATTGTAAATCTGCTTACAATTAATTTCTCACCGCTGCCCATCACAATTCTCATGAAATTGTCTGCACTATGCAAGTAAACAAGATCATATTGCATGAGAATTGTGATAACAGAAGGCGCAGTGACAATTATTTTGTAGGTAGGTAAGCAAAATATATATATCTGATTTCATGTGACTATGCGAAGAAAATAATTTAGAATTGTTGCTGAATTTGATATTTTGGATTTTCAGTGGATAATTTGAATAAAAAAAGGAAGTTTTTGAGAAAATAAATTATTAGTTGTTCGTCAGAAGTCGCGAGTTTTATTTAGCGAATTTTCATCGATATCGTATTAAGGTTGAGTACCTTCAATACTTACAACTGTTTTTCTATTGAGGTTGAGTACCTCAATACACTTCGCCACTAGAAACACCGCTTTAAGGTTGAGTACCTTAAGGCACAAATCCTATTAAGGTTGAGTACCTTAATATATCACATTAAGGAAGTCGCGGGCAAGCAAAGGAGCTTGATCGCAATATAAACAAAATTGTAAAGCAGATCTGGAGAAGACGATGTATCGACAACCTCGGCACGAAGGAATGGAAATATCCAGTGCAGGCAAAATGAAACCTCCAAAATTTTCAAGAGACAATTCGAGGCAGCTTTCGAAGTAAATAGATGCAATGATGCAGACAAAGCTACAGATCTGGTATTATCACTTCGAGGTCTTGTGGCAGAGTTATTTCAAACTATACCGATTGAAATACAACGTGTTATATTTCATTAGTACAGGCGATTGAATTACGTTACAACAACTGCATGCTGATATGGAAAGATTAGCTTATCTTGATTACTCTAATGTAAATTCAGATTTCCTAATTGAAGTGGCACAGAAGCATTTGTGAACGCTATTGCAGATCAAAATTTGCATAAAGCGTTAAGGCTAGCAGGAAAGATATCAACAGCAGAAGCACTTGCCTATGAATTAGCGTATGAATCTGCCAGAAAAACTTCTTGGAGTGCAGTACGAGTGAGAGAAATTTCGGTGGAGGAATGTACTTGCAATAAAATGCAGCCATCACAGAGCACTCCTTCACGTGGTATTCTGCGAAACTGGAATTGTAATAGACCGGGGCACCTGCAAAGGCACTCCAGGAAACGCCGACTAATGGAATCATCAAAAGGGGAGGACAGAAAAGAATACCAAAGATGTCGTGCCAGGGAGGATGCTATTCGAGCAGAGACTAGACAACAAACAGCGACTAGTCGCCTAAACTCCCCCGTTCAACAGTTGTAAAACATGTAAAAACAAACTTCGGGGGGCAGAAGTCCCGAAGTAATCATTCATGTAGCCCATGTGCACAAAAATTATAGCAGTCTTGATATATATGGAAGTGTAGGAAAAATAACTACGCAGTCACTACAAAACTGGAGCTGCGAAATCAATTATTAGAGCGGATCTTGTCAAGAACAAATTGCTTCATAACACCACCAAATATTTACTAAGAACAGCAACTGAAGCAGCAGCACACGTTTTTGGAGAAATAACTTTGGATATTCAACTAGACGAACTACTATATTCTCACACTTTCCTGGTTTCAGACATCATGGATGAATGCAGTCTTGGAGTAGACTTCAGACCACAAATAAAACAAATCTAGATGTCGGAAAACGGATACTCAAATTGTAACGCTGGATATTGGAATCCAACTATTTTTACTAATGCCTAACCCTTTGTATATATAAATCTATAAGACTGATGAGCCACTACAATTTTTCATATAAAAAAAAATGAAATTAGTAAATACCAAAAATTCATGCTCTTGATTACTTTACTAATTAGATAATAAATAAATTTAACGAAAATACAATAGTACAAAAATAAATAATAACTAAATAAATCCTGAATTCCAATAAAAAAAAAAAAACTTAAAGCTATTCATATACAAAATATGGCAGCATAGAAATTCCTATGAGACCAGGAGGAGAGGCAGATTATCCTGTAAAAATAAGTACAATGGTGTCTGTGAAAATATTACTCTCTCTGCATGCTCCGAGATGCTAATATGGACAAAACTTAATGATGACATCGCGACCTGCCGATTCTATTTGGTAGATCCCAACCCCTCAAAAGTTACATCGAACATCATTGTAGATAAGACTTTAGTTAAGGCAGAAGGGGCAACATTAATTTCAGTCAGAGTGCTCAATACATCCGAAAATGAGGTAGAACTAAAAGAATGTGTCATAATTGTAAATTGTGAACCCGTCTACCAGATTGTTAATAATAAAAATAATAATTAAAATTAATAAAATAGGAAATAAAACCTATACAAGCTACTTCTCAACAGTTTCAGAGACTTCTTTCGTCCAGGTTGTTATGGTACCTTTTTGAGTGATGGGCTTGGACGTGAAGTCCAGACTGCCAGCATGAGCTGACAGATCACTCCATGACAGCGGTCACCAGGTCGGCATGCTAGCACCTCGACTAAGTGGCGGAGAGTGTGGGGTGAGTTCACCAAAAAAAAAACCTGCGCTGTCACGTTGCCACGAACAAAAAGAAATCGTGCCTGTCTTCCTGTAACGGAGACCAAAAACAAACGAAAATGCACACATCATGATCCAGAAGGGACCACATACGTCAGTCCAGCAGCGGCCTTAACTTTTTTGGCGCCCTGTTCAACCGGTAAAGAGGCGCCTTTATTTTCCAGTGTTTGTTTTTTCGTTCAGAATCTATATTGCTATTATATTAAAGACGTAGTAATAATATTATATAGGCGTTATATTTCACAAGTACATACTTACTCATGCATTTATTAATCAGAGGAAATTGTGTTATTGTTCTTATATTTCCAGGTATACAAGTTTCGCAAAATTAAACAAATTTGAATTCAAAGAGTTAGTAATACATTTAAGCCAATTCTACATCACCTTTGAGGTAGCCTTATGAAGATGCACATCACAAACTTTCATCAGAAAAAATTCGTCAAATATCGATACCTAAATTTGGTATTCCATTTTAAAAAAAATCAAAATATTTACCTTTGTTACTTTCCGTAGAAACGGCTTTAAGCTTCCAATGTTTTTAAATTAATTAATATATCATGCCTCCTGTAAACTATTTATCTGATTTTACAATTAAAAAATAGATTTTTTTAATTTAATTATTGGAAACGTCAGTTGAATAAACAAGAGGTGAGAGGTAATGTACACCCCCCGATACGATTTTTTAGAGAGGTTTCCCTAATAGGCCTATTCCTCGAAAAATAAAAACAAACCAAAATTCTTAACACAATCAACAAAATAAATAGCAATTCAATAAAATAAATTTATAAATAAATCCGAAATAACGAAAACGTGTAATTTGTTCTTAAAATTAAACTCACAACGAATCATTTGTATTCACTGTTGGCGTCAAATCATTGAAACTGAACACGCCTTGCTTTCATCTTCACGAATTCTCCTATCAGATTGTCGTAATGTAAGGCTTCCAAATCTTTTTCTATGGATAAATTAGCTAATCCAATAAGTCTATCTTGAGTCGTTGTTGATATAAAGTAATTTTTAATTAATTTAAGTTTAGCAAAACTATGCTCGGCCGATGCCACAGTTACTGGTAAAGTATTTAAAATTTTAAGGCTTATTAGAACATTTGAATAAATTGTATCTAAATAATACACAAAAATAAAATTAAGTGTATCTAAGCAAGACATCTGCTGCTTCATGAGAGGAAAGAGCGTTAATAACTCCTGATAAAGTTCCTCTGCATTTATATCTTTACTGTTATTGTCGCTTAATGCCTTTTCTACATTTAAAAATAATTTTTTCACGATTTCTAATTCAGAAGCTTTATATATGTTATATAAAAAGGAAAACAAGTTACACGCATCTCTTCAAATCGTTCATTGATTGAAGTTATTGCTTGATCTAATATTTTAAAGTAGAAATTAACTTTAAAATCTTGTTTCGGATCTAATATGGGTTCATATTGAGCTTTCTCTTCGGACATAGTTTATCTTTTTCTAGACCGGAATGTAGATTTATGTGGAAATTGACAACGGATTTCTAAATTAATAGCAATCAGCTCTGCCTTTCTAACACAGTCATTAAATTTCTATTCAGATCTAATTTCTATTAAAGTTTCTCTTTAGTTTTTAATTATTTATATTTTTATTAATTTGCTTATTTTGTAAATATTTACTTGATACATTAATATTTTCTAATATATAATACAAACTAATAGTAAACATATAAATTTAAATTCTAAGATCTTGCCTCCTATTAACTCGACATTACTTTTAATGACTGTATCACCTGATTCAGAAATTTCTATAATAGTTTCATATATATCACCTAAATTATTCTTTAATGGTCTTGATCCTATTCTACTTTCCCACCTAGTTTTACAAAGAGGTTTCAAAGTTAAACTCGGAACATTCTTTTTATAAATATCCCACCTATTTGTAGAACCAGAGATAATAAACTTTCGACAATATGGAAACTATGGAACTACATTTAAACTACAATGGGCCGCATCATTAATAACTAACCTAGCATGGAACATAAAATGCTCTAGGTTCTATTTCCCTAATTCTTGCTTGCATTCATGAATTTTTTTTCCTTTCATATTTGAACCGTTATCATAACATTCGAAATTGATAATCCTAAACTATTTATCTTTTCTAGTACTATTTCTGTTAGCCCTAAGACACTTTTTCCGTACATTTTAAAAAACCTAAGAAGCGTGCTGTGCTGTTATTATAAATGTATTGTCCACTTTATGTAAAACCTATTTACTAATGTAACTTACTCCTCCCGACTTATATCAGGAGTGGAATCAACTATTATCGAAAAGTAATTTGCTTCTTTAGTCATCAGCAATATTTGATTGTGAGCGGCATTAGATATCAGCTTGATTATTTCATTTTGATTATTCTTACTCATATAACTGTATTGAGTTTCCTGACTGCTAATTCTTCTAAGATGCCCCCTTATGACAACATCAAACTTTGCCACCGCTTTAACTAAATTCAAAAAGTTTCCACCGTCTAACTCATTTACACTATAAGATGCTCCCCTAAATGCCAAAGATTGAGTTCCCAAAAACTGTACAAATGCTACCAATCTACGAAGGACCTTATTCCAATGGTCTTCATAGCACTTTATAAGATTGAATCAATAGTTCCATTTTTGCTCAAACCTATTTGTAAAGTTTTCAAAGTCCTAAAAGTTTCCATATGAATCAAGACTTTTCAGAGTTTGACTAATAAGAATCCAATCAGAAAATCCAGTACTTGATAATGCTTGACTATTTCTAGTTTTAGAAAACAATTTACAACAAAAACAGAATATTACATCTTTTGCAGAGTACCCCAACCAGGAACGAGGAATCCTATCTCTATTCGCAATAACCCTAGTATAAAATGAAATATGTACTAAATTTTCTACCACCTTTTTTAGGAAAATCAAAATTCTTTATTTGTAAAGGTCCGTTTCTACCAATATTTGAACTATATTATTTGTCAAACAGAACCAGTTACCGGGATCACTAAACTGACATCTGAATGTTCTATTTATGTCAAGCGATGTATTTTGTGATGCTATATTTTGTAAAGCCTTATCTATTCAAGTACTAGGTACCGGGGAAGGTTTGGGAGCTATAGTTAAAATATCATTTCCTCAACTGCTTGGCTTAGATAAAAAACTATTTTCAAGCTTACGACGCCTTCCATTTTCTGCGTCAGAAGGTTTTCTTTTTACACCCGCGCCTAACATTTAAAACAAAAACAAAACCACAAAATTGTTCAAAAATATTTATATGTAATATTGTTTTAGCCAAAACAATAACTGTAATCTCAACTGAATTTATTCTAAAAAAAAACACTAAATAATCGCTTCAAAAAATCCCAGTCCCACAACCCACGCAGGCGCAATTACAATGACAGCCAAATTGTAAACGCGCCTTAAATTTCTTAATAAGTCCATACATGGAAGCACTCTGATATCAGCATGATTTTGATTCGAACAGTGTGTACAAGAAATAACAAATTTGCAATAATGTGCTGTTCCTTCGCATTGCAACTCACCAAAGTTCAAGTCTTGGGTATATAGAAGTATAGACTCAGACAAATAGCAACAACAATAACAAAAAATATTTGTCCGTGGTATGGTGAAAACAGAAGGATGTTCACCCTTAAATGTTGATGGCACACATTTAAAATGAATAATTTGTCTAATATTATCTATTAAAATGCAATTTTTTGGTGATAATTTCAAAGTAGCGTCTACTTTATTGAATTTTATAACTAATTTTGGAAACTTCCAGATTAAACATATTTAAAATGTATTAAAAATTATAATTTCACCTGTGCTTTCATCTATGTGCTTTCAATATACTTCTCAATAGACAATGGTTCAAGTAACGGAGAACGAGAAGTGGATGAAAGCTACACGCAATGGCATATGAACATATTTCTATTTTGAACAGAATTCAAATAATTTTCTTCATACAAAAAGCTCTGTCGCCCCTGTTGGTTCTAATAATTTGTTCATGAAAAGGAGCAAATTTGGATTTTGAACGGAATGTTTTTTGAAATATGAAGAAAGTTGCAGTGACTGAATTAAGAATTTTTGCATGAAGTTTTGAATTGATTTGTGTATGTACTTGGTTTGTGTTTGAAATTTTTTTTGTGTTTGATTTGATGTAGGTTTACGGTAAAAGCACATTTTAAAAACTGTTCCATGAGTTTTCTTTTTTTTGTAAAATTTTTTTTTGTAAAATTTATAATTTCAGGAGTTTAATTTTTTTTACAATACGGTATTTTTGGCGCCCTCTGATTACAGCGCCCTGTTCAAGTACACACTCTTCTCATACGATAGAGCCGGCGCTGTACGTCACTCACCCAAATATAATCCTAAGGATCGGATGGCCTGATCCTTAGCCGTCCCCGACCTCCCGTGACATCCTGGCTGCTCGGTTAAGATGTCCCTTTTTGTTTACCTGTATGGAGTAGAAATAGCCTCTGGAGAAGGAAAGAGAAGAGAAACACTCCGTTACTTAACTCATTTCATATTTTATTCGTCCTGCAAAATTTACAATGATTAAAAAAAATGGTGTTATAATATTTTTTTTTCTTAAATTCACCCCCGTAGTATTATAGATGCCGCGCTGATGGTCTTTCCTTTTTTTTCAAAAATTTGTTTTTTTTTTTTTTTTTGGAAGAATTTTATAGAAGAATATACACTCAAAAATTAGCTACACTTTTTCACTTTTTGCTTTTCTTCTTTCTTTCGAACTCTTCTCGGCGATCTCTCAAACCAGAATGGAAGACCCACCTTCCCCTCTTCGTTGCCCGATTTCTCTTGTTTCACCGCATGGTGCCAGCTGTTCCGCTGACAGTCATGTGTGGGTAGGTGTCTGTACTAAGGCAAGCCTATGGTTACACCCGCGACCCTAACAGGGCAGGGTCGTGTGATGCACCTGTGTGACAGACGATCCTGGAAGATGGTCGACTGAGCTAGCCGGTCTTAACAATTAGACCTTGTCCTGAAGCGCCCAATGTGTGACTCGACTCACGACCATTACCGATTGGGAAATATAGAAGGAGACAGAAAAGTAACATCCTCATATCGAGGCTAATCCAGGAGGGATTAGAGATGAAACATCTACACATTTAAGGTAGAGATGGGCTCGACTAAGATCAACGTCCTTTATAAAAATGTTGCTCGACCACCGCAGACTGAAGAAATAATGAAGAGAAGGCAGAAAAGTGAAATCCTCATATCGAGGCTAATCCAGAAGGGATTAGAGATGACACATCTACACATTTAAGGTAGAGATGGGCTATTTAACTTTTTGGCGTCGGTTTAACGATTGGAATTGCTACGGTAACTCCGCTGTCCGTAGTGCACCAAGTGGGAAGGGGAAAACAAAGGAAAAATGTGGGTCTACTAAATTTTATCCGCCAAGTTAAGGGCTCTTCTATGCCCTATCAACATTCAATAAGCCAGAAGCACGGTAACGTTTCCTTTCCTTCTCTTCATCTGTGATCAATGCAAATGCATTAGCACTTGTCACGGATCAGCAATCCGGGTGCACCTAGCTGTGGTCATTGAACTGCACGGTCTGAGGTATTGAAAGCAGCAATAGGCATAACACTATTGTTGTTTTTTTTTACCTCGCTGTGTCGTTGACTGCTGCTGCTGGCACCCAAATATTTGTGTTGTTGTGTGTCGCTTTTTTGTTTTTGCCTTCAGCATGCAGAATTTTATTTTAGATTTCTGCAACATTCGCGGATTAAGAGCAAATCGGTTTTCGGTGTACTGCCACCTTAACTCAAAAAATCCAGCAATTCTTGCGCTAAGTGAAACCAAGGTCGTTTCTGATGCTGATATTAATCAGTATCACGTCCCTGGTTATAGCTTCGTGCCTCTTTTTTTTCAGCATAGAGGGATCGCAGTATATATTCGGAATGATGTGGCCTTTACTATTCTTCAAGATTTTCCTTCTGCTAATCCAGAGTTTAATTATATCTGGATTAGGTTCAAACTTCACAAGCACATCATATACTTCTGTTTCCTTTATCGCAGCCTAAATATGTCTGATGACGACACGGTATCCGTATTTGACAATATCTCCAACAATATTGATCATTTGGTTTCTGTTTCCCCCTCTTCCGAAATCGTCCTGGCAAGCGATTTTAATGTTCATAATATACCGTGGCTCAGACATTCTTCTACCACAAGTCTTGCGGGCCGTTTCGTTGAACTCTTCTGTGAATCATTTAATTTGCAACAGCTAGTGGATACACCAACGCGAATTCCTGATGCAGCTGGAGATAAAGCTAATTTACTCGACTTGTTTCTAACATCTCATCCTGACAAATATTCCATTTCAGTCGGTTCCCCTCTTGGAAATTCAGACCATTGTTTAATCACGGCTCAATTTACCACCTCAAACCTGTGCCGCCCAACTGCTCCACCTACAAGTAGGCTTCTTTGGCACTATAAGAATGCTGATTGGGAAAGTCTCAATAAGTATCTTAAAGAAATTGATTGGTCGGTCTGTTTTGCTTCGAGGGATGTTGATGAATGCACATTACAATTTAGTAACATAATAAATCTTGGCATGTGTGAATACATTCCGTATTCTTACAGCAGGTCTCAACAACAGCATGATCGCTCCTGGTTTAACGATAAGTGCAACCAAGCTATAAAAGCGAAAGAGTCTGCTTTTCGCGCCTATCAATTGCATCCATGTCCGGAAATGAAACAAGTCTACAAGACTGCACGGAACACCTGCAAGTCCATTATCCAGAGAGAACATTTTTTTTTTACCAGAATATTAGACAAAGAATCTTGACAAGCCGTAAAGGTAGCAAAGGTTTCTGGTCCCTGGTCAAAACCATCAGGAACAAGTTCACCAGTTCCTCTATACCTTCACTACTTAATAATGGTGAAGTGATTGTTGACTCCCTGGATAAAGCTAATATTTTAGCTGCTAGATTCGCTTCAAATTCTCGTCTTTCACCAACTTCACAAACACCTGTTTTGCATCGCCCGTGTGAATGTGTACAAGAGCCAATACACGTTCGTACGAGGGATGTGAGTCCTTAAGGGGATCAACGTCTCCAAAGCCGCAGGTCCTGATGGTTTTTCGCCCCTCATAATTAAAAGCTGCGCGTCATCCTTGGCTAAACCTCTGCGCAAACTCTTCTACTTGTCTTATTCGACATGAAAATTTCCAACTGCTTGGAAGCTTGCTCACGTTCAGCCTATTCCTAAGAAAGGAGAGGGTAGCGATCCCTCAAATTATCGACCAATTGCCATCACTTCGATTCTTTCAAAGGTTTTTGAATCTATCATTAACTCAAAATTAATGAAGTATCTAGAAACTAACCATCTCATCAACGACCGCCAATATGGCTTCCGAGCTGGATGCTCATCTGGAGACTTGCTGACCTTTCTTACGGAACGTTGAAATATCTAGTCTAATCCCTTGTAGAATGATTCCTGCACGCAATATTCGCGCTGCAAACCGCGCACATCCCTTAACCCTTCAAATTACTTTCGGCCGTACAGTAAAATTCCGAGATGCTTTTTAATCCCGAACAGTGCGAATGTGGAACAGCTTACCATCTTCTGTTTTTCCTCCGGCATACAATCTGCGGAAGTTTAAGGGCGACATACATCGGCACGTCCGCCACTTTCCTCATATCCCCTAATCCTTTCCCTATCTCCTTCCTGCCATGCTGTGCTTTGCATCATATGGTATCCCCTGAGCTTGGCTTAATAAAAAAAAAAAAAACAAAAAAAAACAAAAAACAAAAAACAAAAACAAAAAAAAATTTACCGGCCGCTAGGTTGGGGTGGGTCCTAAGCGGCACATTGTTACCACCCTGTAGTTACCAGTTAAGCTGACCGGATGCCTTTTTAGGGCTACCAGGAAGAAGACAAGCATCACATATACTTGTATGGTCACTATCTGGTCATGGCCTGATATCTTTGGCGTGGAAGACGCCGATGAGTCTTCCTTTCAGGTCTTCGAGTTCATGCAAGGAATTCCCTTTTCGAGATCTGATTCGATATTTAAGGAACTTGCGACTTAGCTTGGCACTGATCTGATTTTGAAAACTACTCTGTGTGAAGTTCCGACGATATACTTCCTGACCTTCTTTGAATTCTGCAGGTTTTGAGCGCAGGTTATAAACCTTTGTGCACTGCTCGAATGAATGGTTTAAGTTTTCTTGGACCTTGGCCCGCAATAACTGCACTTTGTCGGTCTCCTCTATTGCTATGGGTTCGCTCAACGTGCCTAGAGTCTTCAGTAGTTTATAAGAATTTGAGTGTTCCACCGTGTGAAATCCAAAACGTACTTTATACGGAGAGAAACCAGTCGCCTGGTGTACTGAGCTACGTAATGAGCTGGCGATGTAGCTCAGTTTCTCGTCCCACTTATTATGTTCGTTGTTGAGACATGGTCGGATTCCGGCTAATATGGACCTGTTGACCCGCTCGGATGCATTGGCCTGTGGGGAGTATACTGCAGTTCGGAGATGGTGTACGCCGTACTTCTCTAATAATTTCGTGAACTGGGCCGACCGAAATTGGGATCCATTGTCTGTTATTACTGTTTCTGGAACTCCAAACATATGAAATAGCTCGGTTTCCACAAACTGACAAATTTGCTGAGCAGAGGACTTTTTAATAGGTTTTAAAAAAGGATATTTCGAGAAGTGATCCAGGGCTATGATCATGCAAATGTTTCCTTTTGTCGATCTGGGGTACGGACTTAGTAAATCGATATATATTCGCTGCCATGGCCGTTCGGTCTGAGACTGATTTCCCATAGGTGGTCTTAAAATGGTATTTGAACCCTTTATTTCCGTACACGCGTCACATGAGCTTATATAATTTCGAACGTCGACGGTCATTCTTTGCCAATATACGTTGGTGACGAGCCCACTTGGAATCCAAAGCTTCCAGGCTTCTTCTTCCTGGACTGGATCCCCTGTCCTTGGAACTGTTCGGATGTAAACGAAACCCCCTCTGACACATAGATCTGATAGCTTGTTTGAGGCCGATTTTACTCGCTGTCCTCGTACTCCCATGAATTGAAGTGTGGAGAGCTAAGGTCGACCTCGGGACCAGTCTCTTCTTTAGCTGTTAAACTGTCACAGTGTACTCGTGACAATGCGTCAGGTACTACGTTGAGGATTCCCTTCCGATGTTCTATGGTGAAGTCAAAGCCCTGAAGCTTCAGACTCCACCGAGCCAGTCTACCACTGAGGTCCTTTTGGGACATCAGCCATTTCAAGATAGCATTATCCGTCACGATTTTGAACGACATTAGCTCTATAAATGGGCGGAACTTCTAGATACTTAGGACGGCTGCCAAGCATTCTTACTCAGTGACGGTGTAATTACGTTGTGCTGAGTTTAATTTTTTTGAAACGTACGCGATAGGCCTTTCGTGGCCTTGGTTATCCAGCTGCATCAATACTCCCCCTATTCCTTGTTGGCTAGCGTCGCATTGGATGACGAACGGCTTGGTGAAGTCCGGGCTCACCAGTAATGGAGCAGAGGTTAGCCTTTCCTACAACTGCTCAAAAGACGTTTGGGCTTCCGTGGTCGATTTGAACTGACTGGACGTCTTCAGGGTGTCAGTTACTGGCTCAGTCAGGTCAGCATAGTTTGGTATAAACCGTCGATACCACCCTGCCATACCCAACAGGCGTCGCACTTGCCGAATGGATTTAGGTGTCGGGTATTCTACTATAGCGGCGACCTTGTCTGAGTCGGTCTTTATGCCACCTCCTCCGACTATACAGCCCAAATATTTAGTCTCTTTTATGCAGAATCTGCTCTTCTCGACATTAGTAGTGAGACCAGCCTTCCTCAAGCAATCCATCACTCTGGCCAGCAAAGCCAGGTGTGAATTAAAGTCTTGAGACAGAATTAACAAGTCATCCAGGTAGACCAGGACGTTTTTGCGAAGATCGAATGAGATTACTTTGTCCATAAGGGGGCACATAGTTTGAGGAGCATTGCATAGTCCGAAGGGCATTACTGTAAAATGATATAGTGGGTGACCAGGCACTGTAAAAGCGGTCTACTCTCGGGAATGCGTTCTTTAGGTCCAGACTTGTGATGTATTTTGCCGGAGGCAGCCGGCCCAGAATTCCGTCTATCTGGGGCAGCGGATAGGCGTCCTTCTTCGTGACGGAATTCACCTTTCTGGCGTCAAAACAAAGTCGGACCTTCCCTGGCTACCTTACTAGGACTACTGGAGAGCTCCATGGGCTCTGGCTCTCTTCTATCACTCCCAGTGATAACATTCGCTCCAATTCGGCGGCGTCCATCAGACTTTGTACTGCTGGTGATTTAGGATAAAAACGTTGTTTTATCGGAAGTGCATCGCCAGTGTTGATCTTATAGGTAATTAGAGAAGTTTTGCCCAAACCTAAAGATGCAAAAGATGGAAACAACTGTTTGGTGGGTTCAAGGCGGTTGTCTCTTGCTCCAAAAGAAGATGGCAGTCAGTGTCTGAGTCCACTAACAGACCTGGTTTCACCTCCGCAACTGCACCCAGGACATCTGGAGCTAACCCAAATAAGCGCCAGAAGTCTATCCCCAGGTACAGAGCTTGAGTGAGCCCCGGAACCACGTAGAAACGTACGTTCTGAGTCTCACTTCGGAAAGTGACATCCAGGCTTACATGACCATGAACACTCATCATGGCACCATTAGCTACCTCCACTTGAGTCTTGTACCTCTTCCATTGTACCTCCGCCTCCGACAACCTCTCAAGAGCTCCGCGGCCTAGGATACTGACAGTGGCACCACTGTCTAATAGTCCTGACACGGTTTGCCCAAGTAGGTGCACTTCAGCATACGGCCGAATGTCGTCTGGTATGGACACTGTGATGTGGGCCAACTTCTTCCTCTCTGCTTTGACACGCTTGATATGCTCGCGGCACCGAACAGTCGATTTTTTTCTGGTTGGGCAATAGTACAGATTTGTCCTGGTTACATCAGAGAAGATCCAATTTTTCACGGCGCGATAATTGTTCAGGCGCTCGTGGTATGGCATCAGTGGATATTGAGCCGGCTCACGGCCACTCGTCATCACAGAGGTTGATGACCGTCTTAATATCTGATAGGTGGGACTCTGGACCTCCTCCTCAGCAATGCTCGTATACTTTGTCGCGATTGGCATTAATGGAACGTCAAAGATTAACGACGGATCCGACGGAAGGTCTAGTATGCGGTCGCTAGTGCAGATGTTATCCCCCAAGGTGGGATCTGTGACTTCTATGTTCAATACGGACGAGTGCTTTTCGGAATCATCTATTACGAATTTAAACTGTTAGGGATATTATCTGGAACGTTTCCTGGATCATCTCTCCAGGAGATCAAGTCCAGAGTTGCTGGTGGACTTATTACTGCGGGGCTTGACTGCTCTCTGCTACTGCAGTCGTTGGGACTGTTGTCTGAGGCACTGTACCAGGGGTCCGAGTTGTTCGAGGATACTTCGTTGCGCTTGGCCGGAAGCTGGTGTTGTGGCTCCCGGCCCGTCTCATGTTTTTCGCTGCGTAAACTCGATAATTAGGCTTTATTATATTTTTCTGACCGCAGCCATAACAAACCTATCCCGTCAGGGTGCGTGGACAGTCAGTATAGAAATGACCTCGTTGGTCACAGTTCCAGCAGATGGGTTCCGTTCTAATAGGAGTTCTTGTTTGTAACTCAGCCACTTCCAAAGCAGGGGAGTCTGGAAAGACTTGGTCTTCTGGCATTACGTTACTTAGTTCATGGATCCGGTACCGTGCATTTCTCCATGGGTGCATGGCCGTAGAGGCCGGTAGGGCTAGCGCTCTATTATTCCCACCAGGACTGTGGGGTGACAAGATTCGGTCGTGGGTGGCTTGTATCTGCATCACCAACGCCCGCAATTGGGTTATTGAGTTTGTTGGGTGTAAACAGATTTGACACTGAGTGGCCGGGAGAAGGTTCGTTTTGATAAGATCGCTCCGACATAGGGTTCTGCAGCTGGTTTCGAAGTTCTACCATTGCCTGGAGATACAGGTTAAAATTCTCTCCGGTTTCCTGTCTCCGATTCATCATCTGACGCCGTATCCTAATGTCGTCCTTATCGTCGCCCCACTCAGTTAGTAGGGCCGCTCGGATTTGTTCCCAGTGAGGAGTTGGATTTATCCGTAATAATGACCAGTACCAATTTTTCGCTCTGTCACTGAACAGGGTGTGCAGGTGCCTGACCAAGAGGTCGAAGTCACCGTACAAGGTGGTATTCGTTAGCGCCTCTACCCGGAAGATGAAGTCCTCCACGGATAAGATGGAATTGTCCCCGTTATACAAGAGCCTCCACCCCTTAATAGAGCTTGACGAACGCCTAGGCCAACGTTGAAGCGATGATCGAGGGACTCGTTCTGACTCTCTAACTGGTTCCTGAAAAGAAGGCATTCGAGGAGGAGATCGTGGTGGTACTGACCTCTGGTCTTGGCCAGCGCTATTCGGCTGACTATGGTTGAATGCTTGATTAGAATTCCGTGGCAGATCAAGACCCGGAAGCAGTGGTTGTGATATGTGTGGTGTAACAAGGGGTGGACGAGTGATATCTATCGGTGGTCCTATAGGACAGGATGGACGTAATGATTGAGACTGCAATTTGGCTCGAAAGTCATTGAGGCAGCGTGATATCTCACCTCTGACTAGATTGGCGATTTGTGACCTGCTAGATCCAAAAATGTTTCACCTACTGCTGGCTTGCGTCTGACAGCACCGCACGCTGGGCTTGGTCTAGGGATCTCTTCATTTGAGCGATTTCGCTGCGGGCTTGTAGTTAATGAGGGCAGCGGCGTCGGCGACGAGGTCATCTGCCGTGATATAGAAAGAAGAGATTCTTGCCCGAATGCCCTGGTTATTGGACGGTTGCTTGTCGGGCCTGTGTATGTAACGAAGTCAGTCTGACTAAGAAACAACCTACAGTTTGGACAGCTGGACTCTTCTTTAATCCATTTCTGGAGACACTTTTTGTAGAAGATATGCCCACAATAGGTGGACACTGCTCGAGATTTAATCGGCCAGTCCGTATCCTGGCAGATTGAGCACATTTCTAATGGCACCGCTTCCGGCGGAGTTCTTGGCACCGCCATTGTGACAGACCGAGGCGCACAAGTGTCCTAAAGATTTTCAAGGTGGACCTAACAATTATATTCGATTAAGAAAGACGCGTATTGGCAAAAATTTTCTTCTACTACGACGAAGGATGAATGTCACACAATTTCTAGAAAAATTCTCCTACACAAGGAATGTGTATCAAACAATTTCAACAAAAAATTCGTCGACAAGGAAGAATGAATATCAAACCAATTTAGAAAAAATTTCTCCTATAAAGAAGAATGTATATCAACCATTTCAAAAATTTTCTTCTACTAAGAAGAATGTTATCAAATAATCTCAAAAGAATTTTTCGTTCTACAAAGAAGAATGTACTTAAACGATTTCCAAAAAAAAAAATCTTCTACCGAGACGGATGAATATCAGACAAATTCTGACGTTTCTTCTACAAGGAAGAATGACTATCAAGCGATTTCCAAAAAAAATCCTCCACAAAAGGAATGTGTATTAAACAATTTCAACAAAAAATCTTCTACAAGGTAGAATGAATATCAAACCAATTTAAAGAAGAATGTATATCCAGAATTTCAAAAATTTTCTTCTACAAAGATGAATAGACTCAAACGAAAGCTTCACAAGAATAAATGGGCTTGTCTCTCTCTCTCTCCTCCCCAGAGGCTCTCCCCTCCAATGAATACCTCATTGGTATGCAAAATTTGACGGCCCGAAGAAAGGCCAGTCGTCGCTGTCAAAGACCGACAACGCCACCAGAGACTCTTCAGCCAGGCAGTTAGCAGTATGCCAAATCCTGATTACCGAAGGTCTCCGGAGTCGCTCCTACCCTCCAACAGCTCCTCCCTTCCTCTCCTCAGGTCAGGATCTCCTTCGGAGAGTGACGGACTGTGTGCCGAAGTAGCATGACTGTAAAACTGATTCCTGTTCTTCCTGAGAGTCTTTGGAGAGGTTGGTAGAGGGTGCAAGAGACTGAGAGCGCCACCGGAGATTCTTCAGCCAGACAGCTAGCAGTATGCCAACTTCTGATCACTGAAGGTCTCCGGAGACGTTCCGACCCTCCAACAGTCATTTCCTTCCTTTCTCGAACTGCGCTATCTGTCCGGCTCTTTCGCCGGGCAGGGCCATGCCTAAGGTTGACTGCCTGGCTTAAGCCAAGGGGTCATCTCGCAGATGCATGATCCTGTCCAGCCGGACCGTGAGAACTGAATAAAACTTGAGTGAGGCCACCCACCATTTCCATGGCTGAAGGCCAGAGGGAAAGATATACAAAAAAAACATTTAAAAAAATTTCAAAAAATCAACAAACTATTCAGGCTTGAGGCTTGACCAAGGTCAAACCTAAAGCCGAACTTCACTTTCAAAAAGCTTCCAACGACGTTACTTTACTCTACTTTAATCAAAAATCCAAAACTCTAAACTTTTCAAAACAAGATCAAAACTTTAAAAAAAATTCTACTGTTACTCTACCAAAATTCACTTTTAACAAATCAGTTAGACTCAGGTCCACATATAACTTCCACTGGATATGAGACCCGAGGTCAATCAACTAGCAGACACCAGATGATTGTCTCATTCTAAGTCTCAGTCCCCAGTAAAATTTATACATATACCACCGAAGTCTAACTGAGGTGGCCCGACGTTGGGTGCCATTTGTTATGGTACCTTTTTGAGTGATCGGCTTGGACGTGAAGTCCAGACTGCCAGCATGAGCTGACAGATCACTCCGTGACAGCGGTCACCAGGTCGGCACGCTAGCAACTCGACTAAGTGGCGGAGTGTGTGGGGTGAGTTCAGCAAAAAAAACCTGCACTGTCACGTTGCCATGAACAAAAAGAAATCGTGCCTGTCTTCCTATAACGGAGACCAAAAACAAACGAAAATGCACACATCATGATCCAGAAAGGACCACATACGTCACTCACCCAAATATAATCCTAAGGATCCTTAGCCGTCCCCGGCCTTCCGTGACATCCTGGCTGCTCGGTTAAGATGTCCCTTTTTGTTTACCTCTATGGAGTAGAAATAGCCTCTGGAGAAGGAAAGAGAAGAGAAACACTCCGTTACTTAACTCATTTCATATTTTATTCGTCCTGCAAAATTTACAATGACTCAAAAAAATGGTGTTATAATATTTTTTTTTCTTCAATGCACCCCCGTAGTATTATAGATGCCGCGCTGATGGTCTTTCCTTTTTTTCAAAAAAAATTTATTCTTCCTTTTTTTTGCAAGAATTTTATAGAAGAATGTTATATCCCGGGGCGTCGTGCTTTCCTTTCTTGGAGAAGAACGCCCAGGCGGAGTCCAGCATCTATCGGAGTCTTTGTCGTTCCTTTTTCTTGTTCCTCTGAAATTAATCTTTAATTTGATTAAATAAATACAAAATACACTCGATCGCGTGATAATCCGTTGACTTTATTTTAATTAACTTTTATAAACTTATAAACTTTACAATGTAATTTTTTTATTGTAATTAACTTTTTTAAGAAAATTATAAACTTTTCGAAAACTCGACCGACTTCGATTGAGGATTTTACTGAACTCCTGACTTGTGCGTTTGAATATTATCGTTTGCTCGCGTCTTTGCCTTATCAGCAAAATAACTTTCACACTTCATCGCGACAACAGGATGTAACTCGACTCTTTAAAAAATGTTAGCACAAGTGGAGAACGAAGAAGTAAACAAAAATTGATTACTTCTTGATAAAATTTGTATATTATACGCTGAGGAAAGAATTTTAAGTGTTCGTTGCGCACTTGAAAAAACGATACTTTGTATCGTGGGAAATGAGTTGTGAATTGCGTCGGTCAAGCACTGTCACAACCAATAAATTATGATTTGAGCTGAGTGCTGACCGAGCGTAATTACAACATTCCATCCCCCTAAGGAAAAGAAAATTTTTTTTGCTTAAGGACAAAAATTTTCCCGTAGATAAAAACTTCTTCTAAATTTTTTTCAGCCGGTCGAGTCTCGCTTTAACAAAAAGCAAATTTAAAAATTTTTTTTTTATAAAGACTGTATTATGAAAATATAAAAACTACAAAAGGTTTTCTTAACTTTTACCAATATGTAAGGAAAGTTTAATTTTTTTTTTTTTTTTTTTTTTTTTTTTTTTTTTTTTTTTTTTTTTTTTTTTTACAGTTTTAAACTAATTGTAAATTATTTTTAGTATATCATTATTAAAAGAGTTTCGAAAGAAAAAGGTGAATTTAAAAGAAATATGAAAATTTAGATAATAACTTAATAAGATCTTTCTAATACATATTTATGTTTTATTTACCCAGTTTTTTTTTGTTTTTTTGTTTTACAATGAGTTTCTTCTTTTCTATCATTATTTTACCTTATTTTACAAAAATTAAGTGAAAACACCCTTGATTTATTGATATAATTTTTACCTAATATTCATTGACAAAAGGTAGCTATTTAAAATTTTTTGATTTTTTTTTTCTATTTATTTGATTTTACCTTATTTATTTTCTCACACCTAAAGTAAGTTTAATTGGTTCATTTTTCACTTCGTCACTATTAGTACCCTGCTGTGTTTCTACAATCCGCAAATTTCTTCTTTTATAGATTTTATATGCCTTAAAACTTGCATATATTATAATAATGGAAACGATAACGTATACTAGTGCATAATGGTGGACCGTATGCGGGTCCAATGAAATTAGATCCTTATTTTCTTCTTCTTTGAAAATCTTAATACTTTCCGCCAATATTTTTAGATCTGCTTCAGGTGAATATTTAATTATTCTTGTTTTCTTTGTATCGCTATTAGGAGTCGTAAAATTTAGTTTACTTGTCTTTATTACATCCGTTATATTTATTGGAGGGACGAATGCATTTTTTATTCGGGTTTCTTTAACGTTGTAGCCTTGTATTGTTAAGTCATGTGTGCGGAGGTAGCAATTACCTGAAATTTCTATTATGCCAATCCCTGATATTACTAGTGGTGCGATTGAATCTTCGCAGATATAATCAGCTGTAATTTCGTAAAGAGATGAGAATAGCCATTTGTTAATTTGAGAAAGTTGTATCCATATAATTTCATGGTCAAATTGTCTTAGATCACAACTGGGCAGAATTTTTTTCTTCTCGTTTTAGCAGGTGTAGCTCACAGATCTTCGATTCTTTACCAATGGTAATAATAGGACGCTGAATGCCACATAGAAAATAATTGTGATTTTCCGTAATACAACTGGAGAGTTCTTTATGCGTTATTTCGTAGTAGTGCTCTTTGCTGTAGTCTATTATTAAATATTCGATGCTCGGTTGAATGAAAATTAGACGTTTTTCATGTGGTGTTGGTAAGGGGATAATTTTGAATATTTGATAATTTTCTTTCGACGGAAGTGGTATTTTCAGTTCATATATTACTTTTGAATTGAATATTGAGGTGCTAATGTGACTGATATGATACAATGAGAGGAGATTGTTGTCCTTTACGATCGCTGGAAGTTTAGTGTCGCTTGGAAGTTTTTGGTGAATGGTATTTAAAATAGCGTTTAGCTGATCCGGCGTGACTATGGATGGGTGTAGTTTCCCATGCCGTGCGTCTGTAACCAGGTCAACTATTGTATCCACCGTGTTTTGGTAACGCAAAGTTATTAGCATTATGAGTGAAGTTAGGGATTCGATTTGCGATATTACTGTAAGTGACACGCTTCCTGCAGTTAGATTTTGTATTTGAGTTTTGATCAGTGAAACTTTATTATCTAGTGCTATTATCTGTTCTTCAAAAACTCTTTGCGTTTTATTGAATATGTTTTCTGTGGTTTCAATAACTACCGTCTGGTTTTTTATTAAACTCAGTAAGTGGTCTTCGTTATATTTCAGCTTTTCGATTTGCCGGTCGTAATATTTAGCGTCGTCTTCATTTAGTGTTCCAAATAAAGATTTGCTTACAACACCTATGGCATTGAATAGTGATCTTTTGCTACGAGTTCCATCCCCATGGGTTAACAGGTTATATTTTTGTTTAATTTCGTGCAATACGAGATTGACTTCTGTTATTGTACTTCGGCACGCTGAAGTTATGAATGGGTTATTTTTCAATGATTCGCACAATTCATTAACTGTTGTAACGTATTTATCAATTTTTCTTGCAGTAAATTTAAAGCTTCTAATATCATAGTAAACTACCACTTTCCATTCTTTGGAATAAAGTTCGGCTCTACCTAACTCCTCAAAATATATTCCCGGATTGCTGTTAATTCTAGTTACGTTAATAGTATTTCCATGCGAGGAAGATATACTTATTAGAAGTAGGGGTACAACGACCAGAAATCTGGAAAATAAAAATAAAATAAATTCCTAAAACTTTTCCGAGAAGGTGGAGGGCAATTTAAAATGCCCCATGGAGGAAAGTAAAGAGTTCATAAAAAAAAATCGTTAAATGTTTAAAAAAAAACACTTGTTGGAAAACCTTTAACTGAAGATGAATTAGAAATTGTCGCTGATCAGGAAGCAAAAGCAATTGCCATGACCAGAGAGTATGTTGATGTAAATTTGGCTAGCAAAAATACACTTCTAGCAATATTATCAAAACAAAGTTATAGGATTCTCATTCGAGCAAGGTATATTAAGTACGGGTAGTGATACGACAGCCTGTAATCTGAAAGTGAAGGTATGTAGTTAAATGACTGGGATAAGCTAGTCATTTAGTAATTTTAAATCATTGTTATGAATTGTCTTGTGTTTGTTCTTTATTTTTATGACGCTATTCTCATGTGATAACACTTTTATGACTTCGTAGGGACCTTCCCATAAGGTGGAGAATTTGTTTTTGCGGGTATGGTTTTTTATGAGAACCTTGTCACCTACATTAAACTGCTTTGGAAGGGTTCCCTTATCATAGTAAGCTTTGGAGCGATTCTTATTAGTAAGAATGGTTTGTCGGGCTATTTCGTATCCGTGCTGCAGGCGAGCTTTTAACTCTTTCGCGTAATCGTCGTAGCTATAGGACAAGTGGGGTTTATGTTTGAAAGTGTTGGGGATATTTGGGGGAAAGCCATACAGCAATTGGTATGGAGTACAGTTGGTACTCGAATGTGGTGTTGTATTGTAAACAAGGATAGCGTAAGGGATCCAACTGTCCCAGGAAAGAGGGTCTTTGTTAACGTAATGACGAAGGTATTCGGCCAAAGTGCGATGGCTTCTTTCCAACGCACCGTTCGTTTGGGGATGATACGGAGAAGTGTTTACCTTCTTGGCTTTTAGGATTTTACAGGTTTCCTTGAAAAGATTACTTAAAAAATTTGTCCCCTGGTCTGTTAGGATAATTTCCGGTACACCGTGTCTGCATACTAAGCTTTCTACGAACGCATGCGCGACGGTTTCTGCTTCGGCATTTCGTAGTGGTAGTGCCTCTGAAAATTTGGTTAAATCGTCCTGAAAGGTTAATAGGTATTTGTTACCTTGGTAACTGATCGGAAGTGGACCTACTATATCTAGAGATATTCTTTGAAAAGGACGAGAACTAGTCGAAGTGATTCGCATGGGGATAGGAGGATTTTTATAAAGTTTGTTCTTTTGGCACGATTCACATTTCCGAATAAAATTTGAAACGTCTTTAACCATTGAGGGCCAATAATATTTTAGTTTTAATCTCTTAATAGTTCGCGAAATTCCTTGATGGCCACCAAAAGCTGAATTATGGTATTCATGTAGCAGTTTAGTGATATCTTCACTGTTTTCTGGGTGAATTTTAGAATCGGTAAAAAGATGTATTGTGATCGCAGCAGTAAATATTTTTCCGATATCAGTTTTAAATTCATGGAACGAGTAAGTGTTATCAAAGTTAGGGAATGAGAAATTTATAGAGGTCAAATTTTTATTAATGCATTCAGCATAAAAGTTTTGTAAAATGTTTATCAGGAGATTTCTATCATCATGAGTCCTCACGGGTAGTTTTGCTTTAGCTACTATTAGTGTTGCTTTGTTTTCCTCTTTGAGGTAGGTCTTCAATTGCCCGATCTCGGGTGGATTAAAATCTTCGATTATTTCCTTCAACGTATCCTCAATAGAAGTATTTATTAGAGGTAGTATAATAAAGTTGTATGCTGAATTTATTTTTTCGAAAATTGTACCATTATTTTCAAGAATTTTGGGAACATCGAGTTTCTCTATGGAAGCCTGTATGGGTATTTCCGTTTGCGTAATAGGGCGTTCTGAATGGATATTCTTGCTCTGATTTCGTGTAATTACTGCTACCGTAGGTTCATTTTCCTCGGTTTTAATGCGACTTAAGGCATCGGCATTGGCATTATATTTGCCGGGTTTGTAAATAATTTCGAAGTCGTACTCTTCTAATAGTAATCTCCACCTAGTTAGGCGAGATGCAGCTGGATCCTTCAGATTCATCAACCACCGAAGGGGTCTATGGTCTGTAACTATGGTAAATTTTTTTCCAAATACATACGGTCTGAACTGCTTTACGGCAAATATGATTGCCAATAATTCTTGTTCCGTTGTAGAGTATCTGGTTTCGGCATCATTTAATTTACGACTCGCATAACATATTGGTTTATCAATTCCTATCTTTCCCTGTGACAAGACAGCGCCAACTGCGTATTTACTCGCATCCGTGGTAATTAAAAATTCTTTAGTAAAGTCGGGGTAAGCAAGAACGGGAGGAGAGATAAGTTTTGCTTTTAAGGCCCTAAATGATTCATCACAGTGTGCGTTCCATTTGAATTCTGCGCTCTTTTTTAATAGATAAATCTCCTATAATAACCTGCAAGCCCCAAAAAGGACTTAACATCTTTAGTTTTCTTTGGTATAGGATAACTTGCTATGGCCTTCACTTTGGATATATCTGGTTTTATGCCGTCCTGGGATATTATATGTCCCAGATAGACTAGCTCTCTTTGTATGAACTTGCACTTTTCAGGTTGTAGTTTCATGTTATGTTGTCTTAAACGACAAAACACGTCAACAAGTTTCGAGTTATGGTCATGGATATCATATCCATATATGACTATGTCGTCGACATACACAAAGCATTTAATACCTTGTAATCCCATAAGTACATTGTTCATGAGACGTTGGAATGTGGCGGGTGCATTTTTCAGCCCGAATGGCATTCGGTTATACTCGAAATGTCCAAAGGGTGTGCTGAATGCGGTCTTTCCTCTGTCTCTTTCATCTACTAAAATTTGATGAAATCCCTGAGCAAGGTCAAGGGTACTAAAATATTTGGACTTGCCCAATTGATCCAAAATATCCGTAATATTTGGCAATGGATATGCGTCGCCCACGGTTATATCATTCAGCTTCCGGAAATCTACAACCACTCTCCATCGTTTATTGCCTGTATTGTCAGATTTTTTTGGCACGAGGAGCAATGGGGAATTCCACGGACTATAGCTTGGCGTAACGATACCGTCCTTTAGCATATCTTTTACCTGCCTATGGATTTCATTCTTTTGCGATTCGGGTAGGCGATATGGACGTGTATAAATCGGTGGTTTATTGGGGTCAGTGAGAATAGTATGCCTAACGGCATCCGTATGCGACAAGTAATCTCCTTCTAAGAGGAAAAGATCGTTGAATTCTTTATATATTTCTGTAATGAGCTGTTTTTCCTCTGGATTGCAGTGATCTAGATTGATTAAAGCTTCTAATTTTTGTAGTCGCTTTTTCACTGGATCTTTATTAAAGTCGAATTGAAGAACACTAAATTCCTCGAGACCATCCCATTTTAATGGTATTTCTTTTACTTTCAAGATTACCTCTGAGTCGTTTGAGTTTAATAACATTACGTTTACTGCGTTGTTTGTTTGCTCAACCAGTGTTTCTGCGAGATATATTCCTGGCTGTATTTCGCATTTTTGTAATACAACTGGTTTACTGCAATTGAAAGGGAGTGAGACAACTTTTTCGCTTCTAGCCGGTAGAGTTATTTCCTTATTCTGAAGATCGTGAATTATTTTTATATCGTCGGAGCAATATATGGTGTTTCCTTTGGTTGCCCCGTTTAGAATAATTTTATCTGGATGATTAAGATTAGCCTCTGAGGCAGTTTGGATATCGTGTCCATCACCCGAAGGATTGTTTATAGTAAAAATACCTTCATTATAATCAATAATACAATTATATTTCTTCAAAAAATCATTTCCTATGATACCGTCGTACTTTAGTGTTATTTCGTCGTTTAAAAGATGAAAGATGTGCGTTAAGCAAAATTCATTTCTTTCCGTAGAAAGATTGAGCGTTCCTGTGACAGTGCCCAACGTAGTAATTGGCTCACCGGAAAGTGTAGATATAGTACCTTTGGTTTTAAAAGGTTTGCGAATAACGTTAGGATTTAACTTCAATATACTTATGTCCGCTCCCGTATCAATAAGGAACGTAGAATACTTTTGAGCTGAAGGCAGAAATGGTATGCAAATGGTTACATTTAAATCGAATTTAGAGAATGATATCGAGATTTGTTTTGGCGTGAACGCTTTCTCTTTTAATTTTTCGACGGTTGTTTGTGGACTTCGGCTGTATGTGTTAGTCGGGATGGAGTGCCGATACTCCCCACCCAACAGTCCTCGTTTCCCTTTATTACCATGGTGGTATCCTTAGTATAGTCCTCTCTTACAGGTGCATAATGTGGATTGTGGGGCGAGTTCCGTGGTTGAGTGTATTTAGTAAAAAGATTCACTCGAGGGGAACCATATGAAGTTCTGCTATTATTACGTTGTCTCAACCGACAATCTTGTATATGGTGATTTGGTTTTTTGCAGTATGCGCATACCAAATGGTTTACCTCTCTTTTTATTTCGCGAGGTGGAAAGTTGGGAATATTTGTGTTACGGAAACAAGTTTCTTTGGTGTGGCCTGTGCGTCTACAGAGTTCACACGAAATTGTATTTTTCGCAAAGGGTCTCGTATGGTGAGAGACTGACGGAGAGTTCCGTTCTAATCGTGTAGAATGTTCACTAGCATAAGCGATTGATTTTCTTAAATCACTTTCTCCCTTTGCTTTGACCAATAATTTCAACTGTTCACTACGTAGACCATCTTCGAAAGTCTGGATCGCTAGTTTCTCGTTCTCTTTAATTAAGAACGTTCTTACGGCTTCCTCATTTACATTCGCGTATGTTGCAGAGTTTAAGGTGGCCAAAGCTAGGAGTAAATTTTCTCCAAAATCTTTCACGGTTTCCCTGCCCTGCCTCATTGATAGCAGTTCGTTTTGAGCGCTTGCTCTGGATTTCTCTTCCTTGAACTGATCTCTCAATTCTTTTGAAAGGTCGGACCATTTTGGACATGATTTATATTGTATTAACTCAAATGCTTGTCCCTTGAGTTTTGTTTTTACTATGTCCAGGAAAAGTTTGTGTTCGGCTGCGTTTAGAGACTCAGAAAAGAGTATGTTTCCACAGGCTATGAATTTATCTAGCTCCTGCGGGGACCCATCAAAATAGGGGACTAAGTTGTAAACGTCCGCCACGCTAATAAGTCTTTCAGGCACGTCGGGCATGTTTGGGTTATGAAAAGGTAGCTCACTGAATAAAAGAGCAATTTGAGCACAGCTTCGGGTAAGTATTTTGTCTGTGATTGATTTCGAAACAAGAAGAAACAACAGTAAAAAATTTGAGGCAACTATCACGCCACTTAGATTGATTAGAAGCCTTATGTATCAGGATAGCAATGACAAATTAATTTTAAATTGGAGAAGATATGAGCACGTTATTATCGGAATCTTAGATGACTCGAAAATTTCATTCCAAAATTGTAAAAAAAAAATGTATAAATGTATCAAATAATTAAAATTATTGGAACAACAGGATTGTCATTTAAATTATTTTGTATTAAAAGGTGCAAAAGAAAGGATTTATGAATTTTAAAAGGAAATTGAGCAAAACCACAAAAAATTGTCCTCTAATTTCGGAATGTACTATTATACTCACTTTGAGACCGAATAGTATGACTTTAATGTTATGTATCTTGTAAAACTTCTAAACAAAAATTCCACCACAATAAAACCCATCAAAACAAAAAACAATTTTCAAAATTTAAACTCGACCACTTCAAATTCAGAAAACCTAGTTGGAACTGAACACCAATGAACTCTCAATAAAATTTATTTAAACCAGAACTTGCACACTCAAAGACGAGTCAATTCAGAGCCTTTATTTCTGACTATGTGGAAATATTAATTTAGATTTATTCCCCCTAATAATTTCAAGACTTCGTATAGGCTAAATTCTTCGAAAATGAAATTACGAGCAGACCTAAAAATCTCAATTCAAGTCTCAAGAAAGATTTTATTTTAACCATGCACATATATACACACATATATGTAGGTATTTAGATTTTCACTTTTCGTTAACGCGATTATACATCAAAAGGCGAGAGAAAATTCGTGGTGAAATACTACTACAATGGGAACTTTTCTTATTACAAGGGGATTTTTTTTTTTTTTAAAAATGATAAGTAGTAGCGATAAACAAGACACACATATCAAAAAGGAGAATATAGAAGAAAGTAAGGGTTTTCTTCTTACTTTAAATAATTAATTTTTTTTTCACACGAAACTTTTGATCGATTGATTGGCTCGTTTACGGAATATATGCTTTTTCAGCTTTTTTTTTTTTTGAACACAGCAAGGTTTACACTTTTTCACTTGTTTTTAACAATCCCATTAAAATTTTTTTTTTATTTATTATTTATTCAACTAAAGAAAATATATATTTATATATAATCATATATAAGAAGATTTTAAGCATGCATACTAGGTCTTAACTACTTACAGTGCCTGCTTCTTCATTTTTTTTTCTTTCTATGATGATTAATATTGATTTGGTACTTTTGCGGCAATTTCTGTTCCTCCAAAACGGCAGATTAATTGAAGAAAATTAATTGAAGAGCTGGTATTATTGCGGCACTTTCTGTTGCTCCAAGACGGCAGTAGGATACTTTTTTATTTCACTCTTTTATATTTCACCTGTTTATTCTTCAAAGTGCTGAAGTAGATGATGCTATGATGCAACGGCAATATAGTGATGTCGAGATGGTGTCATCCGCACCCGCTGCCACCAGTTTGTTATATCCCGGGGCGTCGTGCTTTCCTTTCTTGGAGAAGAACGCCCAGGCGGAGTCCAGCATCTATCGGAGTCTTTGTCGTTCCTTTTTCTTGTTCCTCTGAAATTAATCTTTAATTTGATTAAATAAATACAAAATACACTCGATCGCGTGATAATCCGTTGACTTTATTTTAATTAACTTTTATAAACTTATAAACTTTACAATGTAATTTTTTTATTGTAATTAACTTTTTTAAGAAAATTATAAACTTTTCGAAAACTCGACCGACTCCGATTGAGGATTTTACTGAACTCCTCGACTTGTGCGTTTGAATATTATCGTTTGCTCGCGTCTTTGCCTTATCAGCAAAATAACTTTCACACTTCATCGCGACAACAGGATGTAACTCGACTCTTTAAAAAATGTTAGCACAAGTGGAGAACGAAGAAGTAAACAAAAATTGATTACTTCTTGATAAAATTTGTATATTATACGCTGAGGAAAGAATTTTAAGTGTTCGTTGCGCACTTGAAAAAACGATACTTTGTATCGTGGGAAATGAGTTGTGAATTGCGTCGGTCAAGCACTGTCACAACCAATAAATTATGATTTGAGCTGAGTGCTGACCGAGCGTAATTACAACAAGAATATACACTCAAAAATTAGATATGTCCAAATAAAATATCTTGTTCTTTTTATGCTTTACTTTCTACCAGCTAGTGTTATTTTTGGATTGAACTTGTAACTAATCTTAATTTTACGACTATTGGATAGATAATTCAAAAAAATTGCAATACTTTAAACCTAAAAACCCCACGTATGAAAGTGCATTGTTATACAAAAAAAACGTTCGTTCCAAACCGAGCGTGCCTAATCGGTTACATCTACTTCTAAAAGTTCGAGCGGACAAAAAAAAACCATGGGACTAGTATGAGTGTAGTTAACTGTCCAATTCACGTGGAACGTGATCGGCCTACTTGACCACCTATATTCTAGTAAACAAGATAACTCCGCTGATGGGATCTCTCGAGAAGGCTTTCTAGAGGGTTACGAGGGACCAATAGTACTATTTATAATGAAAATGATAACTTTAATCGCCTATGGGTTTCCTGTATACTCTTACACATCCCATGTGGTACAAGTAGGTTCCAAACGGGAATGTCTACCAACTACCATCTATGATCCGACTGACTCCAAAGCAATAGTACAATACTATACTAACATTAGACGTTAGCGCCCATCGGGCGGACGATTTAAGGTAGGCGGCGCTAAGATGCTGATCTTACTCAATTATTTTATTGAGAAAACTTTATAATATTATTGTAAAACATTAGCTCATATTGCCTGATAGGGAGTCAAGCACCAATTCGTGAATTATGAGATATATAGACTATGATAATCTTAAAAACTTCATAATCTTCACTTAATTATTGTAAGTGATTAGTTCAATTTGCCCGATAATGCGTCAAGCACCACATTCGTGAATTATAAGATATATAAGCTATGATGAAGACTTAAAAACTTTATAATATTCACTTGAGTAACGTAAATGATTAGTTCATTTTGCCCGATAACGTGTCAAGTCCCACTTTGTGACTTATGGGATATATAGACTATGATGAAAACTTTAAAACTTTATAATATTCGTCGGATATTGTAAGTGATTAGTTCATTTTGCCCGATAACGCGTCAGGTACCGATTCGTGACTTATGTGATATACAGATTATGATGAAAACTTAAAAAAACTTCATAATCTTCACTTAATTATTGTAAATGATTAGTTCAATTTGCCCGATAACATTTCAAGTCCCAATTCGTGAATTATAAGATCATTCGCCAGAGGAGCGCTAAATGATATCTATGAGCCGCATTAACCAGCGCGTGGCACTTCATCGGATTAATAGCGGTACACTTCATAATGTGGATACAGCGAACTTCCTCAAAGTTTATCACGTCCTATATATCCTATAATTCACGAGTTGGTGCGTGACAGGTTATCGGGCAAAATGAACTAATCATTTACGTTACTCAAGTGAATATTGTAAAGTTTTTAGTCTTCATCATAGATATATGCTATGATGAAGACTAAAAACTTTACAATATCTTATAGCCCTTTGAACAATGTAAGTTGTTCTGGCGTTTTTTCGTTCTAGGTGTAGGAATTCGGCAAACAAACTAATTAAATTGATCAAATGGGTTACATTCTGTATAGATACAAGTCCATAATTTTGCATCTCACTGGACAATTACGAATACATTTATTTTAAAATTGTTTGGATTTTAAAATTGAAACCAATCCATCTAATTAAGATTCTTTTTTAATCAAAACTATTTTATGATTTTGTTAAGTAAGGTATACATATACCTAGTAAGTGTAGCCTTTTTGAAAATAAGAATCCCAGTTTAAAATTACTGGCAGACTATTTTCTTAAACTACTATCTAGTTTAGTCTCTATGGCATATATAAAATTAATGCCTAGTCATTTTACCAAAAGTATCAATATAAAACATTGTAGGTATGATAAATTCCTAGAAAATGAATGCTTCACTATTTTTGGCCTGTTATCAGCTCGGCTACCAATAGCGCGTCAATTTTCCAAAGAAAAAATTTTAAGTAAATTGCTTCTTCTTGGTAGCGGTCCAGAAAAGGTACTCATATCAAAACTAATAATACAAATTCTAAAGAAAAAATTTCTAATAAATTTCTAAAGCCTCGTTTCCACTTATACAAATTTTCTTACCCGACGAGTTTTGAAACAAGTTGGTAACATTCTGACTAAGTGGAAACGCTATATGAAAATTCAGACACATGTTTGCAACTTGTTCGATGTCGACTGTAAAAACTCGCAGAATTTGTTGGGTGGACTTGTTCATTTAATGGGAACGCTCATTTGTTGTGTTGGCTAAACTAGTGGAAGGCAATGGAGTAGAATGTAAGAAGTTAAGCCATCAAGTTTGCGAGAATTTATTTAAATGGAAACACTTGTAAGTTTAAGCTAACATGTCGGCTCCCAACAAGTACACAACATGTTGCCGAACAAGTTGGCACAATTTGTATAAGTGGAAACGAGGGTTAAGAAGATATGATGCCCCATTTTTAATCCAATTTGTTTCCTTATAGATGGCATAAGAACTAGATGTCGCATAGAGTATCAGAGAAAAGTATACAGATTTCAAATCGCTGGTCCATTCCGGAATAGAGACCCAACATGTTTCAGAGGTGCTGAGAACAAATGTTCGTTTAACAGCAGTTTTGTACACATTTGATTGACTCCCTCAACATGATAGATATATATCATCATTTCTCAAACGCAAACGTACTCACAGCGATCTTCATTCAATAGATGCTGGCATCGGTCGCTGTGGTGACGGAGCCGAGCATAATCTACGAATAGAGAAGTAATGTAAGGGAACCGCAAAATTTGTGTACGTGAATGAAGCATTTTAATTACGTGCAAATGTATACAAGCTGTCGGCAAAGGACAGGGCCATAGACAAACTAATAACATACAGAACAGTGCCTCGCTCCAATATAAAATTAACAATGCCTAAACCTGATGTAGGGAAGGCTGCAATTTTTTCTAGAATATTTTTTGCTTATTGCTTGGCTAAGCGTCTACACTCATAGCAGTTGTTGTCGCCCTGCAAAAGTGCGTATAAATTCTAGGAAAAAATTTTCCATTAAATTTCTAAGAGAAAAATGCGGCCTTCCCTGATAGAAGGCATCATTGATTTTATATTAGAGCTCTCGGCCTCGGCCAATGCATGAAAATTCGAAGGAAGAAAATTCTAGTAAATTTCTAAAAAAAAATGTGGCCTTCCCTTCATCGGGTCGTGGTAATGGTGATTTTGTATGGAGCGAGGCATCGTTAATTTTATATTCTAGAAAAGCGTTGCATATTTTTGTTCTACGTGTCTAGACTTCGTATGTTATTAGTTTGTCAAAGACAGGGCGAATTGTAAATTTCTAGGAAAATTGTTAAGTTCGATAGGAGTATATTTAGATGGTGCAAAGCCGTCATGCAATACCATTCCAAAAAATTACTCAAAAACGAGACAAGAAAGAAGTAATGTTTACGTCCCTCCCATCGCACCGAACATGTTGTGCTGTGAATCCTTCCTTTACTTTAATCAGTACAGCGACATGAAAAGAAAAATAATGATGAGAGTTACTTACATCGAGTGATTCATATTTTCCCGCATCTACCATGTTGAGGCAGTCGACCAAATGTATACAAAACTGCTGTCAAAACAACATTTATTCTCGGTGTTTCAGAAACATGTTGTGGTTTATTCCGGAATGGACCAGCCATTTAAAATCTGTATACTTTTCTACGGTATGCTATGCGACATCTAGTTCTAATGCCATCTGTGGCACTATATAGTAAATAAAGGGATATCCACATATATGTTTAAAGATCCCAAAGCAATAATAAAACTTCAAACACAGTTCACGCAATTAAATTCCGAACACAACAAGAACGCTATACACTTCGGCTTCAATATGGCAAAATGTTACTTAGGGGAAAATAAAGGAGAAAAGATGTTTTCCATGTCAATACATCATTAATTGTGTACTGCTGATAGAACAAGTTATATACAGCGAGTGCTGCTTCTACGTGTGGCACTAAATCGAAACCTTTGTACGAAAGCTCACGCTACTACTTCATAGCATAAAGTAATAAAGCCTTTATGACTTTATGTTCATAGTTAAATGAAAGCTCGCAATCGAGATCTTTATTTTCTGCCATTCAACCTTAATTAATTAACGCTAGTATTGCATTCCGAGTTTTCTACGTTCACTACACTGTCTGAGACAGACTAGCTCCTGGCCTGGCAGTGACAATTGCTATATTTATACCCTTTTAATTGACCTAGGATCTTCCCGAAGATTCCAATCCAGTAATATCGATACTCCGATACCAATATGAAGGTAACCAACAGAGCTTCTATATAATAAAAAAAAATGGTACGTCAGAGGCTTAGTTTCCGCACAAAATGAGTAAACACTTAAAATTTCGGGATTCCAATTCAAAATTTCTAATATTGCAGGCTCTTAATTCTCTGTGCATTAACATAACCGACTAAGTATTTATTTCACTTTGAAGGCTAAATAAATACCTATTGAAAATTAATAAAATACCAGCGTTGCGTTTTTTTATTCATTACGAGTATTCAATTGATGTGCAGTAAAGCAGCATTTAGTTAGCGCGCGTGAGCGTGTGTACCCCTGCCAGCCTGCCTGTGTGTGTGTGTGTTTCTTTAATGAATGTTTTTCTATTCCATTCTAACTAAATGCTGCTTTACTGCACATCAATTGAATACTCGTAATGAATAAAAAAACGCAACGCTGGTAACCCGAACGATGGGAAGATATGTATATACCCACTAATTAGAGCATTTCCTTGCTGCTTAAAAGAAGAAGAAGAGTATTTATTATCAAATTGTATGGCGGTGTGCAGTGCAAAGTTTGTGATTTTAAAAGTGAAATATCTCGGAAAGTGTAAGTTTCCTGGAAAAATTATTGTTATATTTATGATTTGCGAGCGAATTATATGTAAGTTATTCGCAAAGTTTGACAAAAATCGGTTACAGTGGCCGAATCTTGACTTATGCCAAATGTCTAAATGCTCATTTAGAATTTGTTAGCTAATATAATTTTAAACGTGTCTGTGCAAATTTCAGTGATATTCATTAATATTTAGAGATCGCTCAAATCGAAAACAGTGTTTTTTTTTTGCTGTTTTGGACTTTCAGGAAAACTATTTCAACATTTTCTGTCATAACTTTTTAATTTGACAAATATTTTTCTTGATTCTTTTTTTCAATTTAAGGAAACCTAGTTATAAACTTACTGCATTCAAAGTCGTTTTAGAAAATTAAATTCTTCTATTTTTTATAAAATTTTTGAAACGAAAATTTAATTGATTTCGCGTAAATTATTTTCTAGGAAAAGTGGAACGCGAGTATACTTTTTCTACTATAACGTTATCTATAATCGATAAACTTTCTAGCGACTATAATTTAAGGAAATCACGTACCTAGTGTATGAACATTCTCAAAAGCGATTTTCGAAGGTGAAGCATTTTTACAAATTACAAAGAGTATGTGCCGGTCCATAAAAGGATAGACTTTTTCACTGTAACTAAATAATTTATACAAAAAAATAGGATAAAAAGTTCCAATAGGTCTTAAGACCAATTATATTATACCCTAAGGCCTAGATAAACATCTTAGTTAAACAAAGTGAAAACCAAAAGTTCTGTATGGCAACACCAAGAAGGGGTTGCCAGATTTCGTTCATTTTTTACATTTTTTACTATTCTTATGAAAACGTTGTCTAAAAAATTTCAGCTCTTTAAGTCGACGCGTTCTCAGGCAGTGGCCAAATATATAATGAAAACCCAAAATTTTGTATAGCAACACCAAGAGAAGGTTGCCCAATTTAGTTTTTGAAATTGTATTTGCAGTTCTTATGAAAACGCCGTGTACAAAATTGGAGCTCTCTACGTCGACGCGTTCTCAGACAGTGTCCAAATATATAGTGAAGGAAAGTTTTGTATGGCAACAAGGGGTTGCCCGATTTAGTATATTTTTGAAATTCTATTTAATATTTTTATGAGAACCATGTAGCAAATTTCAGCTCTCTACGTTAACGCGTTCTCGGGCAGTGCCCAATATACCGGTAGAATCGAAATTTTTGTATGGCAACCCTACGAAGGAATTGCTCGATTAATCCCATGTTCGAACGTAAATTTAATTTTTTTTTATGTTCGTGTGCAAAATTTGATCACCCTAAGTGATCGCGTTCTCGAGTTATCGTGCGGACGGACGAACGTACAGACAGTCATGCAGAATTGGCGTGCTGGGCTCTCTATTTTCCTCTCACGCGTAACGGAATCAGAGAAACGAAGGAATCTCGAGAGAAGCTCGGAATTCTCATTTCTTGCTCAAATTCGAGATTATTCATCGAGGGTACCATAAGATTTGGTCTTAGACCAATTTTAGTTTGTTGATTAATATTTTTCTTTACAGGCTCTAGACAGAGAGTGTGATTCTAACGACAGCCTGATACAAAAAAAAACATTTATGTTCAACAGTGTATATATAAAATGAATTATACCTTTTATGTAGAAAATTTAATGAGCTTTAATTATTTTTTAATAACTTTCAACGATTACCGAAATATGCTGAAAAAACTGGATTGGAGCACCTTTTTTTTCAAGATGGCGGATCGAGCTTTGGAGATAGAGGTCTGAACATTTACTATCTTCAAAAGTATGCCAAAATAAAGGGCTCCAACAATATATGGCCTTTTATCAGTTATGTCTTCTATGTGTATTATTTTAATGTAATTTGACTGGACTAGTTCGTTACTTGAGCAAGTCAGGGAATTTCCAATATAATTGACTAACTGAAAGCTTTCCATTTAAACAAGTACGCGAAATACAATAATTTTGTTTTTTTCTATGTATTTGGACACATCCTGTGAACGCGTCAACGTAGATTTTGTACACGGCGTTTTTATAAAAATAGTAAATATTGTTTCAAAAATAGCCTTACGGTTTGAATTTCTTACGTATACTGGGACTAACCTAACCAGACGTTTATATTGCAATTTAGATTTTTGTGTATACTGTGAAAACGATAAGTCCTATACGATTTTAATGTATAGTAAGAAGATCTTCAGAATATGAAATTCTGTGAAATTGGTTATAATCATTTTTATCAACGAACCGTTTTAGAGATAGTATATGCGAAAACACATATCAAAATCAAACATGTTCAGATGGGTGACCATATGAAATTACATACGTGCCGTCATCTAGGGTTTAATAAGAATTGGTCTTATTGTTAGACCAATTCCAGATTTTTAGCTTGTTTGGTTTCAATTTTGCGTATATCATTCGAACTTATTGTTTGGATACAATTGGCCTGGCCAGACCATGTCGTTTACAGTAAGCTTATAGAAAAAGCCTGAACTATGAGGTATTTTATTCTTAATTTTAATTTCACGGTCGTACATCTTGGCCATTGATGGGAGTGCAGCAGCTCTTATACCACTACACCAAATTCTCTGAAAATTAACGTAAATTAAAACACTGATCTTGCCGTCGCTGTTGGTGAAAAATAACTTTTTAAACCTTTATTAAACCAATAAATTTATAGAATTTTATTCTTACTCTAAATTATATTTTATTGAATTCGATAAATTAATCATTTCATGCAAAAAGATTACCTTGCATTACATGTTAAGAAATACAGAAATATGACAAAATGCAAACATGGACATATTATCGGTGAAAAAATTTGGAAATGTAATGCTTCCCTGAGTGCATTCACCTCGTATGTAAATGAACTAATTTACTTATTGTACGTGTTAAAGAAATGATATTTTACATCCTATCCGCATTGAACTGTGGTTCAAATATGATTGATCTGTTTGATATGCTGTCTTGGTTAAGGCATAGGCCGTGGGTTCATCATACAGCACTTGCAGGCCTCAGCTCTATATGTCCAAGCCAGATATATAGAAATAAGTAAGTAGTACTGCGAAGAGTGCTACGTTACGTAACTGATTTACATGGTATGGTAGTCTCCTGGATCCCTTTAGGTAAACTATCGGGGCTTATAGATGTGACACGCTCGTCTAAATCCAATATTTTCTTTAGTTGAATGTCACATTCGCTGTCGTACTCGGTAGCTATTGGTGACTTCGTTGTATTTCGGTGGTGCACTAATAACCCAGTATAGTTCATGATGTTTCTACATTGGTTGTAGGTAGATGATGCCCATGAATCCTGATCAGTTTTTCCTTCATGGTGCACTAACGCTGAAGTTTTCATAATCGTATTCCATGTAGTGTCTTAGAGAATATCTGGTTGCACACATAACATTAATTGGAGTAGCGAATATCCGTCATTAACTGGCGTAAGATAATTGCAACCAGATGTGCTGTCGCAGTGTCTGGAACAACTTGCAGCGTTCGGGCCTTGGATTATTGCTTATAAATTCTATTTCACATACACAGATATACGCACCGTGATGATAAATAGGATGTAATTATTTACAAAGATGTATACCTTCCCTTCTATCCTGGTGCATCTGGTCAGTTCCAATTCTGTAATTGGATAAAAACGATCGTGATGTTGTGAAAACATTAAAAATGGAGTGACTGTACAGTGACAAATGAATTGTTGATTCATACAGGGATGGGATAGGCTTTCAATAAATTGAAAATTTCTCAATTGACTAGGGCAATTTAATTTGAACTATGATATTATCTTTATTAATGGTTGCCTAAATGTTGGTAACTCGATACCTTGGTATTTCTTATCACTGCGGCAGCTTGTCGCAGCTGGCTTGATGCTACCAACAGTAGATTTATTCTTCCATGATTTGTATCAGAGATGACACCAGTGACTACGCTCATCTATAGTGCTAACAACATAAAATGATGTTTTGCTCGTATAGCCTCCCCTTGTGCATTGAGATGATATTTTATCTGAAGGATGTAGTTGTCCTAAGAATAGGTTTTTTGTTTGATTGCCGATATATCCTTCCTTATGAGGTTTACGGTTGAATCAATAAATGAAGTCAGAATTCTTAGTAAAGTCATCAGATGGTATTAATTTTCGTTGATGGATTGAATTCAGCTACAGCCAAAAAATTCAACAGCTAGAGCACAAACTCTTCGTAAATCAACTCGTTCCAATTCTGTCAGCTCAGTGGATTCGCTCGAACTTCTTGAGATAAAGCTGACTAATAATTTGGCGAATATGATTACCGAGCAGTTCCATGAATTGGAGGAACTATTGTCTCAGAAGCTTTAACAAGTGATGGCATCTTTCAGTTGCCAATTATCTAGTCTGCGAGAGGAGCTTGATGTCATATGAGAAACTAACTTAGTGAAGCTCGTCCGGAACTGAACAATTACCGTAGCTTGGAGATGCGATTATTGCTGTTGTGTCGTTAACCTCAAGCGAAAATTTTGGGGAAATGCTTACTAATATCTCGACTATAAACGACCAGACACTGTCACCGTATGCTAGTATGCTACTGCACTCCGTGCCAGGCTCAGTAACAATAATCAAATCTGCCGCAGAACTCCCTCGCTTGTAGTTAAGTTCTCATCTGCCAGCGAACAGCGTGTGTTTCTGCAAAAATTTCGGCGCCACGGTCCAGTGCGGATGAATCAGATTTTCCCCTCGATTGTGTCTGGCAACAGGATCATGCGTTCGAGAGTTTGTCTGGATGTAATCAGCAAATATTACATAAAGTTCTGGTTATATGTCAGAGATAAACGCATCCACTCTGCTTATACTCGTCAGGATATTGTAAAAGTGTGGTTGAAACATGGCGATACTCCACTCTTGATAACAAACATGAATGCTTTGGTGATATAACGGCTGAAGAAAATACCTCTAACGCTAAGAATCCGATGTTATAATGTATTGAAGATTATTTAATATTATATTTTAATTTAGATTGTAGGTATTTGCCGGTTTATTTTATTTTGTTTTTGTTTTTACTTTATTTTATTTTATTTTTTTTATTTATATTAATGTTCTTTTATCTCTAATGTTTCTATGATTGTAATTTATCAGTTAAGGTTTTTGCTTGGCTCTGAGAATCATACCACTCCATCCATTGTTTTCATATGTATATTATGCATTGTTCTACTATCGGTGCCGATGTCATTGAGTGCTTTCTGCTAATCTTTCACCTTTGGACAAGGTAAGAGCTCTGTGCCGGATCTTTACTAATCGTGCCTCTGGTTTCAATGTGAGTAGTTTGAAATACAAGGCTGATCAAGTGAGAGATATGTTTTCAGGATGTAATGTTCACGTGATTATTGTCTGCGAAACTTTGTTAAATGGATATATTAACTCCAAATTTCTTTCAATAGCTAATTATGATGTGTGATCTTAAAGGTAATAAATTGGAGTTTATTGGAATCAAATTATGTTTTCCATTTGAAAGATTTGCTCTCTTTGGTTTGTATTGCCCCTAAAAATTGCATCAGCAATTTCTTAAACTGTTTTACATATAGATTGTAAAAATAAATTCCCATAAATGAACTAGGGAAAAACAAAAGTTTTCAATTTATACCCAAGTCGTTTTGATAGCGAAACCTCATTAGAAATTTTTTGTTAAAAAATAAAAATAAATCACACGACAAATATTACTTTGAGTAAGATTTGTCATAAAGACCACGATAAGTACCTATATACCTAAATATGTAGATACAAATTCTATACCGATACAGGCAGTTGGCGATTTCCAGGCACCGGGCTCTACAGATCGTACGCAATGGCTGGAAGAAGTTGTACTGCTCGTTGTTGGAACGTACACGCAAATTTGAATTTAGTATGAAACGGAAATGAATGCATGCACTGACAAATTTGGATCAAGATCAGAGGTCGCCTCTCTTATCCAAACAAACACTATCACTTCCCCTTAACTTCACTAACACTGGCACACTTATTTTGTGAAATTTCCGAATAGTTGTATCAAGATATGATTATATAAATTATTTGGCAGAGATTTTTGTATCACACTGGAAAACACACTTATTGCAGAAAGTTGAAATATAAGATAGTCAAGAACGTGATATAAATACACAATGTGTATTTTCGAACCTTTTCCACACGACATGTGCGGATACTAGACACCTAGGCTAACAAAAATTTGTGGCATGAGGGGGGTCCACATCAACCGTTTGGGAGTTACAGGGTGATAAAGAAAAAAAGATAGTTTTTCACATCATGTATCTTAAAAAGTGCATAGAGTACGAAAACAATTAAAGACTCATTGAATGCAGAGCTTCATGGCGTTTCGAACGAGTGCTCAACCATCTCCATACCCCACTCCTCTCAGGAGTTACAGGGGTGTAAAATAAAAATTTCGGAATTTCTTGCCTTATATTTTAATTTGACCTCTATTATTTTTGGAAAAAGGTCGTTAACATAACTTTTTTTTATGAAAAGTGTAAACTGTAGACTTTCCTCTTTAATTTGACCTATGTGCTAATTGTAGCCCTTTAAGACTTATTAGCCCTTAACCTATTCTCAAACCTATTTTCAAACCTATTCTCACGATAATTTGTTCCCTTAGCACATCATTTAAAAAAATATTGTCTAATTTCGGTATGACCTGAATCGGTTATTAGTTATTAACTGTTTAACGGCTACAGTTAACACATAGGGTGTAATAGACCAAATTAAAGAGGATAGTCTACAAACGGTTGATGTGGACCCCCTCTACTATACAATTTTTGTTTGGCTAGGTGTCTAGTATCCGCACATTTCGTTTGATCAAGTTTCGAAAATATTCATTGTATATATGTTAAACAATTATAGAATAAAAACAGATATGCACAAGAAATGTATAATATGTATATATAAGTCAAAATATAATAAAATAGATGTATGAATAAATAATAGAATGTAAGAAGGGCTGGTACTCGCCGATCTAATGTTTGGCACTTGAGGAATTGGCTTTAAGCTAATGTTGAGACCCTTTGTTCTAATCATTGGTTAGAACAATTCTTTATTCCCGTCGAGACCAGAAATAAAGTGCTAATGTTAGTAGTATTATCTCAGTCGAGACCCTAGATAATATTCTTTAAGTCAGTCGAGACCCGGTTTAAAGTGTTATCTTAACTCCAGTCGAGCCCCGAGGTAAGTTTCTTTATTTCCGAAATAAAGTGTTTGTTAGTTAAATATTATCTCAGTCGAGACCCAGCTTAAAGTGTTATCTTAACTTCCGTCAAGACCCGAAGTAAATATTCCTAATTTCCGTAGAACCAGAAAAACTCTTTGTGTAGCACACCACCAATTCCCACGCTACTATACGCCTACAGTTAGAATGTAGCACACCACCGATTCCCACGCTTCTATACGCCTACAGTCTGAATGTAGCACACCACCGATTCTAACATATAAAGGATTCCCACGCTTTATACGCCAGCAGCCCTACTCTCATGTAGCACGCCACCATTTTAACAAATAAGGGTTTCTCACGCTTCTGTGCGCCAACATCATACTCGCCGTTCGGTAGCGCTTCCATCAGAAAATCTTAGGTGCACCTGCAACTTTCGTAAGAGTTGTAACGGTTTTATACTCAACAATTCCCAGGATTTGCGAGGACATCGTTGGACATTTCTATCTTATAAATATTGTATAGTTTTAAGAAACTTTTGTCATTCTGTGTCTGGTTCTAAATAAGAGAAGTACACAGTTTTCGTAAATTAGGGAAATAAATTGTTTTAAACTTTAACGTTTTGACCTTTTTCCTACATTTGTTAATAACCAATATATTAGTTGATACCCAATATATTAGTTAGTAATTAATATATCAGTCGATGCCCGATATAAATATAAGTCCCTACCTCAAGCGATGCCACGCACAAAAAGAGATGGAGGCAAGTATTTTCTTTGCACTAAGAAAATTGTACACTTAACCTAACAATATTTTTTGAACCAAACCCAGTCCCTGATTATAATACCTACGCGCTTTTCTTTGGCCCTGAGTTCAATTAATCTAGCTGAGTTATCTTACTTTCTAAATATATGTATTACTAACTAGCATATGACTTACTTCTAAACTACGGCTAGCGCTACCAAGTAATAATTAACTAAAAATATTTTATAATTCTAATACGTGAATAACTTAAGTAATACCTACATAACTTAGATATTATTCCAGGTTGCTACTGCCTTCACATCCTAGTGCTGTTGTCAGTCTCCCTATTGCAGGTCTTGTCTGAAGCCGGTCTCATATATCCTGTCCTGTAGGCTGAAATCGTGCTGCCTTTTTCCTCTCCTAGCCATGGTAGCTGCTTCCTTTCTCTCTGAAAAAGTTAAATATTCCTTCGCGGTAGTATTTTCCATAACAGTTTAATATACAAAAAGGCGATAAATATTTGTTAGTGGGTAAGTGGAGAAAACTTTATAGTTTTTGGACAATTTGGTTTGAGTGATTGAGGATGTTGGCTACCTGCCTTTTCATCACCTCAACCAGGTAGTCCTGTATCGGAGAAATACCAGCTTTCTCGTACAATGCCTGATTGCGATGCGCTTTCCACAGGGCTTCCGGTAGAATCCAGTGCAGATTAGGAGCATTTTCCTCTCAAATCTCGCAATGACGTAAACTCGATTTCAGGAAGTTGATCTGTATGCCCCATTCACAATAGTACTTTCTTTGTCGTCAAATTGGGGGACTTGGAGTGGCGCATATGTCAATGAGTCATCCGCGTAGAGAAGGGATGTGACAAGTTGAAGAGGTAATGCCCATGTACTGAGCCTTGCCACTTTAATGTCCATGCGCAGATACGTAATTCTTTATTTACGTATTCTTTATTTCCACAAAGAATTATCTGTGGGAGAAGAAGCTATCTATCAACCGAATGAGGTAAGGTGGGAGCTGAAACCCACTCAGTTTGCATATAAGACCTTCTCTCCAGATGGTGTCAAAGGTTTTCTCAACATCACGGAAACACGTCACAGTGTGTGTTTTTTAATTGATGGCTTGGGTCAGATCAGTGTGGAATTTTAATAGCGGGTGCAGACTGGAGTGCATAGCCTTGAATCCAAATTGCTGATGCTGTTCCATCTCCTACACCATGCAAGTGGCATCAATGTGTTGTTCCACTAATCACTCCTGAAGCTTGCCAAAGTTGGAAATTAGTGAAATCGGTCTGAATTCCGAGATGCTTTCCTTCTTCGGAACTTGTATAATCTTTGACACTTTTCAGCTGTTCGGGTATTAACAATTGTTTATAAAATTGCTGAAGATTATTCTTAGCATTTCAATTACCAACGGTGCAAGTTCAGTATATCATCTGGGCCACTCGACTTTTTATTGCTGAGTTACCGAATAAGGGCAGCTGGATGAAGCGCACTAGTGAATTTGCCGGTCACTCGTATTTCCAGCTGGGGATTCAACGTTAAATTCTGCCTTTGGTGAGGTGCTTTGTGCCTCGAAATTTCACACTTCAGTTAGGACTTACTTGCCTATGAAAGTTAAGGACATGAGTTGGAGGCGGTCTTTTGAAATTGGCGAAGCCGCTGCTTTTCTCCTCAGGAGAATATAAGCAGTTGTTGCCATCGAGCAGTTTTTCAGGGATTTTGGCTTTTCTGCTACAAACTTTGTGTATTTCGCCAGAAGCTCGGGGAGCCGGCATAATAGCTTTTAACCTGCCTCAAAACTGTTCATCGGCGAAGTTACGTGTTTTTTTTCGTCAATGATTATCGAGAGACACTTATTTTGGGACAGTTGACTCTTTGGCCTCCATTTGTTCTCGACGACTACATAACTGTCGTCACTTGCTGAGGTTGATGTATCTCCAAAGTCATCATTGTCATCATCCTCGTCCTTTTCTTCCTCGTTCACGACTTTGCTTTCATCCAATACTACCATGGCATCAGCATCCATAAACTCATCGTGTTAGTTTTCACGATAAGACCCTTTGCCTGGTGGTTCCTTTAAAACTTGCATTTGGCTTAGGATGCTCTGTTCCACCGTAATCTCATCCTCTGACATGCGTTTAGTTTCACACATCTGCTTCATCCATCTTGCAAACGCCCTTGACAGGATTTTAACTTCCATGTCAAAGTTTACAGTTTGCACCTTATTACTCATTTTTATTTTTAACTTAACTTCACTTGACTTAGCGTCACCGAGTCTTTTCTCAAACGCGCACGCAGGTGTCCTTATCACTACACTTTTATTATTTTTTTACTGACTCCTTTATTTGTTTATTATATAAGTATCTTTGTATGTACATCTATTTGTACTCTTTCAATGCATATACATACCCAACACAAGGCACTCATCACTAAATTGATCCACTCACACACACAATTCTCATCCGCGCACTTGTGCATGAAATGTCGTCGGCAAATATGCGAATTGTGGTTTTATGATTTTTTCGGATTTTTATTGTCGCTTACTGAATTAGCTATTAGGTGTTGCTACCTTGGGTGACAGAGTTCGAAGAGAGATAGAGACAGTCAAGTCAAGTCAAGTGTGTTTTGCACCGATTTCTTATTTTAGTTGTCGCAGTTTCCCTCGATGTTATCTCTCTTTATCCTCATTTGTTCGTTGGGGCTCATGTTTAGCCCTCAGTTCGGTTTGCTGTCGTCTTTTGTCCTCTTGTTCAGAGTACTTTGTGACTTTCCAACTTTCCATTTCACTGTCGTCTTTTGATTTACAGCTGATGCGCCTTATTAGCCGTACCTCATGTCGTTCCCCTTTTGGAGTTAGTTGTTAGTAGGAGTGCGGGGGAAGGAAATCTGAGAGGATAGGATGTGGATTTTTGGGAGTGTTTAGGAATCAATGGTTCCTAAGGCATTGGTTTTCTTCAGAGACACTCTCTGAGTAAACGTGGTTGAAATGAGATTATTCGCGATAGTAATCACTTTTATCGTCGTTGAAACTTATTCTCCCATCATCTAGATGGTAGATGTTTCTAGCCTCGGGCTTTATTAAGAGTAAGGGTGAGAGGTAATTAAATTTTGCCGGTATGAGAAGGTCCGGTAGGTTGTTTATCAGTGGCATTGGGTGGTTTTGTATTATGTAAACTTGCTTATTCGCAAGTTCAAATAGGTACTCCTAGATTGGAGTGATGTTGGCTGCCTGATAGACTATTCTGTTGGGAAAGAATTTTCCATTGGCTCATCTATGGAATTCCGTGCAAGCTCTAAGAATCTTTCTTTCAAGCTTGCTGACTCTTTCTTCTCAAAAAGTTTTCCTAAGTTTGAAATTAAGGAGACGGGCCTGAACTCCTTGATGTCTTTTGATGAAGTCTTTTGGGGATGGGAAAAATGCGTGAAATTTTCCATTTTTCTGGGAAGTAGCAATTATTGAAGACGATTGCTAGGAAGAGCTATTGGTGGAAGTTTTTTATAATTGCATTTGACAGGACCACTCGATTTTTTTGAGTTTATTGTCTTGGTTAAGACGAAGAGGTACAGAGGATTGGTGAACACATTTTGCTCTTCTGATAGATTGCGGGGTTATCCACGCAGAAGATGGTTTGTGGTGTGAAGGCATTTGCGTTCAGAAAAGTATTAACACTGCTCTTTACTTCCATGGAGAAGGCTGGAGTACTAAGGATTACGTTATCCTTAAAAATGTCTTGAAAATATGACGGGAATGCATCACATTTTTCCTGTGGGAGAATTAGCGTTTCTTGGCTGTTCTTCATGACTTTCGGGAGCTTTGGTTTCCTGTAACAGACTTTGTTAATATTTTCAAAAGTCTGTGAGCCAGGTTTGATTTTTTCAAGTCATTTTCTAACTGCTCATCACAGAACAGTTTAGTTTGCTCATGGATGATAATGGAGAGAATGGACTGGTAGGCCGCGTTTTGGGAGTTTAGTATTCTGTGATAAATGCGGTTTAGGATTAGGCAATTAGTGAAAAAATCTATTTGGGAATCTATTTCTGAGTTTGTTAGGTTCCTACTGTTGGAGGGGAGATTGTCTTCATACAGGGTCATCAACCTTCCCTGGAAATCATTCCAGTTCACGTCTACCAAGGTGGTGGAAGTGGGTAGCGCCATCGTCAGTATATTCACCGGCGAATTAAGTTTGATGGTCAGTTCTATTGCTAGATGATCTGACAGAGCATGATGTGTAACGCAGTTGAAGTTGTGGATTTGGGGAAGAAGGTTAATCATACTTGAAGAAACAATGAAAAGTCTATGTATGAACCTGATCCGGGAAGGTTTGGGTGGTTCGCGAAGCCATAATAAAATCATGGCTATCCTGATTTCAGTTGTGCCAATTTGCAAGATGAACTTTCCAGCGGGTCATTCCACATTGATTGAGACAAGTCAGCTTGCGGTTTGTATAGCCCTTCCTTGCACATGACATCATTGATTAAGTACCAGAGGCGCATGTTCACAAGAATTGGCAGTGCATTAGTAATTTTACTACTACTACTATTGACAAAATATGCATAGCACTGTGTAACGTGCCAATTTTAATTGAAAGTAAAATTGGACGCCTACATAGCATCCACTCGCCTTTCGCACAAATCCTAATATAAAATCTAAAACCAAATTTAAGTAAATGCGCCAATTGCTGCGAATGTGTTCGATCCCTTTCCGGCCCTCTGTTTGTCAGGTCTGAGAACCGAAAAGAAGTAGGGGAATTTCCTTCTGGTAGAAAAAGAGAAAAAAGAGGAAATTGAACTGGGGCTCCTTCTTCTGGGTTTGGACACGAAGCAGTGTAGATTTTTGTAAATGATCTAAATTTAAAATAACTAGTGATAAAGTTGCAATTTATTTTATACAGCCAAATGGCTAATTAGTGGCTATATAGATGTGGTGAAAGTGAAATAAATTACGAACAAAAGAAAAGTAAAACGTTTACCCAAAAAGGGAAGTGTGTAATAAAAGTGGAAGGTGACCAAGCCATAATAAAATAAGGAAAACAACAGACTTAAAACTATGCACAAAAATAAGCAAAGCAGAAACTAAACAAACAAACATAATAACTAAAAGGACACGACACGCAAAATTTCGAGACCGGACCACGTTGGACAAAAGAAAAAGAAAGGAGAATAAAACAAAGAAGATTAGAATCCAGATAAGTGAAGGCATGTGAAAAGATATGATTAGTTAGTAAGGTGCATAATTGGTTAGATACGATAGGCTTTGTCATATTTATTTAATTCCTTTTAGTTATGTATGCATGCATTTTCTTATAATAAGTATTTATCTATTCACTGATTCCTGTGTATTTAGAATATATAAATTAGGTGGAGGCCTCCGGAGATTAGGTAGTGCTAAGGTAAGATTGTGATAAAACCGTTAATATAGAGCTCAAGCACTAACTCCAAGTCTTCCTTTTTTATCTCTGGGCCTAAGAAGAAAGATCTCAGTTCCACAACCTAAAAAAATGCTTTAAAGTAAATGATATTGCTATAAATCGTATTCTCATTAGAGGGTCAAAATATATGGTTTCGTCGCTGAACGAAAAATAGCCTTACGAAACGATCCCACCTGGGAAACATTAACCTAGACATTACATAAATTGGGGCTCAACCCGGATTTTTACTGCAAACATTTTATTTATGATGCAAAAACAGATAAGATAAATCAAGGTCAAAATATTAAAGTACTCTTTCAGTCTTTTTCTTGCATCAGAGTCCAACTCCAATTAAAAAAAAAAAAAAAAAAAAAAAAAAAACAGCTGCATAAAAGTCTGCGCCAGAATCCTTTTAGTCTTGTCCAGCGCAACACAGTATCGAATAGAGCCATTGTTAATATTATTACCAAACCAGTTATTGTTTCAGTTACCGACAAACCTTTATCCACGCTGTGTGCCTAGTTCAATTAAAAGTAATTTTGTGATTTACGTGTGTGCTCATTGGTTTTGTATCTTGATGATCTACCTGGTTAATCCTGTGGAATTCGCTATAAGTATCAGCAAAACGAACAAGTTTTTGGGTAGCCCGTTAAACTAACGCGAATACAATAAATGCAAAAGTCACGCGATCGTATCGTATGCATATTACTACGCCATCACGGAATCCCAAGTAAACAAGAAACTATACGAATTCCTCCTCAAATATACTGGATTGTAGTCATCAATATCAATGTTAAGTGTACTTCCAATCCCTAATAATCATTAGACATCTGCTACACGAAATTTGTTGATTTATTTTTAGTGGCGAACTGCAACAGACAGTAATGCATATACACATATAACAACTTGATACATCACCCTAGAGTACAGACGAAAAGGGCACAATAACAGTATAAACTGTGTATGGTAATAGTTGATTAATTAGAACGAAAAGAATACCAGTTTATTATTCTAACAACGATACACTGGAGCCCGTGCTATTGAATCAGCAGTAGTTATATACAACTATAGGTAAATACTCAAACATAGCTATTACGTATAATTAACTCTATATATATACTTATGTATTTATATTACATATGAACATTAAATTATTATATTGAATGTATTGTATATTATATTGTATAACATTATGTATGCGAGATAGCTTGGTGCGACCTACAAGATATTTAGCGAATTTCTAGAGCAAGCTTTAAATATTCGTACTCCCAGATAGGTTGCACATAAACCCATAAATACCAAAGTAAGGTATTAATAGCGCATAGGTTAAGTGGTCGAGCACGGGTTGTGAGAATCATACCTAAATATCAAATGCATTTTCCGTTTAGGTATAGAGTGTTAATCTAAACCAATCCCCAAATAATCTTGGCGTAAGAAGAAAATAACCCCTCGAAAGGGTAGGAAGATTTATTGCCTATCCAATTGACCGGCGGTGTCGAGTAGGCAATTAAGTCTGAAACCAGAGGCTAGTAACCATAAAAAGTTTAATGATAATACCAAAATGTTAAGCAAGATCCTAGACTCAGTACCTGACAACCTGGTGAAGTACGAGTTACTTTGTAGAAAGCATAATCTAAATTACACTACCATGAGAAATGAGGAGTAGGAAGGCCTTATTGCTAAAAGTTTTAGAAGAGGAGAGGGAAATGCGCGAACCCTCCAATACATAAGTTCTTACCTACCACCAGTCGATGATATCGCAGACTGTTTAAGGATGATTTCTTTCTTTAACGAAGAATACGACTTAGAAAAGAAAACGACTTCACTGATGGAGGCGTTATCTAATAAAATCGACTTCCTAGAGATGCGAGTTATGCGCATAGAGCCCCAAGGAGAAAGTGAGGAGAAGCAGTTAAAGGAACTTAAATCCAAACTTGTAGAGTTGCAAAGCAAAGTGGGAAATGTTTCGGTCAGCTCAGAGCAAGATAGGATGGAACTATTATTTTCCAGTAGAAAAGGCAACACCCTCATACAAAACCAAGTCTTAGCTAATTAAGTAGGGTAGTTGAAGTAGAAAATAGGGAAGCCAACAATGGTGAAGTCAATATTTCGAGAGATAGAGAAGTAAGCAACGTAGAAGACAATGTCCCCAAAAGAGAAGTGGCGAAACCTTCCGTCCCCGTGTGGAAATGGAATTGTAAGCTCACTGGCGACCCTAAAGGCAGCTCGGCCTCTGACTTCGTAAGAAAAGTAAACGACCTGGGCAGATAAAGAAATGTTAACGAAGAAGAGCTCGCCACCTCAGCGGTGGAATTCTTCGAAGGCACGGATTTGAAGTGGTATCATACAATTGCACATACCGGTAAAATTAAATGGAAAGACTTATGTCAGAAACTTATTCGTGATTTTGAAAGCCCCGAGTACATAGACGATCTTCTTGATTATATTAAATCACGAAGGCACCTACCTAGGGAAAATATTGTGACCTTCTTTGCGACTATGGAAGACTCATTCCTCAAGTTGGAGCCAAAGTTGAATGAGGTAGAAAAAATAAAAATCCTCAAAAAGAACGTCTTACCCGAATATGTACGGAATCTAGCTTTAAGTAGTTTTACCCACCGTAGTAGATCTCAAGGAAGCCTGCAAAACGCTAGAGCATACCTTTAACCAAACAAACAGAAATGTTTCACATCGTGGTCAAGAAAACTCCGCTTTCGGTAGGATAAACACATTAGGAAGCCCTCAAGGTGGAATCAAACCTATTACACCGAATACTAAATCTCCGCGTCAAGGAGGATACAACCCTAGGCTCTCGAATACGAGGGACAGACCAGATACCAATCAGAATAGTCAGCTTGCCAATTATCAGCAATATCGAGGTTCGAATAGAAATACTTATTATAATAGGAACTCTCGCTATCGAAATAACTATAATAATCCACCAACGAGTCCATTCAATAACTACAATCGGGACAATAGAAGAGGAGAATATGAGAATTCCCAACATCGGGGAGACTCTATAAGAGTCGATGCCAGTGGCTCCGCAGCGAATCCTGGCGAAGAACTTATGGGTCCCATGGGCGAACTACCCAACTTGTAGATAAAGAGAGGAATTGTGAATGCATTAACAGCTTAGTAAAAGATAACAGACCATTCATTAGGATTAGCATCTTTTAGATCCAAACAACTTCCTAGACACGGGAGCTACATTCAGCATCGCCGGAAAAGATGGGATCAACTTTCTGAAAAATCTCGGTTTAAGACTCGATAAACGCAAAACAGGTAAACTCTCAACGGTAGACAAATCAATTCATTTCGTCATAGGCTCGTTCAAACGATCCTATCCAAGTACACCAGAAAGTACAGGTCATACGGATATACGCCTTCCCAAGCTTCCCTCGGACTCACACTGAATCTTGATGACTATATTTGGCCGTGCTATCTCATAGAGAAGGCAAAAATGCCAGAAGACCGGACTTATTTACACAACCAATCCGACTTAATACCAGAGCAGAAGCTGAAACTCAAATAGGTAACCAAACAGTTCGAAGAGCTGTCTATGGGATTAGGTCGTACTACTTTATTAAGACACAAAATTGATACGGGAGGTGCTGAACCCATAAAGCAGCGTTATTTTCTGGTATCCCCGGTCATTCAGGGCAAAATGCGAGAAGTATTGCAAAAAAATGTTGGACCTGGATGTGGTGGAGCCATCGATTAGTCCTTGGTGCTCCCCTATAGTGCTAACAAAGAACAAAAACGGCCAGACGAGGCTTTGTTTAGACTCTAGGAAACTGAATACCGTAACGAAAAAAATTGCGTACCCACTGCCATACATCTCTGCAATCTTGGACCGATTAGGAAAAACAAGGTACCTGTCATCAATAGATCTTCAAAGTGCTTTCTGGCAAATCTCCTTAACTCCAGAATCTAAAGAAAAGACTGCTTTCGTGGTGCCAGGGTGTGGCCTATACCAATTTAAGGTGATCCCATTTGGTGTGAATAATGCGGCTCAGACGATGCAGAGATTAACGGATGGGCTATTCTTTCATTCGACCGACGATGGTATCTTCATTTACCTAGACGATGTAATCGTGGCATCAGAGTCATTCGAAGAGCATATTAAGGCTCTAGAAAAGGTGCACAACAGGCTGAAAGTGGCAAACCTAAGTATTAATGTTCATAAGAGCCAATTCTGTCAGCAATCACTTCACTACCTTGGTTTCCTCCTTGATCAAAATGTCCTGCGGACAGACCCAGAAAAGGCCGACGCCGTGTTGAATTTCCCTCGGCCAAAGTCACAAAGGGAACTGAAACGATTCCTAGGCCTTTGCTCTTGGTACCGAAGGTTCGTAAAAAATTATGCTATTATAGCCGCCCCATTGCATGACCTTACCAAAGGTAGGAAGAATAGATCGCTAGTGTGGCCAGAACCAGCAGAAAATAGTTTTATCAGTTGAAAAATTCCTTAGTCCAGGCACCAGTTCTTCAAACCCAGATTTTACCCAAGAGTTTAAGATCCACTGTGATGCCTCTAACGTTGGCCCAGGCGCGGTTACAACGCAAGGGGATGGGGACGAACAGCACCCAGTCGCATTTGAGAGTAGAAAACTGCGAGGGCCTGAAACAAACTACTCTACAACAGAGAAGGAGTGCCTCGCAGTCAATCTTTGCAGTTGAGAAATTCAGGCCTTATATAGAGGGTACAACACTTTAAGGTCTATACGGACCATCAAGCTTTGATTTGGTTATTCAAACAACAGAACCCAACAGGACGCATAGCCAGATGGGTTATGAGGTTACAGCAGTTCGATTTCACCATAATTCATAAAAATGGAAAGCACAACGTCGTAGCCGATTGCATGTCTCGAATTCCGGAAGTTAACTTAGTAGATTTCGAAATCCAGGCAGAAGATGCATGGTATATAAAAATGGTAGCCAAAGTGACCCTGAACCCCATACGATACAACAACTGGAAAATAGATGGTGGAAAACTATACATCCGATTTAAGGATAGTGATGTACGATACGGACAGAACTTATGGAAGTTGGTTGTTCCTGAGTCAGCGCGTAAGCAGGTACCCGAAGAATGCCACGATAGCCCCTTAGCGGGACATCCTGGCGTCGCAAAAACGAAAGCTAGGATACTTTCAAGGTATTATTGGCCGGGAGTCCCACTCGATGTCAAGAAGTACGTAGGCAACTGCGATACTTGTAAGAGGACAAAGGCCGGCCATATAAATAAGGCCGGAAAGATGGGTAAATGTAAACCAGCGAATGCGCCATGGCAGTTAATCTCCATGGACCTTCTAGGTCCTTTCCCTAGATCTACAAAAGGAACTACGGCCATCTTGGTAGTTGTGGACTGGTTTACAAAATTCGTTGCCTATTCCCACTAAGATCTACGACAACAGGTAACATAACGAGATATGTAGAAGAGCGAGTTATACTACAGTACGGAGTTCCAGAGACGGTAATCGTAGATAATGGTCCACAATTCAAGAGTAAAGAGTTTAATGCCTTGATGAGAGAGTACTCTGTTCCCAACTTAAGGTTTAAATGTAATTACCACCCACAACACAATTTTACCGAGCGTTATAATCGCACAATAGGGAATATGCTGCAAGATTACGTAGGGCAGAATCACAAAAAATGGGACAAGAAATTGCACAGGATTAACGTGGCATTGAATACAAATATAAACGACGTGACAAATTACACACCATTCTTCTTCAACTCCGGAAGAGAATTCGTCTTCAACGGATCAGACTATAAACTCCGAGAGGCCCATGAAGACGACTTCGACTTCATAGGTGCGCGAGTTAAATATTTGAACTTTATAATTAATAAAAAAAAAACAACAACTTCGAGTTTAAAATAATTTATTGTAACTATCTCGACCGAATATAAAAGACTAAAAATCTAAAGTGTACTTATTGTACTCTATCTTTATAATTTTGCCTTAAAAATGCTTATTATACAAAACGTGCCGTCTGTGGCACGGGAAGCTAGGTGTCTTCTTACTGGAATGCCTGGGAAACAATTTTATTATGTGTATGCACTGAATTGCATGGTGAGGAATTTGGGTATGAATATTATGTAGACCCGGCTCTGCTCGTAACTCCTCCCCCCATAGAATGGAGCGACGGCCAGAGAAACTGAATCCTTGAAGTTTCAGGAGCGAATGATGCTGCCTTTGGGCTTTCATATTGATGGTAAGTAGTGTTTGGCTCATATGTTATATTGGATTTTACGCAATTTTTCAGTTGTATGATTACGCATAATGTTGTAGTAATGCAGAGAAAAGCTATAAGTCCATATGATATATTGTCCTTGTATGTTGATTTTGTTTCCAGGAGTTCTATGACTTGTCTGTTTTCGAAATGGTAAGCTTCCAGTTTTTCCAGATTTAAACCGTTAGTGGTTGCGGATGCGTTGATCTCGTTAAACATGGGTGAGTATATGAGGATATCGTCCCAATAGGTGTTGGCTGGTTTACTGTCATACGTGATATCATTAATTGTAATACTGCAATTTTTGAAATGAATAAGCGCTGTTCCATTGATTTGTTTCTGAGGGATTTCACATGTCGATTTGAGAGTTGTAGTAGGAATATTAATGAGGAGTAGGAAATCCGGTTCCGGTTGATATATTGAAGTAATCTTGGGTCCTTGTTGTAGGTTACAATTGGCTGGTTCATTTTTAATAATGTTGGGTATGCATGTAACTTCATTAACCTTTGGTGTGCTGGTAGTTCCCTTACAATAGTATCTTCCTTCTATAAACGGGCCTGCTTCGTCGAAGTATTGAATATCAAGCTCATTTAGGGCAATATAGGATTTTGTAATAATTGTAAATGTCGTATTAATTGGAAGTGGTATTAAATGGAAAAAGGAATAAGTCTCATTAGAGATTATGGGAATTTGAATATTAAAAATTACATTTGAATTATTATAGTATGCCTGTAGGCCAAGGAATTCGTAAATTTGTTCATCTGTCTTAATTTCAACTGACTGACTTTGGAAGAAATTATAGATTTCTTTTATTTCAGCCGGATTTAGAATTAATTTTGATATAATATTGAGCCTTGCAAGTGTGATTGCTTCAGCTATATTAGTCAAATGGTTGTTTAGCAAATCTATATTAAAATTTATTCTGTTTATATATTGGATGAATTTAAGAAATTCTTCTTCTGTTCCTATTTTATTATTAAAATGAATTAAAAATGTTTCTATAGTTTCTTGCTGCTTATTGATGTGGAGAGTTAAATTGTTAAATCTTTCCATCATTCGGTTATTTATTTGGGTTTGTTTATTAATTTCATTCCCTATAACGTATTGATTAATTTTGATAACTTCTATTTCCTTGTTTATTTGTTGGGCATCTTCAGCGTCCATATTTCCCGTAATTGATTTTATAAAAGTTCCTAATCCATTAACTATTCCTCTTTTAGATCTAGGTAGAAGTGTATGTAATTTCTGTTCTAGTTCGTTAAATTTCAGTTTAGTTATATGTATTGTGTCTTCAAACTCGTTTCTATAGTCTATGATATTTAAAGAATTTCTAATCTTCTCTATATTTTCCTCATAATTTTCTAGTTGAACTATATGTATTAGATTCTTATGTCCTTTAATAACTCTAGCCTGTCCCAGTTTCATCGGTAGAAGTCCGTTGCTGTTGCTGAGGTCGTGTGTCTCTAGTTTCTGTCCGTGTGTGTTCATCGTTGTTAACCTGTAAAAAGCGTTTTCTTTTGATTCTAGATTTATGTAATTTTTTGTTGCCTTTCGTAAAGATTACAACGTTCTTGTTATTTCTGATTTTAAGTTTCCTAAACCTAGGGGTCAACTTATTTCTTCTACTTTCTTTCCTAAAAATATTATCATTTTCCTTATATTCACTTGGGGGTTCTCTATTCTTATTTAATTTATCAATATTTTTATTCATGTTTTCTTGTAGTATATTTTTAATAGAAGGGAATAGATTAGACTGGAATTCATTGAGTTTTTGTAAGTATTCATGTTCGCTATTGAAGGTCACTTTATTTGTAAATTTATTAGTTCTTCCATAAAATAACTCGTAAGGTGTATATTTGGTGGATGAATGTATAGCATTATTGTATGTGGTAAGCGTTTCATTCATGATATCCTTGTGGTTTTTATCTTTACATTTTTCGTAAATGATTCTGTAAATTTCAGTTAATGTGGAATGTAAACGTTCGACTGGAGAATTGCTGCTAGTCTGTTGAAAGGATTTATGAAGTTGAATTTATGATTGCGGTGAATTCTGCGCCCTGATCTGATATTAATTTCTTTGGGATACCATGGAGGCTAAAGAAATGTCTAAGGGATTTGATTATATTGAGACTATTGCGACTTAGAAAATTTATCAATGATTGTTAAAATCTGTTTACCATTAATTGTATAAATATCTGTATGAAGGATATCTAAGGGTTTCGATGGAATTTCAGGCTTTTCGTACTGTATCTTAGGGGTCTTCTATCGTACTTTAGGGTTTGACACGTATCGCAATTGTTGATGATTTGTGTTAGTTTCCTTTTCATAAATGGGAAAAAATACTCTCTTTTTAGGTTTAGTAATGTTTCATTGATTCCTCGATGATTATTGGTATGATATTCATTGATTAATTTGTCCTGTTCATCATTGTCAATTATGTCCTTCAGTATTTCTGTGCAACGGATTAACTTGAAGGTCTTACTTCTTGCAAAAATTTTTGAATATACGGTTTGAACAATTTGGAATATGTTATCATCGGTAAGAATGGCTGTTGTTTTGTGTGGAGGCAAATATTCTTTCAAAATGTTAGTGATAGCTTCTTCGGAAAAATCTGGGCTTCGGATAGTTCGTCTTTGCTTATTTTTAAATATGACTTGTGTTGAAACTGGTGGGGTTCTGTCCGATTTTTCCAAAATAAGTTGTATGTTAAATTCGTTTAACGGACGTTCTGAAATTGCTATATGGTCATCTAAGTTTTCACTAGCGGAATGGATAGTTGAATTATCTGAATTTTGCCTTACATTGCTCATACTATCGTGAATTGTTTCATTTGTATTGATTTCTGTCTTATGAGTGTTTTCTTTGTCTGTTATTTTGATGCGACTTAAGGCGTCAGCATTGGAGTTCATAGTACCTTTCTTGTATATTATCTCGTAATCGAACTCTTCGAGTTTTAGTCGCCATCTGACTAATTTCGAACTTGGATCTTTTAGACTCGTTAACCACAACAGAGGCTTATGGTCGGTGACTATCTTGAATTTTTGGCCAAAAAGATATGGGCGGAAGTATTTTGTTGCCCAAACTATCGCCAGTAGTTCCTTCTCGATAGTTGAATAATTTATTTCGGAGTCTGTTAGAGTTCTACTTGCGTAACATATTGGCTTATCACTACCAATTACACCTTGGTATAATACCGCTCCGATGGCAAAATTACTCGCGTCTGTGGTTAAGATAAATGGCTTTGAAAAATCTGGGTACTGCAACATAGGATCGTTTATAAGTATATCCTTACATGCGTTGAAAGCTTTTTGATATTTTTCATTTAGCTCAATGGTTCTGCCTTTTTTCAAGCATTCGGTTAAGGGTTTCGTCAGTTTTGCAAAGTCCTTAAAGAACTTGCGGTAATAGCCTAACAATCCCAGAAAGGATTTAATTTCCCTCTGTGTTTTCGGTATGGAAAACTCACGAACTGCTTTTACTTTATCAGGATTTGGTTTGATACCATGATTTGTAACGACATAGCCCAAAAATTCGATTTCCTTGTGAAGAAAATCTGATTTGTCCAGTTGGACTTTGAAGTTAGCTTCACGCAATTTGTTGAAAACTTTTCTAAGGTTTTCAGCGTGTTCTTGTAGAGAAGTCGAAAAGACAATTATATCGTCTAAATAAACTAAGCAGATTTTTCCTTGGATATCCAGGAGTACGTTGTCCATAACGCGTTGGAAAGTAGAGGGGGCATTTTTCAACCCGAAGGGCATTCTGACATATTCATAGTGTCCGCCTTCAACTGTAAAAGCTGTCTTTTCCGTATCTTCAGGGTGCATTTCAATTTGATGGAAACCGCTTGCTAAATCAAGCGTTGAGAAATACATACATTTACCGAGTTTGTCTAGGATTTCGTTGATATTGGGTAAAGGGTATCTGTCAGAGATTGTTTTCTCATTTAGATTCCGGTAGTCAATTACAAGGCGCATTTCTGTTTTCCGTTGGCGTCCCTTTTTTTGGGGACTATCCATATAGGAGAGCTCCACGGAGAATAGCTTGGCCTTATTATGCCTTGTTGTAGCATGTCCTTAATTTGAGACTGAACTTCATTTTTGTGCACGAATGGATACCTGTACGATTTTGTATAAATCGGTACGTCATCGGTGGTTCTTATCCGATGCTTTATTTTGTTAGAAAACGAAAGGTCTTGGCCTTCTTTGAAAAATATGTCATCATATTCTTTACATATTTTGAAAATTAATTTCCTTTCTTCTTCGTTGAGGTGGAAACACGAAGGAGGCTTGTAATGTCTGGTCGTCTAATAAAATCAAACTGATTTGTATCAGAATATTGGACATTGAAATTATTTACTTCACAATATTTTTTATTATTGTATTGGTGGACCTTGAGGGGTTGTTCTAAGAAAAGACTTTCCTCAGATTCGGAATTGTTTATTACTTCTTCTGTATTGTACCAATTTCTTGCGTTGTAAATACCTTCTGGTAATAATAGATTTGGTTTCAGCTTTGTTGCTGGTATAAGAATGTCTCCATGTTGTACATCTACCGGGAGTTTAACAATCTGTTTTGAGTTCGGAGGAATCGAATATTGACTTGACATGAAATTGGGCTTAAATTGAAGAGGCATCACTGAGTTTTTCGTAATTAGGGTTTTGTTCTGTAAATCAACTTTGGCACCTAATGATGTTAGAGCATCAAGACCTATTAGTCCGTCGAAATAGCCATGAAATTTAAACACTAGAAATCTGATTTCTCCAGGATGATTAAATTCATGCCTTTGTTCGATGTTGTACCTATTTTTGGGAGAATTGTAATTAGATTGAGATTATATTCTTTTCAGAACTCAATTTCAGCATGATATATTTGTAATATGTTCCCTTTTCAGAAATTGGTTTTAGCACGAATCAAACTGGTTCGAACAAAAGTATGGTATTGAATTACGTCTTCAAGGCATCGTCGGGGCTTCGTTGTGACGTGTTTAAAGACGTACAGTGATAATAATTTTCGGAGATTCGAAAGTGCAAATTCAGCATTTCTCGACGCTGAACGAAGGAACTTAAGCACCTAAGAGGGTGCATCAAGAAATGTTCATTCTTAAAACTTCGGCTAGGTTGTCACGCGGCATTTCTAATACAAAAAGGTAAAGTTGGCAAGTGCAAAGATCATGATTAATAAATAAAAATGTGACTAGTTTAAAAGTCATGATTAAAATATAAACTTGACTAGCATAAAAGAATGATTACGAAGATAAAATTGTTATTAATAAGTGAGTATGTAGCAGTAAATACAAGTAAATAGTAGCAAAAACGATATTCCGTATCCGCATTAGATAAATCCCTTAAGAATAGAACAGTGGACAAAAGACGTTGTCATCACAGCCCAGCGGGAAAAATTGGAATGTTCCCACAGCAAATTGTAGCTAAATATGTTTTCTTTCTAATAGTTTAAAACAAAAATAGTATGTAGAACAAATTTATGGAAATTATAGCGTTTGAACAAAATACAAGCAACTTTTATATGAAAATCTCCTGCAGTAAGACAAGGCACGAAGACTGTGGATGTCGCCTGCTGACCGGCCCACTGCTCTCTTTTTTCGACTTTGTTCATGGTTTGTATATTCCGGGGGTTACGGCAGGGCCCCTATTCTGCATTCTCACTCACTTATGACTGTATGAGAGAAGTCGCTCACTTCGATCTCACTCACCAAAACCCTCGAGAATACTTCACAAGCCATGAAACAGACTCCCTCCCTACCACATGCGAGGCCCAACGTAGTCCTTACATTCTAAAATATTTGCAGTGTTCTTATGTAAAAGTGACAAAAGTTTGATTTGATTCATACAGAAAAATGGCGCTCTGTTAATCTTAAGCTTGCTTTCTTATCTTCCGAACCGTAATAAAATGTTCATACATTTCCTAACAAAATTATTTAAAAAAATTTATCTTAACCAAATGACTACGATTCCTCAAACAAAAATTCTCAGCTGAGTAATCATTGTAATGTCGCTGTGCCGTCATGGAATGGTGAATATTTTTGATGTATCGATCAGTTACTACATAAAATACATGTAAAACTCAACCAAACAGATGAAATTTTACACCCGTAAATCGAATTAAATTAAAAAAAAATTTAATCGCTTGTAAGGAATTAAAATAATACCGGCTATAATTTTCAAAATTTATTCTCTCCTGAATCCTGCGTATTCGCAAGAGAGACGGAGCATGGTAAACACTATCTTTACCTTACTCTTTCTGCGGTGATTGCACCTGTAGCCAAAATAAAAACATCCAATGGCATAGAAAAACGTTCAGTAAGTAATATTTTGTGTTGGAAGTTCCATCTTTGCCATAGGGCGAAAGAGGAAACTATAAAACTTGTGCCATTATTTCCTATAAAAAAATAGCAATACGCTCAGTCCATTGTTATAAGTCAGAGTGGTCGGAGTGGCGGGCTAAAAGTGGTGGGATGGTTAAAAAAATATTAAGAGCATATTAATAAAACAAAACATAAAAAACCAGAATTCATTTATTTAGAAAAAAATATACGTTATTAAATCAAAAAATAGAAAAAAAACCAATAAGGTATTTCGAACAGTCACTTGCAATGCCTAAGTAATACATCTGAAAATAAAAAAAGTTTCTAAATAATTAGTTGTTCTATAGTGCAGATTCTAAAAACTTACAATTCTTAGAATTGTTTCCATATCTGTTCCTCTTCATTTTTTGTTGTCGCCCTTTTACACAATTTCAAAAATCTGCGTCCCGCCGACCCTTTTTCAACCAATTTTTTACGTACTCCGTTGGATTAAACATTCCAATTGACGGGCCCACCATTTTGAGAAACACTAAGCCTGATGTTGTTCTTATTCGTAAAGTGTTTTGAATGTCTGAGAGGTTTACGTTCATACTGCTAAAGGATCTTTCACATTCTGCAGTGGATATTATTATTGTAACTTTTAATGGTTGCAAGTCCTTTGGTAAAGTTTTATTGTCGCTTTCATTCATAAAAAACTCTCTAAATCACTGCACTGAAGTGTTTGCACACACATTAAATATATTGGCCAAATTTCTTATTTGTTTATCTCCAAAAGTTGCAATTTTATCTTCAGGCCATTTGGTGTGATCAAAAATCTCTAAACTATGTATTAAATCCGCGTATTTTTTATTTTTCTCTATTTAATTCGCAATCATCATTATTGTGCTTCGACATGTGCGTTGCTCTTGTTGTAAACATTCTAGATGAAATATTTTCACTTAATTTGTAAAAAAATTACTTGTTATCAATTTTAGCGATATTATTACCAATTTTTAATTCAACACTTTTGAATTTCTGTCTTTCAATGGCCTGAAGAACCATTTCGTAATAATGCCCGGGGTTATTGGGCAATGACTGAAATTCACGGTATTTTAAAACTATTAAACCATGAGCCTCTGGCAGTGTCATATTTCTTGATTGCAATTTTTTCGTAATATGTTCGAGCTCCAACAAAGCATCCAACATTAATCCCATATTATGTATAAAATTTGTGTCATATAATTTTATTTTCAGTTCGTTATATGTTACCCTATCTCTTTCACTTCGATTTACATCGCTTCAAGCTTCATCAAAATGTTTGTACAATGCTTCATAATTATTCCAAATAGCCATTACTAATCGTGCACTTGATGAAATCCATCTAGTGTCCAAAATACGTCCAGTTTAACACATAATTCTTGAGCAATTTTGTCCAACTCTCTTCGATTTTTAGGAGAAGCATTATAAATAGCGTATAGCTTATCGAAAAATTATTTCATATGGCAAACTGAGGAAATTTGATTTACAATGAAATTAACTGCAAACTCCAAACGATGATTACTGCAGTGCCAAACTATTAGATTGGGAAACTTGTTAATTAGTAGTCTAGCTACACCAGATTTTCTTCCGAGCATATTTGAAGCACCGTCACAAGCAAAGGAAATCTAATTTCATTATCATTATCATTAAAACCATGACGACATAGAAATTGCAAAAACGTCTCAGTAATGGTAGAAGCTGTAGTATTTTCTAGTTCTACTAAGTCATAAAACAAACTACTTACCTCAGTAGTTTCTGGAATTTTGACACGAAAGCAGATGGATAAAGTAGATTTTTTACTAATTGTTGTAGACTCATCGATCAGGAAACTTATTTTTAAATCATTTTCCAGTATACATGGTGTCCCACGTAACGTGTTCCCTGGGCATTTTTCTCGAAAATGTGCGGAGATATCCAAAAACTCTTAATTATAAAAGTTGGGCATGTTTAGCCAAGGTCCTCTGGCGTAGCCAAAGTCCTTGAAAAAGGACTTGGAAAAGGATATATTAAAAAAATGTCCTTTTCGTCCTCAATAAGGATATATTTAGATTACATTTTTGAATTCCGCGAATAAAACTAATACGAAAGTGTAATATTGAAAATTCCAGTTTAACCCTTTATTATCGAGATATAAGGCCTCAAATTGTACTCTAAGCATCGTGTTCCTTTGCAATTTTTCTCGAAAATGCACACGCAGAGTGAGCACGGTGCAGTGATACTGCCAATGTATCATTCAGTTCTGATCCGAATCTTTCCACTCTGTTCTGTGGGTCAGTTGCTGTTAGCTGCACCAGTGAGTGTACTCGTAACCCCCGCAAGATACAAGCCATGAACAAAGTCGAAAAAAGAGAGCAGCGGGCCGGTCAGCAGGCGACATCCACAGTCTTCTTGCCTTGTCTTACTGAAGGAGTTTTTCATATAAAAGTTGCTTGTATTTTGTTCAAACGCTATAATTTCCGTAAATTTGTTCTACATGCTATTTTTTTTTTAACTATTAGAAAGAAAACATATTTGGCTGCAATTTGTTTTAACTTCATTTTGCTGTGGGAGCGACAGTTTTGGGCTTTAGGACCTGTTTAAAATGAAATTTGTTTTTTTCCTCCATGACGAGTATACAAAATGCCGTGAGAGTGAGCTCTTACTGCATGCTGTACCCGGCACGTTAAGGCCTCTTAATGTGTCGGTGCCTTCGGAGACTTCATGGCTTGTATTATATTCCGGGGGTTACGGTGTACTGCATACTACAATCTGTTCAACCACAGGAAAGCCAGCAATGCCTACCTCCAATGCAATATAAAATCAACGATGCTTCGTCGTGATGTAGAAAAGCCCGTAATTTTTTCTTAGAAATATACGGGAAATTCTTTCTTTAGAAATTTTATGCATTATTGGAGGCCAACAGAGAACACATGAAAGTATTGTACCTGAAAATAGCTCAAGCCGGCCACCAAGAGTGAATAAAAGTTCTGCCGGAACATTTTCTGCTAATTTCTAAGATAAAATGTGTTCCGGAACGCATTTACCTCTCCTAAGAAGTAGTGGGATAGGTTTGCAGTTATTTAGAAGTACCGGGATGGCATCCCACCCCATCCCGCCACACTTCGAGCACTCTCAGTACTATCCATACGGGAAAATAGTCTTCTAGTAACTTATAGCTTGGTTCCTTACCTTCCCAAAGGCATACACTTACTACATTACTTAACAAAATAATAAAATAGTTTTGATTATAAAGTAACCGTACCATTTTACGCTCAATAACTATCAGCTGAGTAATAATTGCGTGTGTATGTGCAGCCGAAGGTCGAAAGCGATACTGTCGGCAGCTACATTCGATATCATCAGCCCATAGCATGCCGTGGACGTAAAACCATGACGGCGTACAATGATTTTTCAGATGAGTTTTTGTTTGAGGAATCTTAGTCATTTGGTTCTGATAAATTTTTTTTAAATAATTTTGTTAGGAAAGGTATAAAAATTTTATTTCGATGCGGAAGATAAGAAAGCAAGCTTAAGATTATCAGAACTCCATTTTTCTGTATGAATAGTAGTTTAGGTGGAGGAGCTATTCAAATCAAACACAAATGGCCGTGTCGAGTACCGTATACCCAGAAGTTAGGTATATCTCACCCACTTTCCAACAAATACCTTTCTAGAATAAAGAAATAAGTGTCATCGCGTAAGTGAGTGAATGAGTTGAGTGAGTTAGAATGCAGAATAGGGTCCCAGGTCGAAAATGAGTCATAGTTTCATTGTTTTTCCTAAGAACAATGAAGGAAGGAAAAGTGTGCGCATATGGAAAATATTCTGATCTGTGCATTATTTTAGAAGGAGTGGATTATTTACATTTAAGTACGAGATTCGAGTAGGTGAAGACGGACAGGACAGCCTTCTAAGAAAGCAGGAAAACTCCTTCCCTTTATCTCTCAGTGAAAACAGGAAGAGTGCGTTTCCTCAAAGTATAAATTGAATGGTTCTTTCCAACCTTCCGGAAAATTCATGCTTGATGGTTTCGATCACTATTCTGAAATGGCAGAATGAATGCTTCCACTGAATTTAAAAAAGATTACTCTTTTCACGTTCCAAAGAATTTAAAAGTAATGCTTCTTTTCACATTCCAAAGAATTATTAAGGAATGCTTTCTTTCACCTTCCAAAGAATTCATTAGGACGGCTTCCCTTCACCTGACTAGCCCTGCAGAGGTAAGGTGTGCAAGCCACCTTATATACCTTCCCTTGGTAGGACATCAATGCAATAAAAGAAATTAACTTGTTATCAGAGCGTATTACTTCTATACCTTTCATAGAATGTTTTCGGAATGTTAATTCCTCACATATGTATGCATAATTCATATGCACGACGCATTTGCATCTTTGGTAGGCCTAAGAGATAAAATATTTTCATTTCTTGATATTTCATGTGAAGTTCTTCACGGCGACCATGGGGCCTATTCTTGAATGACGGATGGTTTTTACAAATTAGAGAAATAACAAATTGAATACCACGAGGTATTCTTGAAGCTCATCGTCATAAAGTCGAAAGGGTGAAAAAGTTTTTCAACATAACGAGTGTGGAGAGTCTATATTGTCAATTTACAAAACAGATACTGTTAACTGTGTCAGTTAATTAAAAGAAGTTTTTCTTGTGCTTATTAAATTTGTATGATTTGCTCTGAAATATGATTTGTATATTATCGATATTAAAAAATGGCTACCGAAATTAAAAATAGATTGCGTACATTTACATAGAATTAGCCAGAAGGAAAAGAAAAAGACGCTGTCTCTTGGCAGCTCCAGTTTATGGCTGAGTTGTCAGAACATAACCATCAATGTTCGTGTCATTCGCAAATAATTAGTCTTTCCATCTTCAGCCCATTTCTGTTTCATTTATGATTAAAGAAATTATATTATTAGGTATATTTCATCTTTTCTGTGCTGCCAATATAAAAGCAGCCAGCAATTGCTAACAGTGAGTGGTGCAATGGTGCATTCCACAGTAAGGTATATCTTATCTACCTAAAACAAATTACATTGATATTTTTGTCATTGCGTGTACATATTTTCTTATCCCTATTTCATTCGTGAATATGATTCACTCTTCGTTTAGCATAACGAATGGAATGGGAAATCTTGTGTTTTGGTTTAATTTGATCTAAGAATACAAAATAGATTTGTTTAAGTAAAAATATTCTGATAGTTTGTTGGATAACAGGTATTCTTCCTATATAGGACGCTCGGCAAATACACGGGGTCCCGCTAATTAAAAAAAAAATATATGTATAATTTATTTATATTTTTATTTTCTTTTATTTTTTTAAATGAATTAAATTCATAACAATATTAAGAGCAAATTCGTTATAAATTAGTAACTGAAAAATTATATTATTAGTTTTTGGTGTACTCAATGCATTCGAGCGCATCGTGCCTGCTTGTTTTGGACCTCGACCAAATGATCCATTCTATCAAAACGAACTTCAATACCATAAGATGATGAATCTAATGTCCAAAGTAATATGTTTCTTTCCACCAAATGAACCCAATATGTTTTGCACCATACGTCTTCGAAAGGCCAACTGTTGCAGCTTACCGCCAGTTTTCTTAATGAGCTGCCAGGCATTTTGTGCTGCGGAATCAATCATCTGAGCAAAAATGCAGAGGTACCATTTTTTCCAGCGGATGTTGCAGCGATATAAGCTAATATTTTGATCCGCCCGATCAACCCCCCCCCCCCATGTACTTGTTGTAAGCATGGATAGTGTTTGGCTGACTAATATAAATATATATTTTTTTACTTTGAGAATACCTTCGACATGTATGCTCTGGACACATACTTTCACAGAATTTATAACTAATACATTATTATCATGCCATTTTAAAGCATATCTGGTATATCTGTTGATTCGTATTCGTTATAGCCTTTCTTGCAATTAAATTGGAATTGGGTATACGATTATCCCTTATTGTGCCCGTTCCTTTCAGATCCTCTCTTTTTAGCTCATCCAACAAAGGGTTTCCGGTAAAAAGGTTATCGAAAAATAGATGATATGGATGCTTTGCTTTAGATAACAGTACGTCGGCATAATTGAGAACAATACTTGCCTTTAGCCCTAATATTAGCCCTTATATTTTTGATCTATTTTTGTAGATGGTCCTTGATATGGCTCCATCCGATTTACATAACAATAGTGTGTCATGCCTTCCCATATTTTATAGCCATTTCTGACTGATTTATTTTTTATAAATTGTTTGCAGCCATGTCTTCCAAAATATCGAATGTTGGCTTTAACTACACTATGATATTCTGCATGTGGAGCATGTTCCAAAAATTGCTTGTTCAATTCAACAAAAAGTAGCCTTACCTTAGCAAATTTATCATTTCTGTTTATTGTTAAGTTACTACAAAAATGGATATGGGATAATATAAATTCAAACCGATCTCTGTTCATAGCTTCTGATACTAGATCCTTGTGAGAATCTCTTTCGCGTTCCCTATACATTCTACGTCTAGAAACAGTAATATATCCGTTAACAGAGGCGTAATTATTTGTTTAAAAAACAATTTCGTTAACTACTTTTTCATCGAAGTTATTATAAGCAATATCGACGTCTGCCCAACTCTCGAAATTTGGATGTACATATATCCACTGATCGCCAATGGCATTTTTTGTGTTGTTTACTTCTTTTTGCTCGATAACGATTTGCGAGAACAGACAACGGAACATCATCGTCAGTGTCATAATCGAACTACTAACTCAGCTTCAGCAACAAGTTGTCTCCCAGGAAGATTAGAAAGACCGCAATACTCTTCATCTCCATCGTCCTCATCTGTCAAGTCGTCTGTGGCGTTAACGGGAGGTAAAACGTTTCTCACAATTTCCTGTCGTGAATTTTCAAAATCATTTTCGTCTCCTTCTAGTTCTCCAATAATATCATTCAATGTCATTGGTCTATAAAATAAAAATAAAAATTTACCCCGTGCATTTGTCGAACATCTTATATGTAGGACACTTACAAACAAACAAAAAGACACAAAATAACGAAAAAGGTTACAAAAATCTTTTTATTTATTACTTGGCACATTTATAAACGCAATGTAATTAAAATTAGGTTTCCAACACATATCTTACTAATTATTAACTTACCACATTTATATACGTCAGAAAAATTTACCACTAAAAAAAAGTTACAATTTCCATTTGCTAACAGCGCTCTATAACCACCGGCATTCGCTTGCAAACTAATATTTCTTCAAAACAAAGAAGTGTTTTACATTTATATGTAGTCAGGTACAAAATTTTGCAGTTAGTTAAAAGAATAGAATGAACCGATTGCACATGTGCTTAACGTCCCACATATAGGACGTTCGGCATATCTGGGTTATTTCAGGACTACCGCATGTGTCGATTCCGAATGGTCTTGATAGAATAACGAATACGGAATCTGCCTTCGTTATTCAAGAATAAGGTCCCATAACAAGACCAAATAATTGATACGTATTCCGACATTAGGTGAACAGTCACAAACAAACTATCTTCTCGTAATTCTTATTAATTAACCATAAATGAAATTACAACAATACAACTAAATTGCAACAATAGATTTTAGTAAGTGAAAGCAATCGCATTCTATCTTTCAAAAGCAAAAGAGTACGTGAAAGAAGCAGAAAATTTCAAATGGAAAATACTGATTATACTATGTTTATTAAACATTATGATAGACGTTCGCTTTGTATTCACATGCACATTGCGCTTCTTATATCTGCGGCCATAAGCAATAAGTAGTTAACTGATGATTTTGATTTATGAATGAAACTGAAACTAAAATAGTATTTTGCATGCAAAAATAAATACAGAAATTTTAAATTTTTATATAATTATAAAAATAATTTTGTGAACAACTTCATATAAAACAGATGAAGATTTGTCAGTAAATATAAATAGTTAAGTCAACATAAACACTTCTTGGCAGCACCACACTATTGTATGTACAATCATGAAACAATAAAATAATCGTTTTACAATAACTCGATATTTACACTAAATTACTTTTCACTAATTCTAAGTTGAATGTTAATTACGAAATTTTATTAAAAAACACACTAGAAGCGTTACATAATAACTTTTTGCGTTTAAAATTACTTGTGATATATAATTTTTAATATGAAAAGTAATGTTGAGAAGTTGTTTATATTTATACATAGAACATAATTATCAAAAATACTTTGAAATACTTTGAAAGCGTTTCGTCAAAATGTGCAAAAATTAATTTAATTGCTTATTGCTTACAGTCACAGATATGTATGTATATGTAATAAAACTGTGTAATTTTGTAATTACTTACATGCACTTGTAAGGCTGGGTATATTTGATTATTTTAATTGAAGCTTTATATGATATTTAATTTGTAATAATCTGCTGGATATTTTCCGATTGTTTTCTTCTAGGCTTGTTGTGATGAGTGATTCTGTCGACTTTACCATTGGCAAAATCTTCGCCTCATCGATTATCCAGAGATTTTTTGTAACTGCAGCTAAATATAGGTATTTATTTTAACTAGCGTTGTGCGGAATTGATTCTGTTTAAATTTTTAAATTTATGTAACATCTTTTATTATCATAAAATGGACAGAATGTTGCTGAATATTATGATTTTTAAACATATTTACGCAGTGCGATTCAAACAGTTTCACTTTGAAACAGCTTTTTTCTAATTCGAGGGCCAATAAATTTCTGATCTTTTAATTTAGTTTTCGAATCAAATAGTTCAAGATAGCTTGATTAGATTTTCATACAAGCTAAAAGAACAATAAATTTGTAATAATCACGCAGCGCTGGTAATGTCGGAATCATCAACATGCATTTTAAATCAAGTAAATTTTTATTAATACTTTTATTGGTCTTATAACGGAAGGGAAGGAGTTTATACAAATTAAACAAACTCACCAAATGTTCAATAACAATAAATTCAATAAAGAGAGTCTTCGGTAGTAGAATATACTTCCCTTTGCGCTTGATTCTAAAAAAAAAAATTATTAAATCAATTAATTTATAGCTGAATTATATATTGTAGATAATATAATGATTTATTTTCGTAAAATCATATTACAGCCTTCTATGAATCGCGTTTGTCGCAGATATAATATCAGATTGGCTCTCTCTCATTTTTAAATTCATAAGGAAAATTTTTAAAGTTAATTTTATTTCCGATACTTTTGAAAATACAAAGTAACCGACATGTTGACATGATGATGACGTTAAGAAAAAATAATTTTATTGTAATAAATGATTTGTCATTTATTTGGAAAGTATTATGGAAGCTTTTAAACGCATAAGATAAACTAAATCTCTTATAAATAGGTTTTCATTGTTACACTCTTGAAAAACTAGCCTTTTCTTTTCAAGTTGAATCAATCGAAGGACAATTAAGAAAATTGTTATATCATTCAGTTTTACTGAGAGAAAAAAATCTGAGCTTGATGGCTCAGAGAGACGATATCAGGCCTACAGGACTATTATAAACTTGTAGATGACAGTGTTCGCAAGGACAATGTCGTTGTATAATAATTTAAATTCAAATTCAAATTGTTTATTAACTATTTTAAACATATAAGATATCATATCTCATTTACATGTACAAGAATGAGATAATATATTTAGAAAAAAGAAAAAAAAAATGAAAGGAGAATGGAAAGTCTGATCTTAATTGTAAGTAAGTGTTAAAGTAAAAGTATGAGAACATATAAATATAAACTAAATGAAAGATATTATTCACGTATTGTACTATTAATTATAAGATGCTAACAATTGGTGCCTCAGAGAATAGCTGTAAAATACATATAATACAAAGAATAGAAATTAGAAATAGCTAGAATTTCTTAGAATTAGATACAGAGAAAAAGAGGAGGAGTAAGTTATATATTTCTATAGTGTTTGAAGAGCTCACCCGTGAAGGCGCCCAGATGGCTTATACGTTTGATGTAAAGAAGCAAGGAGATCCATAAATTAATCGCGTGAACATAAAATGGTCTTCCGCTCTGCAGGACAGTACGTCTGGATACTATTAGTAATCTTGACATGGACGATGTGGGAAAATTAAGTTTTTCAAAAAGATACCGAGGCTGCTTGTTGTATATTAAGCTGAAAAGAAAAAGTACTGTGCGATATTTAAGGTATTGATTCTGACTGCAGCCCAAGAATGGTTGGTAAAGAAGGATACATGATCATATCTACGAAGATTGAACACACAAGGCCATTCAAAAGTGCCCAACAAGAGACGGCTACCAGATCTTCATTAACGCTGCAAATACCATCTTCTAGTAGCCCAATGGATCGCGACAGGTATAACTGTACAACATCTGCGTACAGGAATATGTTTAAAGAGCGAGAATAGACCCGTGTGGTACCCCACACCTAATGCTGATTAGGCTAGAGAGAAGTCCATTCACTCGAACCATTTGATCTCGATTAGATAGATAACGGCAGATGAGTTTAGTACTCATTGAGTAAAAATTGAAAGTATTACGATCTTTATAACATAATTTTGCATGATTAACCGAACAAAAGGCCTTAGAGAAATCAAGAATCACCAAAATGGAAGCCAAGTCAGAGTCCATAGCAATTCTTACATCATCAGTGACTTTGAGGAGAGCTGTAGTGCAACTATGATTTTTCGGAAAGCCGGACTGACAAGAGATTAAAAGATTTTCAGCAGCTACGTGGCTCATCATTTGTCAGTTCAGAAGTGAATGAGAGGAAGCTTATTGGGCGTAAATCATCAGCACACAGAGCACTCCTATTTTTAGTAACGAGGACTACTAAATACGATTTCCTTATATATATATGAGTAATATAAGGGAGTATATGAGGCAATTTAACACTTTGAGAAAGCATGATATCATCCATACCCAGAGCATTATAACTGATCGAGTATGCAGCTTTTAGCACAATTATGCTCGACTCTAGCCGAGGGTATTGGAACTGCTACTGATGGTGGAGTAGGATTTTTAACAAAGCATCTATTTAAATTGTTAGAATTCAGTTGCCATTCGTTGTTACGGGATTTTCCGATCCCAATTTCATGAAGGTTTTTCCATAACTATTTAGGTGGGAATCTTGTATTGAGCTTAGATCTATAATAGTTCACTTTGGAGGTCCGAACAGCCATTTTGGTAATGTTCCGTAACCTTCGAAAACGTTCCCAGTTCTCCTCCTTCTTATTTCGTCTTCAAGGGTGATATAAATAATTTCGTTCTGCAATTAAATTGGCAACCATGAAAGAGATCATTGGAAAGGCCGATGAAGAACATGCTTTCGTAAAGAAATTTCACCAATTGTTGAAGTGAACTACTTGGCCCTCGGGCCTGATGAGAGAGAAAATTGGGTTCCATGGGAGGGATTGAATGCCATTGATGAGCCCATTTAGATTAATACGGTTGTAATCTAATTGAAGTAATTTCGTTCAATAGTTCAGATTGAAGTTCGTAAGTTAGGCAGATAAGGTCAAGGAGTGAGATTCCAGGTACAGAGAATTGATTGATCAATAAGATCTTATTACGATCAGCCGTAAGGAAGACTAAAAAAGAGCAGTTGTCTCACCAGCAACATGCGTGGGCTCATTTGATTTGAACGCCGATGTTATTGACATTACCAGAGATGCTATTAATGTAGAAAGAATAACTTTAGATTGTATTACAACGTTGACATATAAATTGAACAAGAAAATTGAGACATTGGAATAGAGCGCAAAGAGAATTGAATACGTAATTTAAATTTCTACTGAATGAAAGTAAACAATGTATAGGACATAACAATTGAAGCAAATGAGATTACAGACCATTTGATTGTAAAGTATTTAGATAAATCGACTCAAGGTGTGTTCGAATACAAAACATATAATATGAATGTCCATCTACATTCAATAAAAATTAGCACGAATCGAATTTGTCCATATTTGACAAAACGTTAATAAACCTACAACAACAACATGGAAAAACTTCAAAATGGAGTTTATTGGTCCAGTAATAATGTCTTTCATTTGAAATATGCTTTGCTATGAAGTCCACGAGGGTTGCCTCCATTCTTGTATCTTGACCTTCTTTAAGTGGTATTTGCCGTTACTACACTTGATTATGTAGAAAAGAAGTATTAGAAAAGACCATTTCGATTCATTTATTCATTTATTTTAATTTCCTACCATTTTTTCCTATTATAAAAAGCTTACTAACACAAAATAATTCTAATTTTTATTGATAACTCTTAAAATTAAATAAATAATATAAATATTTTCGTTGTCGTAAGTGCTGACCTTCCTATAATTTCGATTTCTTCTGTTTCCAGAGAGGGAGAATTGGTAGCTGATAGCACTACCCAAGTAACAATTTAAATGCTATTTAGTTTTACTCAGGTTTTATAATTGTTTTATTAAGGTTTTAAAGTTGCTAAATAGTTTTATGGTGATTGTAAGTCATGCCAATTGGTCTTCTAGAACAATTGATTTTATTGTGATGTTTTAAAAACCTCCTGGAGAGTTGTAATAAAATTACTTAGCATTTAAGTCCATTTGTACTTATAGAAGTTTTATGGCTGTCATCAATTCAACTAGGATAAAACCATTAAGCACCAAAATAGTAACTAATTACCTCTTAATTTTGTTAAGGCTTTATAGCATCCTTCAAAACTATTGTATAAAACTTTGATAAAACTGAAAAATAAGACTTATAAAGGTTATATTAAGAAGCACAGAGAGCTACTTTAAATCCAATTTAAGAGACAATTTGGTCTAGAGAACTATTGGGTTATGTAGACAACTATCATAAAACTATTATGCATAGAGGTTTTAAGAATGCATTTCAAAATTCATTCATAAAATCATTATAGGATTAATAGGCTTATTCAAATGCTGAAATATTCTGAATAAAGCTAATAGGTTTTTCGAGGTGCCTTCGCCAAAGTTGTCAAATGTTTGGAACGCCATGTTTGCAAGGAGCGGAGAGTAATTGAAAGAGTACTTAAATATGTCGGAGTTCGCGCAAAAGTGGAAAAAAGTAAAACGAAGTTGTTATTTCAAACGAAGTGTTAAAAATAATTATCTCAAAATCGTGAATACGAATATAAAGGAAAATATACTTATCAACGAAAATCTGAGATCACCGGTTCCATCACGTTTTGTACCAGCTCCAATTGTTTTAAGTGTGGTATCTTCACAAATTACTAATATTAAGGATCCACTAATAACTGATGTGGAAACCGAAGAAATAAAAAATAATTGGTCAACTGAATTAGAAAATTACGACGAAGACCTTTATAATGAAGATGAAGAACACAAAAATCATATGTTACGAAAAGATCTCCTAGTATGGTCTAATAATTTTAATATTAAACAGAGTGCTTTGAAAGGGTTAATGCAAGTGCTTAATAATCAATTGCCAAACATACTACCACAGGACCCACGAACATTTTTGCAAACAGAGAAAGTAATTACACTTTGGCAGATAGGTGGAGGTCAATATTGGCACCAAGGATTTAAATTTTGCATTGAACGGGCTTTTAGCAATATAAAAGAGCCTGTACAAATTTCAATTAACGTAAATATAGATGGTTTGCCTACTTATAAGAGTTCTAAAGATGAATTTTGGCCAATCTTGTTCAACATTCACGAAATGCCACATTTAAAGCCTATGATTATTGGTATTTATTGCGGTAAAAGCAAACCGAATGATTTAAATGAATTCCTGACACCTTTTGTGGACGAGATGAAAGATGTTTTAGAAAAAGGAATTTATGTAAATGGACCCAAAATCAACGTGCAAATCCGATATTTTATTTGTGACTCTCCAGCTCGCGCCTTTGTTAAAGGTAAAAAATTAATGTGTAAAAAATCTATACAGTTTGAAATATTTATTTTACTTTTTATAATTATCCAGGTGTGGCTTATTTCAACGCCCAAAATGGATGTCAAAAATGTACCACTATTGGTGTTTATTCATATATTTCTCATTGCAACTATTTTACTCGCGTTAGTTGCCATAAAAGAACTGATGCAGGCTTCCGTGCAAAAATTTATGGATCTCATCATAAACACGATACACCTTTATTGAAACTTCCTATCGACATGATCAAAGATTTTCCCATTGGTGATTCGCTTCATTTAATTGATCTTGGAATTATGAAAAGATGCTTAATGGGATGGCGGGATGGAAGTTTTGGTAATTATAGAACTAAATGGTCTGCTCGAGATATAGCAAGTATTTCAAAACTTTTACTACAATATAAAATGCCCGCTGAAATACATCGAGCTGTGAGGGGCCTTGATTGCCTTGCACATTGGAAGGGCTTAGAGTTTCGTACATTTTTGTACTATTTGGGAATTATTGTATTAAAGAAGTTCTTACCATCTGATGTTTATGAGCATTTCTTGGCCTTCTTTTGTGCGATAACAATTTGTTCTTCCGAAAGGTATAAGAATTTTCTTGAACTAGCTCACGTATTGTTGGAACACTATATAGAATTCTACGGAGATATTTACGGAGAAGATTATATCACAAGTAATGTACATAATCTTTCCCATCTGGTGGATGATGTAAAAAGGTTTGGTGTTTTAATAACATTTAATGCATACCCTTTTGAAAGTAAACTTTATGAAATTAAAAATATGATACGAAGTGGAAGTAAACCCCTCGTTCAAGTTGCGAAAAGGTTAGGCGAACTAAGCATAGTACAGGGATATGATATTAGAAGAAACGTTAAAATATTTCCAATTGTAAAGAAGCAAATTTATGATCATGACTTTATTACTCAAGATTTTCTAAGTGCGCAATCGGAAGCAAGTTTTTTTTCTAAAGTGCAATTGGATGGCTTTTCATTAAGTAATGAAATGGAAAACAAATGGTTCCTTTCTATGAAGAACGAAATTGTAGCAATGAAGGGAGTAATCAGCCAAAATAACGTTGTATCTATCTACGGCTGCAGTTTAAAAAGGCTTGGTAAATTTTTTGAGACTCCAATAAGATCAACGCATTTGAACATTTATACTTCTGATTGCGAGGAAAATGTAGAAAAGGTTTATGGTTTGAATGAAATAAAATGTAAACTTGTAGCTATTCCATACAATGAGAATGAAACAGTTGTCTTTATTCCATTACTTCACACTTTGTGATATATTTAATTACATTTTCTTTAAAATTCAATATATGTAATATTCTTCAAACCCGCAAAATAAGACAAAATAAGAAATAAAAGATATTCAAAATATTTTGAAGAATTTTCATTTATAAAAAAAAAAGTAATAAACTGTCTCTATTTTCAAAAAGGAGTTTTGAGCAGTTTGAAAAAATAGTACTGTTATGCAGTGTGTTTCAGTTAAGGATGTCCAAGAGGAAAGATTTAATAGAAAACAATTTTATTAAATTTTGTTGAATGATACCGATTTTCTTTCCAACAACCATAATAATTACATATAGCACTTTCTTACAATATTTAGAAATCCCAGAATATTACATTTCATTCGATTCTGCAAATGTGCCCACATGCCACCGTTTTTCTGTACGATTTTTAAAATTATAATAATAAAAATAACTTTATCTAAAAACCGGTGCATGTGAAGAATAAAATGAAGGCTAACATTCTGAAGCTTGGAAGTCTTTTAATAACGTACTAATGGTTAGTACTATTTTAAAAATGTTGACTTTAATGTCCTGTAGCTGCCAACAGAGGGGTTATTTGAAGTATATTGGAAAGTTTAGATGGTTCATCTGAAGTGAAAGTATCATCTTCATGAGGTATGTAAAAAAAGTTGTAGGGTGTTACAGGAAATGTACCGACAATCACAAACCCACTCTAAATTCTAAACGCCGGACCCTCTTTGCTTACAGTTAGTTGCTTGTCTTGACACCTCCTATTTCTCCACTCCTTGGTCATACTTAACTGAAACACGATGTAGACAGCTAATACTAAATACAACATAACTATAGAAGTTCATCAAGTACATATTATGAAATGACAGTTGCATCTTGGTTCTAAACACATTGATGAAATGATAATCACAGCACACTAGATTGGATGAGTTCATGGAAATTTCATAAAAGATACATAAAAAAAACTCTTTCTTAGAGTATTTAAAAAAGAACTATGAGCCGTTTAAAAAACAATATAGCTATCGATAGCTACTACTAAATAATATTATAGGATATGGAGGTAATATAAATATATATGTAAATATACGTTTCTGTATTGCATCGCATTTATTCAGCCGTCTTTTTCATGAGGTCACGGAATTTAGTGCGCTTGTAATGAAAAGTTTGATCTTGGATCTTGAACTTTTGATAATGAACGCTTTTAATAAAGTTTGTCTGGCTTTTGATGTATAACTAGAAACAAATTAATAATTACAGCACACTAAATTCGATGAGCTCATGAAAAAGACGGCTGAATATAAATGCGATCCAATACGGGCGTTCCTTTGAAACGTGAACCACATATACATCCATATATTACCTCCATATCATAGTAATTCGTGTACTCTCTTCAGTTAAAATCCATTTATTAATATTAATCCCTGGTAGTTCCTTTTGTATCATCCTGGCCTTTTTGATCCATTTCTATATTAGGAATGCTTTCTTCCTGGCCTTCTTCATTATTAGTTGAAGTATTTCTCCATTTCTTGTATTTCAAGCATTTTGGTCTATTTTTATGTTTTGAAATTAGAATTTTTCCCATTACACTCTGCCTACTATTTTTCATAATTCTTTTAAAGAATATGTCACACTGTGTTTCAGTGAAATCTTTATCAGCTAACATTACTGTTTTCAAAAAACACTTTCTAAAATTTTTAAAATATTTTAGTGCTACTTTTGCTGAGCCATCATCCAAAGAAGAAGTTCCTTCCTCTAATGCACAACTAATACTTTCGCATGTAGATCTTGTATTTCCTGTCCATGAGCATTGACGTAAAAATTCTCTTGTAATGAAATAGTCTATCAATTTATAGCAACAGTCGATCCCATTTGCCTTGCCGTTGTTTCCACAGATAAATTTCATATTTTCTACGACACAATTAATAACGCTCTCATTTTTTAGTTGGTCTTCTATTTCATTTAACTTTTCCAAGGAATTTATAGGCTCCGTCAATATACAGGCATCTTATGTTTTCAATGTTTCGGCAGCTGTTTTTGATGTACTAATGCCGTTCTTGTATTCCTTTGCAAAAAGGTCAACTGATGCCTGTAATTTAGCAATACTTTGCATTATCTTGTGCTGGTTCTCTAAAAGTTTTGTTAAAATGCTTTCTTTTTCAGAATCATGGACTCCATGTAGTAAAACAAAAACTTCTGCCGTATTTCCATCTGTTTCTAATGCTGATATACCTTGCTAAAAAAAAACGAAAATACACTTATTTGATTTTGCATATTATAATTCGTAGTACCAATTCTTCATCCTCTCTAAGTAAATATGTGCCATTTCCAGTTGTCAAGATCTGTGGACTAATTGCTTCATTTCGTAGAAAAAACTGTGTAGGAATTTTTATTATTTGAACCTGTTGATAAAGCGGCACTTGGATACTCGGTCTATAGGTGAAAGAAAAATAATATTAAATATTTGTTGGAAAGTTATGAATTGTTACACATTATTACCGCATCTTCCCGAACAGCAATTTCACTATTAAAGTCTGGTTTAGATGAATGGGGCTGAATTAACTTTGACCTCGTTTTCGTTTTCTTTACTATTGGATTAAATGTAACATCGTCAATTTCCTTATCCGACTTTTCCTCCATTCTTTCCATTTCCTTTATCGCCTCATTTCGAGTGGAAAATTCTCTCTTCCTGACACAATTTATTTTTTCCCACTTTTCATTTGGAACAGAATTTTCAATCTGGCACAGCTTAGCAACTTGGCTTTTTAGAGGCCAATGTAAAGTACCATTAACCTCCCATTTACTAGGTACTACACATAAACAGGCCTCGCCATCTTCAATGGTCTGTACTATTTTAAACGGCATAATCCTAATCAATAATCCTCAATGAAAAGAACGTTTAGGCACAACGTACGCTTGTAAACTGAAACGCGATGTCAAAAACAAGTCAACAAGTCAAAACAAGATTTATCCGGGATATGTATAAAGCTAAATAGATTTATCCAAGAGCAAATATCATTATTGGAGTCTAAATAGAATTAGAACTTTTAACGGAGATAAAATAGATCTAAGTAAGATCGAACGGTTTTATTTGCAACTAAATTAAAGTCAAGCAAATTTGTTTTGCCCTTATAAGCAGCCAATTGGCTGTAATGTAAAGTCGAGATATTTATTGTAAAAAAACTATTTTTAATTTAAATAATCTCAAAAATGTATAGATTTAACTTAGTGAAAGATTTGCGCTTCTCCGTACGAACAATGCATATAGGTACTATAAGCCTGTTAAAAAGCATGGTAAAATTCAGAAAAAAGTTTTATGTTCGTTTTTAGTTTTATAATGCATTTATATAAAACTAAATGGTTTTATTTAATATTAAATAGAATTATATCCGCCTACGAGCACTCAGAAAGGTTTTGCTTAAAACTAAATGGACTTAAAATAGCATAGAGTGTTTTAATCGAAGCCATGCTAAAACCAAACGGTTTTATTACAGCCGTACCTGTGGCAAATAGGCCTTAAGGTAAAATCTCCATCTTATGCTTAAAATGCATTATTTAAAAAAAAAATTCAGGAATTTAGCACGTTTCTTTACTAATAGACAACATTTTCAAACTTTTTTTTCAATTTCCAACTTATTAAAAATAATATCTAGATTAAACATTGTATAAATAAAAAAAAATATTTTACAAATATTTCTTAAGTTTTCCTAATTTTAATTATTTTTGAGGCCCATTGTTATTTTTCGAGCTATCCTATGTGATATTATCAGTAAACTTTCAATCGCCGTAAAAGTTGCAACATTAAATTGTGAAAATTTGCCCCTAAATACCATATATTAACACACATGAAGTTAAATTAAATTAAATGTCAACAATTTATTGAATTATTATAAATTGGAACTTATAAATCTATTTGGTATCATAAAAATAAATATGTATTTGAATATTACTTTTTTTTAAGTTTCAAGTGTAAAAGGTTTGCTGAAATAGTATTTCCAATGCCAATTTATCTTAAAAAAGGTTTAAAGAATAGCTTTATGATAGTTGGGATAACATTATGCGGACAGGTTGATGAGTTGAAATTAAGATTTTTTCTTTCATTAACAGTTTTATGAAAGGTTTTATAAAGAACTATAAATTGTCGCAAAGAGTAATCCAGATAAGACCAATTAGGCTTTGTAAGGTTTTAAAAATAGGCCCTGAAAGCTTATTGTAGTGTGGGCCCTTTGAGTTTTATGAGGGCTTCTTCATGATCTTATTATTGTTCCTTTAACTAAATAGCTTTATTACAAGTTTTATAAAATAGTATAGAAAATGTTATACGGACTATTATAAAACTAAAATTGTTACTTGGGTAAGCAAGTGATAAGTCATGCGTTGATAAGTCACTGAGTAATTCTAGGACTATAGAGTTAGTGTAAAAACAACAGAATACTGATATCTACCCTAGATGAAATTTGAAGGGTAGAAATAATGATAGTAGAGCAAAATGGATTGGACACCCACGCATAAAATTAAAAGTTATTTTGATTTTTGCATGTTCGCCCGTTCGTCCGCCGGTCTGTCCGTCCGCACGATAACTCAAGAACGTGTTCACTTAGAGGCCTAAAATTTTCCACACAGGCTTTTTTTTATAAAAAAGAGTAGATTTAATGTCGAAAATGGGCCGAAGCGTAGGGTTGCCATACAAAAATTTCTTTTTGCACTATAAATTTGGGCACTGCCTGAGAACGCGTCTACGTAGAGAGCTAAAATTTTGTACATGGCGTTTTCGTAGGAATAGTAAATAAAGTTTCAAAAATAAACTTAATCCGGTAACGCCTTCTTGGTGTTACCATATAAAAATTTTGGTTTCTTACATATACTGTGAAAACTATCATTCGTTTTGATTATACCGAAAAGTTCTTCAGAATATGAAATCCTATGAAATTTGTAATAATCATTTTTGCTGTCTGACGAGCCGTTTTAGAGATATATGCCAGAAACCACTTCAAAAATGACCATACGAAATTACAAACGAGCATTCATCTTGGGTATCACATAAATTGGTTTTAGACCAATTCTAGCTTTCTTACTTGTTATATCCTAGATGAAATCTAAAGGGTATACTAAGTTTGTCATTCCGTTTGTAACATCTCGAAATAATGATGATAGAGGAAAATGGATTGTAAACCTACGCATAATATGAAAAGTTTATTTTGATTTTTGCATGTCCCTCCGTCCGTCTGTGCGCACGATAACGCGTTCACTTAGAAAGCTGAAATTTTGTACACGGACCTTAAAAAATAAAAGTAAAATTAAGTTGGAAATTGAGATAAAGCGGGCAACTCCGTCGTGGGGTTCCCACACAAAACTTTCGTTTTCCACTATATATTTGGACACTGCCTGGGAATGCGTCAACGTCGAGATCTGAAATATGGTACATGGTGTTTTTATATGGACTAAATCGGGCAACCCGTTCTTGGTGTTGCCATATAAAAATTTAGGCTTTTTACATTTACTGTGAAAACGATCAGTCCTAAACATTTTTATTGTACTAAAAACTTCTACAGAAGTCATAATCATTTTTTCTGTCCGACAAACCGTTCTAGAAATATATGCGAGAAACCACTTCAAAAATCAAATTTGAATATATAGACGGTGACCTTACGAAATTAAATATGAGAATTCGACTAGGCTATCATAAGAATTGGTCTTACTTAGACTAATTCTAGCTTTTTTACTTGTTTATTTCTAATTTTGTAGTGTGTTCATATTGGTCCGCAGAAATCCGACATGGGAGTAATCTTGGTGGAGGTTCACCGAGATCATTAAGCGATGTTTGTACGGTTATATTATTCGATTTGTAGACTCATAAGTTAAATTTGCTGCTTGAAGCAATCCACCAACCCTGGTAATTCTCTTTTCATCAATTAAGGCTGCTCAATGCACTATTTTTGATAGTCTCTCCGTAATGTCTCAAATGTGCGCTGAATTCCTCAAACACTTGCTCCTGCGTGAGTTTTACGATACTGATCTGTGCTTCAAGAGCGGAGAGTAGCAAGATGTTGCATGATTGGGGCGATCCACCTCACCAGCTAGTAATCGTTATGAAACCTAATACGTATACAAGGGTGCACTGCACTTTATACCCTAGATGAAATCTATAGGGTATACTGAGTTTGTCATTCCGTTGGTAACGCACAGAAATAATGATGGTAGAGCAAAATGGATTGGACACCCATGCATAATATTAAAAGTTATTTTTATTTTCGCATGTCCTTCTGTCCGTCCGTGCAAAATTTTGTACGCGGAAATAAAAGCAAAATTAAGTTCTAAAACGAGACAAATCGGGTACCTCCTTCGTGGGGTTCCCATAAAAAAATTTCGTTTTCTACTATATATTTTGACACTCTGCCTGACAAGGCGTTGACATACAGGGCTGAGATTTGGTGCATGGTGTTTTATCGTAATCGCAAATAAAATTTTCAAAAATGGACTAAATCGGGCAACCCCTTCTGGGTGTTACCATATAAAAATTGAGGTTTTTTACGGATACTGTGAAAACGATTAGTCCTAGACAGTTTTATTTGACCAAAAACTTCTTCAGAATATGAAATCCTATAAATTTGTAGATATTCATTTTTTCTGTCCGACGAACCGTTCTAGAAATATATGCGATAAACCATTGCAAAAACCAAAATGGCTCAAATGGGTGACCATACGAAATGCAATACGAGCATTCATCTAGGGTATCATAAGAATTGGTCTTAGACCGATTGTAGCATTTTCAATTGTTTTGAATATATTTTCATGATTAATGGTGTAAAGAATGTGTGATGGGCTTTTCGTTGCTGCTACCGACACTCTCACTTGCCTTCTCCCCAAAATGCACACATGTTCGTTCACATAACAAATATCGACTAAGTGCCGTGCAAGAAGAGAGGCCCAAGGAACCAAAGATTGGATACCTAGGATTCTTCGAACACTTTGACAGCACTTGGGGTGGATCCGGATCGGAACTAAGGATTAAACGAAAACGACATAAAATTTAGTGGCGCATTTGTAGAAAATATTTGTTCTATTCCAATAGTATGATTATATTTTCATCCACTAGTACTGGAGAGTGATTAACTATCCTCCAACACCGCCAATCGTTTCCACAAGATTAAAAATATAATTTACAGCTTGCTTTACAAGTGTGTGAAATAGTGCTTATATTAATAGATGCATGTAGGTTTTAAATCGCTATAAATTATGAATTTTGGCAGCTATACATTTTTCCATTAACATTGGATACAAAATAATTAAGCTCGGTGGCTCGGCCTGAGGAACTAGAAGAAATTTAGCCAAAATTAATATTTATCTTTGTTCATTCTCAAATTTTGTACTGTCCTTCGTGTTCATTTTCAAATGTGAACAGCTTGCATGCAATGTATTGGCATATGAGGACTGGGGAATAATGAATTGGCGAACACGTTTTCTTTAATTCTTGCTCTCGAATTTTCTTTTGCATTCTATTTGAAGATTGAATATTTCATGAATATAGAAGGGAATTCTCTTTTGAAATTAAGGAGAATGTTTTTTTCGGTCACAAAAAAATGCAAAATGTTTTCTTGTATTGAAAATTAATTAATGATATAATTTTAAATTTTTGGAGAATAATTTAAGACTAAACAAGAAAAAATAATAAATAAAGATAAAATCTTTTAAAAAGATATGTTGCTTCAAAATCCCCACTAAAACACAATAAAAATAATTTTTCCCTTCACTACATCACAAAGTTAACTTAAGTTAAGTTTGCATTTAATTAGTTTTTGGAATTATATTACAATTATGCACAAATCAAAACGAATTTAGATACATAAAGAAAAGAAAAGCCTGGACTGTAATTTAATTAAGTATTTTGATAAAGGTTTTGAAGTTGATTATGTCACCGTCTTATTAAGCCTTAGACACACAGCACTCTTAATGAGAAACAACTAACGACTCATTAGTCTATAATGATTCATTATAAACTGCAGACACACAGCCATTTCTTTAATTAAGTTGCACTGTCAAACTGGTTTTGATAAACTTATGTCATTAAAGAAGCTATATTGGTCGAATTAACGCGATAAACTTTGTTTTTATTTATTTTATTTTCAATTCAACAATTTATAAATAAGAAAAACTTTATATTAAAAGGAATATTGACAATATACAATTTGTTATTTGCATTTCTTTACATTTCTTCTTCTTATTTTTCAAATCGGCAGATGCACAGCGGAGCTCCAGATTTACATTATATGCCAAATCTAGCACATTTTTCCTCATTATAGCTATAATGAAGGAGGAAAACACTTCATTAGTGTACTTCATTATCATCTGATTTTCGAGCTATAATGACGTATACTATGTAACACACGGCATTTTAATGAATGGTTAGTACAAATGATTCATTAGTTCGTGCTGTGTGTCTAGGGTTTTATGTTGACTGGCAACTCTAATGTATGCACTAAGGCAAAACCCTCGAGAATACTTCACAAGTCATGAAACAGACTCCCTCCCTACCACATCCGAGGCCCAACGGAGTCCTTACCTTCTAAAATACTATAATACTATTAATAAAGAAAAATGGTGTTCTCCTAATCTTAAGCTTGCTTTCTTATCTTCCGAACCGTAATAAAATGTTCATACCTTTCCTAACAAAATTATTTAAAAGAATTTATCTTAACCAAATGACTACGATTCCTCAAACAAAAGTTCTCAGCTGAGTAATCATTGAATGGCGCTGTGTCGTCATGGGATGCCGTGGACTGATGATATCGCATGTAGCTGCCTACAGATTCGGACTCGGGACACTCATACAGACATGCAATTATCACTCTGCTGAGAGGGGTTGAGAGTAAAATGGTAAGGTTAGTTTGGAATCAAAATAATTTTATTATTTTGTTAAGTAAGGTATATATTAAGTGTAGCCATTGGGAAGATAAGGAATAAAACTGTAAATTACTAGCAGACTATTTTCCTGTATGGATAGTAGTTTAGGCTCTATAGCATATATAAAGCCAATGTTTAGCACTTTTTCATAAGTATCGATATAGAACATTTTATAAAACGGACTCACAGCAGATGCATATAGATTTCTCTTTCATGGCTTGGGAAGTATTCTCGAGGGTTTTGACTAGTGGTATTCACGGAATGTTGTATCTAAGAGTGTATCGTTGTAAATGATGTATTTGTTTACAACTCAGTAAAGTAATACAAGACCTATGCATAAAAAAATGCAATACAAAGGGTCTTGTAGTTTTACATTCACAAATTGGCAGTGTTAAATGGCTTGTATAGTTTTACTTAGGAGGTCCGATTGAACGTCGAATGTCAAGGGGTGCAGCGGGGGAGTGGGTGTCCTAGGAAAATTTGCAGTGTGCCAAATGAAAGATCCTTCTGAGGACTATCGATTGATTTAACAGGGTGTTCAATTTACATCTGCCCGGATCACGGTTTTCCCCAACAAAAAAAGATACTGCAAATTTGTGAACCCAAAACATAAGTAATGGCGCATCAAAGAGCATGAAACTTTCTGGAAAACTTAATAAAACGTCACCCAAAAACAAATTGGTGTGATCAATTTTCTTTTCGGCGCTAAATTACTTAATAATAGTATTTGAAGTTCAGTAATTTGCTTTAATTATGTTCAGGAGGGGGCGGATCAAAAAATCAACCTGGGATTCGTCTTTCTTTCGATAAAGCGATTAAAATTATCAAAAAAAAAGTTAGGGTTGGGTAGTTTTAGGGTGATGGGTTTTTACCCCCACCCCCTCCTCAAGCACCAAATATGACATCTGGGGTGTCTTATTAAAGCCTTCATCTAGCTCTATCGAATGGCGTTTTTCAATTTTCAATCCGGTATACTTCGTAGGGTATATTTCCACCCTCTTACATTTGACCTGAAAGCCACTTTTTCACTTTGTCGGACCCTGCATCATAACGGATGCCTCTAGAGAAAAAATTTTACATTCAAACTAAAGGTAATAAAACTCTCTATCTACTAGAAGGCTTTTATTTTCAATTCAAGACATTTCCAACTGAGATTTTCCTCCCCAAGTTCATTACTACATATGAGTTATTTTTCAATTTTTTGTCCATCATCAGAAGAGAATGAGAGGAAGCTTATTGGGCGTAAATCATCAGCACACAGAGCACTCCTATTTTTAGTAACGAGGACTACTAAATACGATTTCCTTATATATATATGAGTAATATAAGGGAGTATATGAGGCAATTTAACACTTTGAGAAAGCATGATATCATCCATACCCAGAGCATTATAACTGATCGAGTATGCAGCTTTTAGCACAATTATGCTCGACTCTAGCCGAGGGTATTGGAACTGCTACTGATGGTGGAGTAGGATTTTTAACAAAGCATCTATTTAAATTGTTAGGATTCAGTTGCCAGTCGTTGTTACGGGATTTTCCGATCCCAATTTCATGAAGGTTTTTCCATAACTATTTAGGTGGGAATCTTGTATTGAGCTTAGATCTATAATAGTTCACTTTGGAGGTACGAACAGCCATTTTGGTAATGTTCCGTAACCTTCGAAAACGTTCCCAGTTCTCCTCCTTCTTATTTCGTCTTCAAGGGTGATATAAATAATTTCGTTCTGCAATTAAATTGGCAACCATGAAAGAGATCATTGGAAAGGCCGATGAAGAACATGCTTTCGTAAAGAAATTTCACCAATTGTTGAAGTGAACTACTTGGCCCTCGGGCCTGATGAGAGAGAAAATTGGGTTCCATGGGAGGGATTGAATGCCATTGATGAGCCCATTTAGATTAATACGGTTGTAATCTAATTGAAGTAATTTCGTTCAATAGTTCAGATTGAAGTTCGTAAGTTAGGCAGATAAGGTCAAGGAGTGAGATTCCAGGTACAGAGAATGATTGATCAATAAGATCTTATTACGATCAGCCGTAAGGAAGACTAAAAAAGAGCAGTTGTCTCACCAGCAACATGCGTGGGCTCATTTGATTTGAACGCCGATGTTATTGACATTACCAGAGATGTTATTAATGTAGAAAGAATAACTTTAGATTGTATTACAACGTTGACATATAAATTGAACAAGAAAATTGAGACATTGGAATAGAGCGCAAAGAGAATTGAATACGTAATTTAAATTTCTACTGAATGAAAGTAAACAATGTATAGGACATAACAATTGAAGCAAATGAGATTACAGACCATTTGATTGTTAAGTATTTAGATAAATCGACTCAAGGTGTGTTCGAATACAAAACATATAATATGAATGTCCATCTACATTCAATAAAAATTAGCACGAATCGAATTTGTCCATATTTGACAAAACGTTAATAAACCTACAACAACAACATGGAAAAACTTCAAAATGGAGTTTATTGGTCCAGTAATAATGTCTTTCATTTGAAATATGCTTTGCTATGAAGTCCACGAGGGTTGCCTCCATTCTTGTATCTTGACCTTCTTTAAGTGGTATTTGCCGTTACTACACTTGATTATGTAGAAAAGAAGTATTAGAAAAGACCATTTCGATTCATTTATTCATTTATTTTAATTTCCTACCATTTTTTCCTATTATAAAAAGCTTACTAACACAAAATAACTCTAATTTTTATTGATAACTCTTAAAATTAAATAAATAATATAAATATTTTCGTTGTCGTAAGTGCTGACCTTCCTATAATTTCGATTTCTTCTGTTTCCAGAGAGGGAGAATTGGTAGCTGATAGCACTAAGCAAGTGATAAGTCATGCGCTGATAAGTCACTGAGTAATTCTAGGATTATAGAGTTAGTGTAAAAACAACAGAATACTGATATCTACCCTAGATGAAATTTAAAGGGTAGAAATAATGATAGTAGAGCAAAATGGATTGGACACCCACGCATAAAATTAAAAGTTATTTTGATTTTTGCATGTTCGCCCGTTCGTCCGTCGGTCTGTCCGTCCGCCTGTCCATCCGTCCGCACGATAACTCGAGAACGTGTTCACTTAGAGGCCTAAAATTTTCCACACAGGCTTTTTTTTATAAAAAAGAGTAGATTTAATGTCGAAAATGGGCCGAAGCGTAAGGTTGCCATACAAAAATTTCTTTTTGCACTGTAAATTTGGGCACTGCCTGAGAACGCGTCTACGTAGAGAGCTAAAATTTTGTACATGGTGTTTTCGCAGGAATAGTAAATAAAGTTTCAAAAATAAACTTAATCCGGTAACGCCTTCTTGGTGTTACCATATAAAAATTTTGGTTTCTTACATATACTGTGAAAACTATCATTCGTTTTTATTATACCGAAAAGTTCTTCAGAATATGAAATCCTATGAAATTTGTGGTAATCATTTTTGCTGTCTGACGAGCCGTTTTAGAGATATATGCCAGAAACCACTTCAAAAATGACCATACGAAATTACAAACGAGCATTCATCTTGGGTATCACATAAATTGGTTTTAGACCAATTCTAGCTTTCTTACTTGTTATATCCTAGATGAAATCTAAAGGGTATACTAAGTTTGTCATTCCGTTTGTAACATCTCGAAATAATGATGATAGAGGAAAATGGATTGTAAACCTACGCATAATATGAAAAGTTTATTTTGATTTTTGCATGTCCCTCCGTCCGTCTGTGCGCACGATAACGCGTTCACTTAGAAAGCTGAAATTTTGTACACGGACCTTAAAAAATAAAAGTAAAATTAAGTTGGAAATTGAGATAAAGCGGGCAACTCCGTCGTGGGGTTCCCACACAAAACTTTCGTTTTCCACTATATATTTGGACACTGCCTGGGAACGCGTCGACGTCGAGAGCTGAAATATGGTACATGGTGCTTTTATAATAATAAAAAATATAATTTCAAAAATGGACTAAATCGGGCAACCCGTTCTTGGTGTTGCCATATAAAAATTTAGGCTTTTTACATTTACTGTGAAAACGATCAGTCCTAAACATTTTTATTGTACTAAAAACTTCTTCAGAAGTCATAATCATTTTTTCTGTCTGACAAACCGTTCTAGAAATATATGCGAGAAACCACTTCAAAAATCAAATTTAAATATATAGACGGTGACGAAATTAAATATGGGAATTCGACTAGGCTATCATAAGAATTGGTCTTACTTAGACTAATTCTAGCTTTTTTACTTGTTTATTTCTAATTTTGTAGTGTGTTCATATTGGTCCACAGAAATCCGACGTGGGAGATTTGTAGACTCATAATAAGTTAAATTTGCTGCTTGAAGCAATCCACCAACTCTGGTAATTCTCTTTTCATCAATTAAGGCTGCTCAATGCACTATTTTTGATAGTCTCTCCGTAATGTCTCAAATGTGCGCTGAGTTCCTCAAACACTTGCTCCTGCGTGAGTTTTACGATACTGATCTGTGCTTCAAGAGCGGAGAGTAGCAAGATGTTGCATGATTGGGGCGATCCACCTCACCAGCTAGTAATCGTTATGAAACCTAATACGTATACAAGGGTGCACTGCACTTTATACCCTAGATGAAATCTATAGGGTATACTGAGTTTGTCATTCCGTTGGTAACGCACAGAAATAATGATGGTAGAGCAAAATGGATTGGACACCCATGCATAATATTAAAAGTTATTTTTATTTTCGCATGTCCGTCTGTCCGTCCGTGCAAAATTTTGTACGCGGAAATAAAAGCAAAATTAAGTTCTAAAACGAGACAAATCGGGTACCTCCTTCGTGGGGTTCCCATAAAAAAATTTCGTTTTCTACTATATATTTTGACACTCTGCCTGACAAGGCGTTGACATACAGGGCTGAGATTTGGTGCATGGTGTTTTATCGTAATCGCAAATAAAATTTTCAAAAATGGACTAAATCGGGCAACCGCTTCTGGGTGTTACCATATAAAAATTGAGGTTTTTTACGGATACTGTGAAAACGATTAGTCCTAGACAGTTTTATTTGACCAAAAACTTCTTCAGAATATGAAATCCTATAAATTTGTAGATATTCATTTTTTCTGTCCGACGAACCGTTCTAGAAATATATGCGATAAACCATTGCAAAATACAAAATGGCTCAAATGGGTGACCATACGAAATGCAATACGAGCATTCATCTAGGGTATCATAAGAATTGGTCTTAGACCGATTGTAGCATTTTCAATTGTTTTGAATATATTTTCATGATTAATGGTGTAAAGAATGTGTGATGGGCTTTTCGTTGCTGCTACCGACACTCTCACTTGCCTTCTCCCCAAAATGCACACATGTTCGTTCACATAACAAATATCGACTAAGTGCCGTGCAAGAAGAGAGGCCCAAGGAACCAAAGATTGGATACCTAGGATTCTTCGAACACTTTGACAGCACTTGGGGTGGATCCGGATCGGAACTAAGGATTAAACGAAAACGACATAAAATTTAGTGGCGCATTTGTAGAAAATATTTGTTCTATTCCAATAGTATGATTATATTTTCATCCACTAGTACTGGAGAGTGATTAACTATCCTCCAACACCGCCAATCGTTTCCACAAGATTAAAAATATAATTTACAGCTTGCTTTACAAGTGTGTGAAATAGTGCTTATATTAATAGATGCATGTAGGTTTTAAATCGCTATAAATTATGAATTTTGTCAGCTATACATTTTTCCATTAACATTGGATACAAAATAATTAAGCTCGGTGTCTCGGCCTGAGGAACTAGAAGAAATTTAGCCAAAATTAATATTTATCTTTGTTCATTCTCAAATTTTGTACTGTCCTTCGTGTTCATTTTCAAATGTGAACAGCTTGCATGCAATGTATTGGCATATGAGGACTGGGGACCAATGAATTGGCGAACACGTTTTCTTTAATTCTTGCTCTCGAATTTTCTTTTGCATATTGAATATTTCATGAATATAGAAGGGAATTCTCTTTTGAAATTAAGGAGAATGTTTTTTTCGGTCACAAAAAAATGCAAAATGTTTTCTTGTATTGAAAATTAATTAATGATATAATTTTAAATTTTTGGAGAATAATTTAAGACTAAACAAGAAAAAATAATAAATAAAGATAAAATCTTTTAAAAAGATATGTTGCTTCAAAATCCCCACTAAAACACAATAAAAATAACTTTTCCCTTCACTACATCACAAAGTTAACTTAAGTTAAGTTTGCATTTAATTAGTTTTTGGAATTATATTACAATTATGCACAAATCAAAACGAATTTAGATACATAAAGAAAAGAAAAGTCTGGACTGTAATTTAATTAAGTATTTTGATAAAGGTTTTGAGGTTGATTATGTCACCGTCTTATTATGTTGACTGGCAACTCTAATGTATGCACTAAGGCAAAACCCTCGAGAATACTTCACAAGTCATGAAACAGACTCCTCCCCTACCACATCCGAGGCCCAACGGAGTCCTTACCTTCTAAAATACTATAATACTATTAATAAAGAAAAATGGTGTTCTCCTAATCTTAAGCTTGCTTTCTTATCTTCCGAACCGTAATAAAATGTTCATACCTTTCCTAACAAAATTATTTAAAAGAATTTATCTTAACCAAATGACTACGATTCCTCAAACAAAAGTTCTCAGCTGAGTAATCATTGAATGGCGCTGTGTCGTCATGGGATGCCGTGGACTGATGATATCGCATGTAGCTGCCTACAGATTCGGACTCGGGACACTCATACAGACATGCAATTATCACTCTGCTGAGAGGGGTTGAGAGTAAAATGGTAAGGTTAGTTTGGAATCAAAATAATTTTATTATTTTGTTAAGTAAGGTATATATTAAGTGTAGCCATTGGGAAGATAAGGAATAAAACTGTAAATTACTAGCAGACTATTTTCCTGTATGGATAGTAGTTTAGGCTCTATAGCATATATAAAGCCAATGTTTAGCACTTTTCCATAAGTATCGATATAGAACATTTTATAAAACGGACTCACAGCAGATGCATATAGATTTCTCTTTCATGGCTTGGGAAGTATTCTCGAGGGTTTTGACTAGTGGTATTCACGGAATGTTGTATCTAAGAGTGTATCGTTGTAAATGATGTATTTGTTTACAACTCAGTAAAGTAATACAAGACCTATGCATAAAAAAATGCAATACAAAGGGTCTTGTAGTTTTACATTCACAAATTGGCAGTGTTAAATGGCTTGTATAGTTTTACTTAGGAGGTCCGATTGAACGTCGAATGTCAAGGGGTGCAGCGGGGGAGTGGGTGTCCTAGGAAAATTTGCAGTGTGCCAAATGAAAGATCCTTCTGAGGACTATCGATTGATTTAACAGGATGTTCAATTTACATCTACCCGGATCACGGTTTTCCCCAACAAAAAAAGATACTGCAAATTTGTGAACCCAAAACATAAGTAATGGCGCATCAAAGAGCATGAAACTTTCTGGAAAACTTAATAAAACGTCACCCAAAAACAAATTGGTGTGATCAATTTTCTTTTCGGCGCTAAATTACTTAATAATAGTATTTGAAGTTGTAATTTGCTTTAATTATGTTCAGGAGGGGGCGGATCAAAAAATCAACCTGGGATTCGTCTTTCTTTCGATAAGGCGATTAAAATTATCAAAAAAAAAGTTAGGGTTGGGTAGTTTTAGGGTGATGGATTTTTACCCCCACCCCCTCCTCAAGCACCAAATATGACATCTGGGGTGTCTTATTAAAGCCTTCGTCTAGCTCTATCGAATGGCGTTTTTCAATTTTCAATCCGGTATACTTCGTAGGGTATATTTCCACCCTCTTACATTTGACCTGAAAGCCACTTTTTCACTTTGTCGGACCCTGCATCATAACGGATGCCTCTAGAGAAAAAATTTTACATTCAAACTAAAGGTAATAAAACTCTCTATCTACTAGAAGGCTTTTATTTTCAATTCAAGACATTTCCAACTGAGATTTTCCTCCCGAAGCTCATTACTACATATGAGTTATTTTTCAATTTTTTGTCCATCATAGGCATAAGTGTTCGATTGCGAAACTTTTTTATCTTTACAAAATAATTCCTCAAAAGCACCGTTATTCCGTAAACGTAAATTGTAAATTTTTACATATTCTCATGGAAAAAATCCATCGTAAAAGGAGGTTGTTCTACTATTATTAAGTTTTCTCCTAAACTATTAGACCGAACGGAAAACTAATTGGAATTAAACGCTCCCAACAAAATAGGCTTTATTTGATTTGCTGACACTATACATTATATACCCCAGGAATATATTTCGAGGAATACGGAAACATACAATTATACAGTGTGATAAACCTTTGATTTCGTTGCCTGGTTTATCAAGTTAAATGCACGAAGAGCAGCCTATGGGCTTTACTCTTAACGTGATTTAAATAGGAGCAGCTATTAGAGCGTTAACTCCGGTGATATACGGGGAGCAGCTAGATAGCAGAACTCCACCTAAGTTTTAAAAAAAAAACACGATGAGTGAACTTTTGATAATGAATGCTTTCTTTAATTTTCTTAGCTTATTTATGCAACTTAAAATTAGCTTAGGGTAACAATAATTGCTATTATGATTACTTACTTTATTATTATTTCTCCATCGAAGCCCTCATGTTGAATCGCGGTCAGTGATCGATATTTCGTCACTGCTTGTTACTTGCGCGCTACTTTAGTGGGTCGCGTTAATAGATTTAGTTTGTTTATGTTGATGCGATTGTGTATTGGGTAAGGGTGACCTAGTCTCGCATTTCTTTATGTATGACCAGTGTCGGAAGCATTTTAATGTTATGAGTACTCGTTGTGCTTGGCCAATAAGTATGTCATAACATTATGAATGCAGGTAGGTATGTATGTAGATATGTAGGTAGGTTGGTAGATATTTATAAGTAGGTATGGAGATAGATTTTTATGAATGTAGATATGTTTATATGTAGGTATGTAGGTATGTTTATATGTAGGTATCTAGGTATGCCACAACAGCTCAAATTGGAAACTAGTTACATATTATAGCCTAGACGATTTGCAACTAGAACATAACCTCCTAAGATCCCAAGCAATAGACATAGAAAAAATATGTTTACATTTTAAGATACAACACCCAACCCGCAACCACCCATGCGAGTCACAAATTAAAAATATCAAAATCTTATTAAACGAGATAGAGCAAAATGCAGAAATTATAGATCCTAAATATTTGCGCGCCCGACGCGGCTTAATAAACGCAATAGGTAGCCTCAGTAAAACACTCTTCGGTACTCTCAATGAAGACGATGCAAAGCATTATGACAAACAAATCCATTACTTAAAAGGAAATGAGGACCACCTACTAGAATTCATTAAATCGCAAATCATTATCGTAGATAAAACAATTAACCTTTTCACAAAACATCCTCAGATATTAAACTCGAATTTGATAACATCCAAGATAAATTTGACAAAATTTCTAAAGCATTCATAAACTTAGAACTAGAAATTATCATTTCCGCCATTACACTATCACTCATGAGATACCAAAATTCTCAAAAAGCAATCCTCGACATGCTTTTAGATATAAAACATGGCATCCCTAATCCTTTAATTATCACCCAATTTCAACTGGAAGATACCCCTACAGTTATTAGAAAAAATCTTCCTTCCGGAACTACCTTACCAATTCCAGCCACACAAGAGAATCTTATCGATTTATATAAAGTTAGAATTACAACTACAAACAAATTTAAGAATCATATCATCATCGAAATTAAAATCCCACTACCCCTAAACACAATTTTCCAGGCATACAAAGTTATACCATTCCCAAGTATGGTAAACACCTCTTTTCTTTACATAAAACCTACTACCGAATATTTATTGGTAGATTTTAATCGCGAAAAATATTACCCCATGAATAGAGAAGGCTTCGAGAAATGCCAATCGAGTTTCTCAAATACTCATCTGTGTTAAATAGCACTCCTAATCCTTAATAGTAATGCCGAACAAAACAAATGCGAAATGGATCTATTAAAACATACTACGGAAAATCCAAAATCCTGCGATGTAAAAACAATAAAAGATCTACTTTCTGGATTCAATTAAACAACCCAAATAAATGGTTATTCAGTCTTAGGAATCCTCCCTCTAACAATAGATAATATATGCGGCGACAGAATCGAACCGCTAACACTCGAAAGAAGCGGAATCTTAGAAATTTCTTCAAATTGCTACATAAAAAGCAACGACCTAACGCTATACGGTCATTCCGAAAGAATATCAATTTCAAATAATTCATACTTACCCTCAATTAACCTAACAATGGCTAATCATCTTAAAGACACAAAACTCGAACTCCCGAAAATGATTACAATAAAAAACGTAAATCACCAAGCTCTATTCGATTTAAACCAAGATTTAAAAACACTGGAACACGAGGAAAAACAAAAATTAAATAATGTTTCAACGCATGATATACACCATTATTCTTTCATATATCTATTAATTATAATACTTACTTCTTATGGAATAATCAAAATAATCATGCGTTATGTTAAAAAAGAGAAGAACCAGAAAACTATAACAGAAAATAATTTGTTTTATTTTCTGTTATAGTTTTCTGGTTCTTCTCTTTTTTAATGAAGAAATTACTGAAATCAAAAGTATTTCCAGTAAAATACCATTATCTAGAATCACAGATAACTAATTAAGTATCTCTGAAATAAGTTGCTTTTATATAATACTATTATAATCCCACACTTGCTAACATTAATTTTTGTAAAATAAGAAACACAACATAAATACCATAAAAAAAAAAATTATCATTTAATCTAGCATATATAAATCACAAACGATTAAGCTAATATCAATATCATAGCAACTAAATCTAATTTTGTATAATACATAGCAATTAAATCTAACATATATTTGTATCATACATACCATTAAGTACCATATAATATCATATCGTAGTAATAATCAAATTATGTCCTCTAGATTTCCGAGCGTCAGCAACTCTCAAATTTTTTTTATATCCTCTTAAAGAATATAAAAGAAAATTTTTTGTCAGGGGGGAAGGTGTTATGAATCCCCCAAATAATCCAAATAATATGATAAAGCAATAACCACTTCAATTACCTCTGATTCATAACGCATTACCTACAAAATCAAGCAATCATCCCCCATTAATAAATCACAGTTATCTGATCCCACAATGAGAATCAAAACAATAAACAAACAACTATGCGCACACGACTATGGTCAAGTTGCAGCACATAATGAGTAATCGTTAGATGTACTCATGTCCACGGTAATAATTCTTAGGTAGACAAGGCCTGTCACCTTTCTACACGTAAATAAGGACCTTTGGACTTCTTGCTTGAGGACAATCAGCCAAACGTATAATGGAGCCACCTGATTAACTCAAAGCGATAAGAAGTAAAGCATGGTACTCGCTAAACGATTTTACCGCACACCCGCTGTGCAACATATTTGACCAAATGAAATTGCCTTAGCGGAAGCGCCGGCGTCAAATTTCTCTTTGTCATTTGTACGTAATAAAGAAAGTGAATTATTGTTTTGGGACTCGTGTGAAAATTGATACCGTTGTTTTCATACAATTGTTCTCAATTATTTTCTATAATTTGCGGGTGAAAAATAAAATTGCATTATTTCAATAAATTTTTCACCTTTATTGGAAAAATGCTTGATAGGTGATTTTGGGTTGTTTTTCACAAGAAAAATCCTCAATAGGTAATTTTTGATTGGTTACCACGAAAATTGCTAAATAATCAATCTGCAAGTGGAAGGAAGTATTAACCAGTGGAGATTGATTTTGAATAAATAGAGAGTTCTGATGCAAGAAAAATCCGAAATATTCTACACTTGAAGCTAGAGAGTCCCCCTACCCAAGGTAAGGCCTCTAGTGGAAAATATATAGAAAAATAGTGTTAAAGTAATAAAGTAAACTCAAGTGAAAAACACGGACTTCTTCATTGGTCCCAACACATTCTCTACGTTTGATTAATTAACCTTTGTTGCCGGCGCGCAACACTTAAATAAACTTGGACCCTTGTTGCCGGCGCGCAACAGTATATGGCACACAATTCTGTAAAAGGGAATCGTTTTGAATAGAAGGCAAGCGGCGTTGTCATTCTATTGATTATCTGATTGAGAGGATAGCCGCTGCCTTATCAGATGCGTACACAAAGAAAGAAAGAGGCGCCTACGGTGTCAGATGTGTCAACAGCGTTGAATTATATAAATCCGTTTTACAAGCTTCAAATCCTACTATAGCATCTACATGGAGTCCAGTTCAAAGGAGTCGTATCGTTCTTTTTGTTAGTAATAATCAGAGAGCGAAGTATCATCTGGTTATTCATGGCACGTGGAATAATTGTTGATAGAACGAAATCATGGCTAGAAATCATTTCAGTTCCTTCGCCGTATTGGGCCGTTCAAAGTTCTGAATAGCTAGAGCTTTTTCGGGCAATGGTTGAATCCCGGAATCGTTGATTCTGTGTCCTAGGAATTTAATTTCCTCCTTACCGAATTGACACTTCGATGCGCTGATAATGAGGCCATGCTGGCATACAACTTGCATAATCGTCCCCAGATGTTTGCGATGCTGTTCGATGTTGTAGTGATAAATTGCTACGGACGGGGAGACTATGTAGTATGATTAGTAGAATCTGTGGTGAGAGATATCGTCACGTAGTGAGAAGCTTAAAAAGCAGATCTCTTTATGAGAAAGCTTTATGGAAAGCAGTTCCCCCGTTTGACTCTGGGTAAGCTAGAATTAGCAGATGCCCTGTTTGACTCTGGGCAAGCAAGAATTAGCAGAAGCCCTGTTTGACTCTGTGCAAGCTAGAATTAGCAGATACCCTGTTAAATAAAAGGTGCAGCTTCGTTGATAGTGAACATACTAATTCGTTCTTTTATTCAATTGTTCTAGCTTATATATACAAAATGTCAATATGCTAACCAACCGTTAATTATTACTAATGCACATTAATACATGTTAAAGCTAAATCGCTGCACTTATGTGCTTAACTCCGGCAGAAAGATGTGACGCAATGTACTTGACCCGTAATACGGTGGTTGCAAAAAGGTAAACAAACGCATGTAATCAATTACAGTCACCTCTTTAGGGTGACACGTATTTGGTTTAGCGTATGTTTTTGCTTAATTGCAATAATGCAATCGATCGCATTTATTGTGTTTGATTAATTTTGGGGTAATTGAATATTGCAAGAATGCAAAATGTGCATTCTTGTATTTTTAATTGATTTGGAAATTGTTGTGCAAATTCACATCACACCTTTCCCTGTACGGAGAAAAAAAAATGATAATAACAATCTTTTGTTATTATTATGATTTTTTTTACATGCTTATTAATGAGCAATCTGATTACATTGCTATGGTATTGTTTACATACTATGTACACTAATTTATGTTGTTATGTTTATGTTTGTGCAATTGATATAAGTTTAATTATCTATTTTCCTTATTCTATTTTTGTGTATTTCTATAATTGTATTTTTATTCTTATCTTCTAATGTACAGTTTACATAATCTATAGATTTCACTGTGTATGGACCATTATATAGCGGGTCCAGTTTCTTTCTATTTTTTGAATTTATTAAGACTTTATCGTCAATTTTTAACAATATTGGGTAGCTATTTATTTCACTTGTTTATTTTCGTTTTTCTTTTGATGTGTTAAGGTGCTCTTTTACTTTATTTATCGTTTGTTGCAATCTATATTTTATTTCTTTACTAATCAACTCGTGATTATAGACGGGGTCTGGGTCGATATTGATTTCAGATGGTAGGCTTATTCTTTTAGCAAATACGAGTTCGAATAGGGTGTATGTGTGTACCGTGTTAGATGTGGTATTGTAGCAAAATATAGTAAGGTATCCTGTTGTCCCAGTCATATCTATTCTCATTAACGAATGACCTTAAGTATTCGTTGAGACATTTGTGATTTCTCTCGAGCGCTCCTATTGTTTCTGGGTGCGCTGCGGTGGCAAATAGTTATTTTATTTTAAAAATTTCGCAGATTTCTGTGAAAACCTGATTCTTATATTCTGTTCCTAGGCCAGTTTTCAACTTGTTCATTGGACCATATGTTAGTATGACTCCATTGACTACTGCTTTTGCTATTGTGTTTGATTAATTTTGGGTGAATTGAATATTGCAAGAATGCAGAATGTGCATTCTTGTATTTTTAATTGATTTGGAAATTGTTGTGAAAATTTACATCACAATGTTCTCCGACGCTGGAAACGTTATCGACATAGGAGAAAACGAAGTCGTATCCGCGAAGAATTTGCATAAAACGCTCTATCCTTACTTTACCCAAATATCATGTACTGGAATTCACAATGTCCGAATGGGGCGTACTGATAGCAGTTTTAGTACATCCGTTGGTACGATAGGTATCTGAAGATAAGCATGCTGTAAGTCCAGTGATGAGAAAATTTTCTTGTAATGGTAAATATGAATTATGTTGTGAATAAACGGAATGGGATATCTGTTCGGCACCGTTATAGCGTTGAGGCGACGATAATCACCACACGCGCGCCATCCACTATCAAACTTTTGTATCATATGTAGAGAGCTTGTCCAATTACTCTTGAACGGTTGGAAAGTCAATTAATTAAACTCTTTTACATCGACTAGCAATCCAAATTTTCTGAGGAAATCTACACCTAAAGTCTTAAACACAATTGCGACGACAGACCGACAGACGACGGAAAATTCGCTGTCGAAACAGGCAGTCGGAAAATTGGGAACACAATTGCAACGACAGGCAGTGAGCGACGATTTTGAAAGAAGAAGATACTGAAATTTCATTTGTTAAATGTTTCGAGCGTTTTAAAAAGAGATTTTTATCAAAAATATTTTATATTATATTGAAAGAAATGCTATTGACCAAAGTGTGGAGAAAAACTTAAAATGCTGAAATTTTTCCTCAAAGCACATTATTTTAAAATTACCGCGGCGTGCTTCAACTTTAAAAAGACAAAATCAAATGCCAAAACAATTTGATTTGATTGATTTCGTAGTACTGCAGCGATGACGGCAAAATTAGAAACTGATCAATCCCGAAAAAAAACTTCGTCGCTCGTCGTAAATTGGTGCGTTCGCATAAGATGCTGTGCTTTTAGAAGTTTGACAGCGGAATTTCGTCGTCGTTTTTCGTCGCTCGTCGTAATTGTGTTTAAGCATTAAGATCGAATGTATTGTTCTTGCAATAACGAAATTTTATTAATACGGACGTCTCAAGCCAAGATTTAAGGTCCAACGTCATTCACCACATGTAAGGATCACACTGCCATTAGCGGTGAAAAGTTCTTTTGCTTTACTTAAAAGTGTTAAGCCAAGGTTGTTGTACCTTGAGCTTGACTTAAGTGTTGGGTGCGAGCGGTACTTGAAACAGTTCACCATGTCTGAAATTTGGAGATTATTAAGATCAGGTAAAATGAAAACACCGCCTTGACGTTTAGAAAAAGACTAGAGTTTATTTGGGCGATAACAATCCATTTAAATATAAATAGTAGATACATGAGGTAAATTAAATGCAAACATTACATAAAGATAAGACACTTGCGATTCGATTCGCACGAAAGCTTTCGCATGAAGCAGCATTACAGTATATACATATGTATGTAAATGGTGTCGACTTGCGTCTGTTATTTTATGCTTGATTTGTTGACTGTGCGGAAACCTTCGTGAGAATTACTGAAAATAAAATTTTACAGATTGAATGTGAGAAAGGATTATTATTTCTGTGGGAAAGTTATTGTTTTGTAATGCGACAAGTTCTTTTACATGCCGCCTGCTTTGTTAGCCAGAAACCAGAGCCTTTGTTGAGTGACATTCTAGTGAACCACCAGAACATCAAAGTCTAATGATGATACGCCTTACAAATGAACTTTCACTTAATACGTCTTTCACCTTCCTTAATATAATAATGCCAAATGCGACTTCTCTTGGTATATTGATAACTCTTCTACTTGTCAAACAACAATGATGACTTACTTTGGTCTAGCGCGAAGTTTATAATCACAATCCGCTTAGCTGTACATAAATTTGAGTGTAGGAATAATTTTTAATACAATCTTATTTGCTATGTAAAATTCTTTCTCACTTCAAGAGTGAAGATAAAGACTAGCATCTTCGGATATAATTACACGGCACGACGATAACTACAATGTTGCTACGATAAATATTTGGACGCAAGGGAGCTTAAGAAGCTAATTTAATGCGACTTGTGAGAATTTATTTATCACTGAGTGTGATTAAATTGGTAAGAAATGTGTGATATTTGTGTTTGTGGCCACATTTTCCTTATCAAATTTTTTGCGTTTTTTGGAGGGAAGAAACTTGCATTCTAATGCTAAATATGTATGTATGTATCTTAAGTATGCTAAATATGTATGTATGTACCTTAAATATGCTATAATCGCTACGGTAGAATTCAACAGTAATAAGACTTAATTAAATTATTATCTAATGTGGGATTAAGTGAACCTTAACAAGCTGCATATAAACATAATTTAGATGATGCATTCAGCACTTCCTCGGTTGAAGGAGGAACAATCGAAACATTAGCACCAGTATCGGTTTGTTGGGAGTTCTTGTCTTAAATTAAAAAGCGATGACTAGCTAGACCATAGACTCCCAACCTTTTTAGGGTGGCGATACCTTTTTATCAAAGCATTTTTAATTAGGTAAATAAAAAAAAACAAACGATAATAATTTCTTTAGTACAATATTATTTTGAATTATGTTTATTAATTAATTTAACCCTGGAACGCTAACCGTGAGTAAATTCTACTCACTTTCTATTTGATAACTGCACTACTCTTCACGACATATGACACAGTGTCTCCACTTCGTAAGTGCATTGACTGAAGCGTAATTGTTAGTTCAAGGGAGAGAGAGCTACAGAGCAGGTCAGCCCTTTCATTCCCCACGGTCCACATATGCCCGGGACCCAATACAAGACTGAAGTTATAGTATATAATCAATTCGTGAGGAAAAAATGTACAAAATATGATTACTTTCATGTCTATTTATCCCTACCTTATTAATTAAAGTAAATATTAGGCGAATCGGATTAATTTTGTTGCTCGCCATTTGGTTGGATACATGAATTTTCTCATTTGTTCTCGGCGCTGCCTCCTATATTTTGCAGTAAAATTGTAACGCCCAGATAGAAGTCAAAATCGTAGTTTCCACGTATAGCGGACGAGCTTTTCTTGGAACCACCCACACAATAATGTTTGTTCTCTTGTACGCGGATGAGTTTTATCCAACCCGATCACATCGAGGTCACCACTTTGTGGGGAATAAAGGTTCGAAACGTCGATTAGTGAGCACAATGAAAATATAATCGTATCTTATGTAACATAAATTTATTACTTTTAAATTAATACGTAGATTCAACACAAGATGTCCGATGATGGAATTGCTTTTTCTTTATGTATGGTCACCCATTATTGCAAGCGTGATCGTTGAAGTGGTTTTTCGGATAAATTTTTAAAACAGTTCGTCGGACAGTAAAAATGAGTGTAACCAGTTTCATAGTATTTCAAATTCTGAAGAACTTTTCGATACAATAAAAACGTCTAGGACTGATCGTTTTCACCATATACGTAAAAATTCAAAATTTTTATATGGCAACACCAAGAAGGAGTTGTCCGATTTAGCCCATTTTTGAAATTATATTTAACATTTCTATGAAACCTTCGTGTGAAAAATTTCAACTCCCGACGTCTTCTCAGGCAGTATCCAATTATATTGTGAAAACAGCATTTTACTATGGCAACCCCACGAAGAATTTACCGGATTGGTCCCCTTTTCGAACTTAATTTTACTTTTTTTTTAAGTTCGTGTGCAAAATTTCAGCTCTCTAAATACACGTGATCTGAAGTTATCGTGAGGGCAGACGGACATGCAAAAATCAAAATAACTTTTGATATTATGCGTGCGTGTCCAACCGCATTGCTCTACCAGCATTATTTCTGTGCGTTACAAACGAAATGGCAAACTTAGTAGTAGTTTCAGAAAAATTAGAAGCTATTTTTTTACCATATATGAAATCATATAATAGGGTATACCAAGTTTGCCATTCCGTTTGTGATGCACAGAAATATTGCTGGTAAAGAAATGTGGATTGGATACATACGGATAATATTCAAAGTTATTTTGATTTCTGCATTTCCTTCTGTCTGTCCATCCATCTGTCAGCCCTCACGATAACTCGAGAGCCCTTGTGGACGGATTTCGGATGCAAATCATTTCAGATTTAGAGCTCGTCGAGTTTGAGAACATGCCGCTCCACTTTGGTAGCAGCGAAAATGGCTGAAAAGGAGTAGGCGAATGTAAAAGAGTCATCAGCATAGAGCAGTGTGGTGGAATTTGAGTCGCTAGCAGGTTGATCATAGGTAAAAAGATTGAAGAGAGTTGGTCCGAGGACCGAACCTTGGCTTACACTAGCACTGACTGATGTTGCCTGAGACTTATCGATTTCTATCTAGAAATTCCGGGATGAAAAAAGCTATGTGTAACCTGGCTGAGACAAGGCGGGAACCCAAGGATTATAATTTTGAAAATTAGCCCGTTTGTGCAAACCGAGTCGAAAGCTTTCTCTACATCAAGGAAGGAGCCTACTGTCTGCTCCTTTTTGTTTATAGCCTTTGTGGATTCGGACAGGAATTTGAGCAAAGCGTGAAAATTGATTGGTGGGGCTTCGAGCCGACTTAAGTGTCCTGCCTGATATTTAGGTCGAGACAGGTATTTTCTATGTATTGGCGAAATCTTTTCGCGAAAAGTTTGCCCAGGTTGGACAGAAGCATAACTGAGCGGAACTCAATAAGGTATTTCCAGTTTCCTGTTTTGGGAATTGCGACTATGCGCCCAATTTCCTGACATCAGGGAAGTATGAATTATTAGGCAGTTATTGAATATAATAATAATGTTATATGGGCCGGCGGACTTTTTGCCTCTAATAGTCCTAATTAGGGCGAAAACGTGAACTGGGTTTGAAAACATGCTTCAATCTGTAACGTGCCAATTTTAATTGAAAGTAAAATTGGACGCCTACATAACATCCACTCGCCTTTCGGACAAATCCCAATTTAAAATCTAAACCCAAATTTAAGTAAATGCGCCAATGGCTGCGAATGGGTCCGATTCCTTCCCGGCCCTCTGTATGTCAGGACTGAGAACCGAAAAGAAGTAGGGGAACTTCCTTCTGGGAGAAAAGAAAGAGAAAAAAGAGGAAATTGAACTGGGGCTCCTTCTTCTGGGCTTGGACACGAAGTAGTGCAGATTTTGATAAATGATCTCAATTTTAAAATAACTAGTGAAAAAATTGTAATTTATTTTATACAGCCAAATGGCTAATTAGTGACTATATAGATGTATCCTGTATACTGAAAGTGAAAGTAAATACGAACAAAAGAAAAGTAAAACGTGTACCCAAAAAAAGGGAAGTGTGTAATAAAAGTGGAAGGTGGTCAAGCCATAATAAAATAAGGAAAACAACAGAGTTAAAACTATTCACAAAAAATAAGCAAAGCAGAAACCTAAACAAACAAACATAATAAATAAAAGGACACGACACACAAAATTTCGAGACCGGACCACGTTGGACAAAAGAAAAAGAAAGGCGAATAAAACAAAGGAGATTAGAATCCAGACAAATGAAATGATCTGATTAGTTAGTAAGGTGCATAATTGTTTAGATACGATAGGCTTTGTCATATTTATTTAATTCCTTTTAGTTTTAGTGCATGCATTTTCTTATAATAAGTATTTATCTATTCACTGATTCCTGTGTATTTAGAATATACAAATTAGGTGGAGGCCTCCGGAGATTAGGTAGTGCTAAGGTATGATTGTGATGAAACCATTAATATAGAGCTCAAGCACTAACTCCAAGTCTTTTTTTTTATCTCTGGGCCTAAGAAGAAAGAACTCAGTTCCACAAGCTAAAAAAAATGCTTTAAAGTAAATACTATTGCCATATCGTATTCTCATTAGAGGGTCAAAATATTTGGTTTCGTCGCTGAACGAAGTATAGCCTTACGAAACGACCCTGCCTGGGAAACATTAAAGCGAGACATAACAAATCGTCCGGGCTTAAGGACGTGTAAAGATTGTGGCGGCGGGGCAGTGAATTCTTCAAGAGTCGAGTCTACATTGGTCCTAAAATTTGCATGGCTTAGAGACGAATTGTTTCTTAAAGTGTGTTGGAAATATTCAGCGAAAGCGTTGCATTTTTCTTGGGAAGGTTGTAAGCATTCGAACCGCTTAATATAGTTTTGGGATTTTATCTTTTCGTTTCTATTATGTCCTTAAAGCAGTGCGGACCGGGTTGAATGGAAGCCAATTTCTTCCTGAAGTCTTTATCGTGGAACATTTTCGTTTGTTACTTAATAATGGTTGACAAGCAATTAATTTGCGACAATACGGTTCTGTAGGCTGGGTTGTGGCTATTCGGTGAAAAATACGGTTAATTATTTTTCGAAGTAGACTCAGATTTGTCCTGGCGCCTGCGGACGAGGCTGTAGTGCTCAAAAGCTAACGTATGTCTCTCAGTGAGTAGAGTTTCATAAAGGAACATAAGCGTGGGTTTATACTCAATGAGGAATAAGTTAAGTGCTGCTCTTTTGCTGTGTTTTACCAGAAAATTGCAGTTTAGTGACATGATTTTCAGCTTACTTAATTGCCTAGACATAGCCCAAATGCAAATTGATTCAAAGAAGTTTTGATATTAGAACTGTTTTTAGTGACATCCTGAGCGAAAGATTTACCTGGTTGCACGTAGTTTCTTGTGGCTTGCTTCACAAAGTCTTCAAGTTGAGGATGTTCCTCGTTCTTCTTTGCCCATAGCTGCATGACCTGTTTGTACTTATGACAACCCCTATAATTGGCAGGGTGTCGTTCCGCTTTGCAATTGACACAGAACGGGTTGCTTTCCGTCTTATTTTTCCTCTCACACTGTCCAGGTAAGTAATTTTTACATTTGACACACCTGTAGCCAACCGCACAGTTTCTGACAATGTGACCGAAGTCCTGGCAATGCTTGCACTGTGAGATTCTGAGATTCGAGATGCGCAATATTTCTGCCAGTAAACAATCTGGTTAAGTAGGCGATTTCAAGTCATGTTATACTTGACGTTGCAATTTCAGAAGAAATTTATAACAAAGGAATTTGATCCCTTAGTCCTGGGAGTATTAAAATGCACGACCGAGTTGATTGTAAGTTTTTCCACTAGTACTGATTTCACACCCTCGGCTCGGTATGCGGAACTCCTCTCAGCAGAAGTATCGTCGTCCTGTCACACTTAGGTGTAAACGTGTAGCTCTGCATGCCGATGTCCTTTATAATGCTGAACAGCGCCCAGTGTTCATCCTGAGTCATTGGCTTAGTAATACACTTGATCCACTTTGCTGTCTCAGTAATGTTGGAAATAGCGGAATTTTGCTTTATTAGTTGTGTAATTTCATTTTGATCGCTTTCTGAGTCACTATCAAATAATTGTGTACGTATTTTACGTGTTCTAAGCGTATCTGGTGGATTGTTGTCATCTGTGGTCAAGTCTGACATTACCTTCTATATAGGTATACAGTTATACCTATATATATACATAAACAAGAGAGTCTAAAGTACTTATTAAAAATATAAATTGAAAAGAAGATTACTTGGAATTCCTAAAATCTGTTCTACGGAACATAGTTTATCCGAATCGCCATCTGGCTCTTGCCGTCTCAAAGCTTTCTCAAAATTAAAACTGTTCTTTTATTGGCGTCAAAAACAAGAGTCTTGAGTCTTGGGAACGCGTTCTATTCCATCCTCAAATTACACAATTCAGATATAATTCCTGCTATCAGTATATAGTCTTGAGATTGCATTTTTTTGTACGACTGCGGATTTTTGCATCAAGATAAGAGAGACCCATGTTTGTGAGAAGTATAAAGGCAGGGTAAAAATTTGTCTATACCCAGCAGCGAATATCCGTATTCATGAAAATCGAATGAATCACTATATCGATGAACATAATGAAAATGTAATCGATGAAATAGTCGGCAAATGTAATGCAGAAAGAACTGGTTTTCCTCTGAAGTGGAGAGTGGAGAGTGAGAACGATGTTGCTGCAATTAGTACCTACGGGGAATCACAGCTTAGGGTTTTAGGTCATGTTGAGAATTTTAGTAAGCATGTTAGTGGTGCATGCAATTGAGTAATAATTTTAGTTGTGATTTTTTTTTAATTTATTTTTAATTTGAATTTTTAAATGAAATCAACTTTTATTTAACTTTCTCCTATGAGTTTTGGTGTTAGTCTATTGTTTTTTAATTGATGAAGTTTACTTTTTTATTTTAGTCATTATTAGCCTGAATTATGTATATACGTTTTATTATTTATATTTTAATAAATTGTGAAGTCTCGCCTGAAGCATTTTTATATTTTCATAATATTTTCATTTCCTTAAAAATTTTCATTACAATTGTCACAACATGAAACATTTTGTGGCCATCTGTTTCACTCAGTTTCTACTACATAGCTACATAGGATACAAATGAAAATATCAATGAAGAAAGGCTTTTTTCACTAATAAGCGCTGCATATTTTGTTATCAGTGAAACTACTGACTACCATGTAATGCAGAAAGTAGCCATTTTTGCTATTGCCCTATGGCATCGCATTGTAAATGTAAGTGATGATCTCAGTCCAAATGTAGTTATTGTAGCTATTTTCATTGATGAAAGCATTTATTCTTTCACTTATGGTATCGCTGCTGGGTACTAGTTGAATTTAGCCTAACTGTATTAGTTGCTTGAATTTCTGAATAACGCCAAGCAATTTGATGAAGTGGTTTCACATGCTCCCTGATCATTCGCTTCAGTACTTGCTTGTAATTTTCGAAAGCAAGAGCGGTAAAATTGTAAACAGCTTCAAAGTTTTTAACATCATCGTTTATATGTATTAAATTGTGAACATTGTGATTTATATGTTCTATTCCAAACGAATGTACAAAATGTTTCAAGATTTTTGCATATAATTTAGATTTTCATTGTTGAGTTGTTGCGAATCACATAAAATTCAAAATGTTATATGACGGCAATAAAATGATTATACATATCACCAGATAATATATGATTAAAGGCAACACGACCCATATACAATAAAACTGGCTAAATTCTGTTGCTTTCCACTACTTTACAGTATTAAGTGGCCTAGGTTTCCTAGAAAATTTAATTGGACAGTGCAGTTGTATTTTTTCCTGTTTTTCTGAAATTATTTTTATCTTTTTATGCTGTATTCTTATACTATAATCTACTATAATATATAAATACATGTAGTCTATGGGAAAGTTTTCCGCTAATCCGAGGTCAGGATTTTGCCGTAATATTGTGTCTTTTACATGATTTTACTCATCAACAAGACTTCTAAAATGATTATCGTTCCGTTTTCTAGCATATAATTCGGAAAACCACAGTCTCCTTACCCTGTACCTACACTTCTTCAGTTGTACATTTCGTACAACATGAATATCATCTATGTCCTTTAATTCCAAATATAAGACTTTGCTAGTGCATCGCAAACGATATACTTAACGCAAAACTGAACTATTTTTCCATGTAAATTTACTCCAAATTCGGGCAAATGTTTTGCTTCTTTAACAAATTCTTTTAAATATTCATTGACGTCTGCAAGCTTTTCACTACCATGATAAAGATCAATAAAGTGTAAAAATTTTCTTTATTTGGATTAGTCAACCCAATATAGGCTAAAAGCAAGTGCCAGTTGATTTATGTTGCAAATGTAAAATAAAACTTGGTAGCAGAGTGAATAAAACACACGTCCATTCATTTTGAAAGATATAAATGTAGTACTTTATTAGAATAGACCATAGGACTTTGTCCATATGGGCTGAATTGGGTGTGCTGAATTTGGTACTAACATTCTGATAAACTAACAGATAAGTACATAAAATATTTTTATACTCCCACTTGGGGTTTCTAATTATCCGACATTAATGAATCCGGATATCAAATACTGAAAACTCAAAATATCCGGATAATCCGGATATCCGGATAACAAAAAACAAAATAAATAAATAGCCTGAATCCAATCTTTCATGGTGTTTTATAATTTTTTTATTCAAATATTTTAATTATGTACATTAATAATTAATAAATAGTAAAAAGACATATGATTCAAATTTATTTTGTTTTTAAAAAAGAATATTTTAAAAAGTTATTGCATTGAAAATTTCAAAATTGTAATTGATTGAAACTGTAAATGCTGGCTTTATTGTAAGAATTGAATAATATATCCCTGCAGACTGGCAATGAAATGGGAGCACCTTTTGAATTATAATCAAAATATTTATGGAATGTGGTATATTGCCTACTTCTAAGAAGATTTACTTTCATAAGCATTTTATCTCGACGTTCATCCATTCGTTTTTTATTCTGTTTCGATAAATTTTAACCTAAGTTCGTTCTAAACTCGTCTAAGCTTTCAAATAGAAATTTATAAGCACATTCAGCGGTCAAAAGTGTCGCTGAATTTTTATTTAATTCCTTTGCTGCAATCTCTAGTGGTAATAGGGCATCTAGCAATTCTTTTAAACTTCATTGCCCTTAAATGGTTAAAAATTAAATGTCGCATCGTTGACTGCTGGCTTACTCGTTGGTTATGTCAACAAGTCGAGCCATCGTCGATTTTATATAGATAATCACGTCATATATGAATAACGCCAAACGGGTAACAGAAAACTCCTACACCGGAATCTGGAGACATCTATTTACTTCATAATCAATGTATATACTACCTTGTTGGGCGATTAATTAAATATTTTATTTATAAATATATTTAATTTTTAACCACACTGTTATCATGTAATTTCAGTGCTTAGTAGATTTTGTTATACCCTAGATGAAATCTATTGGGTATACTAAGATTGTCCTTCCGTTTGTAACTCATAGAAATAATTATGGTAGAGCAAAATGGAATGAACACCCATGTATAATATTAAGAGTTATTTTGGTTTTTGCATGTCCGTCTGTCCGTCTGTCTATCTGTCTGAGTGTCCGCACGATAACTCGAGAACTCATGTACTCAGAAAACTGAAATTTTGCACACGAGCTTTTTTTTAAAAACAAAGTAAATTCAAATTCGAAAATGGGAGAAATCGGGTAACTCCTTCAAGGAGTTGCCATACAAAACTTTCGTTTTTCGCTACATATTTGGACATTGCTTTCGAGAGCATCAGCGTAGAAAGCTGAAATTTTCTACGCGACGTTTTCATAAAAATATTAAAAATAATTTCATAAATGAGCTAAATTGGGCCATATAAAATTTTGATCTTTTACGTAGGTATTCTGTGAAAACAATCAGTCCTAGACGTTTTTTGTGTACTTAAAGCTTCTTCAGAATATGAAATGCTATGAAACTAGTTATAATAATTTTTACTGTCCGACGAACCGTTCTAAAAATATATGCGAAAAACTACTTTGAAAATCAAACTTACACAGATGGGTGACCATACCAAATTACATAGACCCAGTTTAGACAGGTTAGTCTCAGTATGCTGTCTCTGCCGCACGAAATCTGTAGGTTGGGTGATGCTTCATTCCTGCCCCCAACCATATCATATTACCGAGAAGTTTCCGTGGGGCAGAGGCAGCTTACTGACCCGTCTAAACCGGGTCATAAGGGCATTCATCTAGGGTATAATAAGAATTACTTTTGGACCAATTCTAGCTTTCTTACTTGTTTTATTTAAAATTTGGATAAAAAAACATCCTAGACAACTTATATGTTTATTCAAAGAGACTTTAATAAATAAATAATAATAATAAATAAAACAGCCACTTGAGAAAGTAATTGTATAATCTTTTGAAAATACCTGAACAGTTAGAAAGAAAACAGTATTTTCCTGAAAAAAAAATATTTCAAAAATATCCGGATTATCGGATAATTAAGGAAAAATATCCAGATTATCGAATAGTCAAAATGGTTCGGATAATCCGGATAATTTGATATCCGGATATCCGGATTGGAAACCCTACTCCCACTGTTATCTGAATGAATAATGACTAAATCTTTAATGTCGCTCACAAGACACATGGTTCTTTTTTTGTTTTATAAAGTCAAAGCTTTACTTATCCTGGACTAACTTCTAAAATAATAAAACTTTTCTTTAGTTTCTGGCTTTGTGAAAATGTCGGCAATTTGATTGTTAGTCAACATATACTGAAGGTCAAATAAATATGCTTGGTAAGCTTGCGCAACTCTAGATTTTTCATAACTCTGATCGCACTTTGATTGTTTATCATAAGCACTGGTTTTGTTGAGTCTTCCAGCCAGTAGCGTAACTACCGGCTGTATTGCGTGCGCGCAGAATACGGGCCCATGAAATCCAAGGGCCCACGCTCAAGAGAGAAAAACATGATTTACAGGCTAAGACACTTAAGGATAGAAAGAAACAAAATTGTTACATGTTCCTTGAATACTTATTTCAATGTTTTAATTATTCAACAGAAGTAAATAGAATCAACCTTAAAATCTAATTGATACATTTTTTTGTTGAACGGAAATTCATCTTTCGCGCTTTTAAGAAAGTAAAGGTTTCAATTATATTTCTGGTTTGTCAACCTTATTTACACCACCGTGCTTCTTAAATAATTTGGTATTAATTTCAGTTTAGAAAATGTCCGTTCCGAACTGGATGTTCAAACTGAAAAAGGCAAAAATAAAATCAGAGCTGAACACAAATCCATAAAGGAAGGGTTCAAAAGTAGGTACTCCATATCAAATCAGATCAAATCAAATCAAATCAAATAAGCATTTATTTCTGTAACCCCTGCACAAAGCAACGTATAACGCTGGGTACTTACGACATTAAATAGATTGAAGACAGCAAGTGTAAAAATTAGCAAAATAAACAATAAACATAACATAGATATTAGAAATAGACATAATAGAAATAGAAATAATACAAGCTCCACAGATTGTTAGATTGCCATGACGGCGAAATGAGACATTTAACTATTGACAAAATACAGTAAAGTAAGATAAGTAATCCTTTTTTTTTTTTTTTTTGTGCCAACAAGGCATAATGGTATTTCAGGTACAACGAAAAATTTTAAATTTTACAGAAGTACAGAATAACAAGAAAAATGACCTCAAAGCCAAGAATATTACTTCGAAGAAGTCCAATCGTCATACAATTGTTATTAATATAAATACATGCCATAATGGCAAGATGGTACTTCAGGTACAATGAAATCTTAGATTTAATAGAAACTCAAACATATACTAGAGTATTACTTCGACTACAAGAAAATTATTCCGAAGAAGACTAAAGACATATTATAATTGTTATTATCTTAATTGTTATTAATATGAATACTTGCCATAATGGCAAGATGGTACTTCAGGTACAATGAAATCTTAGATTTAATAGAAACTCAAACATATACTAGAGTATTACTTCGACTACAAGAAAATTATTTCGAAGAAGTCTAAAGACATATTATAATTGTTATTATCTTAATTGTGTGGACATTCGTAATGATAACAAAAACGAAATTATGTTGTCGTTTTTGTTATTGGGTCACTATGTGTGATTTATGTGTGTGGTGTAATGATATCATGATATCGTAAAATCATGAGATCATTATGAGATCACTACACCCTCACTCTTCCTGTTGAGTCTTTATAATTTTTAAAGACGAAACACAGATTATACCAAAGTTTAGTACTATTTTGGAATATAAGGACTTTATGGAATATATATTATATTATGCTAAAGTTTAATACTATTACTAATAATGATATCCGTAACTTTTATCTACTTAGGTTTATACACATTATGAGATATGAGAACGGTTATGTTGTCATTATGGTTACATGTTTACATTGTACATATCTATTTTTACATCGTATTTCTTTAATCTATCATTATGGTTACATATCTATTTTTACATCGTATCTCTTTAATCTATTATTGTGGACTTTTTTGGGTGTGCTGTTTATTTCGATTATTGTGTTGACACCTTCTCTTTGTAATACTTTGAATGGACCTTTATATGGTTTTTGATGTTTCTTGCGATCTTCGTTTCTCAAGAGTACTAAGTCATTAGTTTTGATGTTTATTGGATTTGATGCATTTTGCTTTTCAACTCGCTTCTGTTTAACGTTTTCTATTAAGTTTCTTGCTTTTGAAATAGCTGTTCTCAATCTGAACTTTAGTTCGTTTGCATAATTATCTAGATTGTAAATTTTGTCACTATTGTTGATTACGTCAAATGGGAGGTAAGGTAGTTTGCCAAATATTAATTCGTACGGTGTGTAATTTGTGTCTGTGTGAGGTGTAGTGTTGTAGGAAAAAGTGTAATAAGGTATCCATTTATCCCATTCTAAGTCTTCGGCGAACGAAAGCATGTATTCATTAAGAACGCGATGGTTTCGTTCCGCTATTCCCATACTTTGATGATGATAAGGGGTGCTAAAATTTTGTTTTATTTCAAGTAGTTTACATATTTCTCGCATTAATCCGTTAGTGAATTCTGTACCTTGATCCGTTTTTAAATTTCTTAAAATGTCCATATTTTAAAATAAATTCCTTTACTATTGTTGAGGCTACTGTGTTAGCATCTTTTGTTTCTAAGGGTGCTGCTATCACGAATTTCGTCAGTTCGCACTGCATGGTTAGTATGTATCGGTAATTATTCGAGATCCTAAGTGGTCCTACTATGTCCATAGCTATGGTTTCGAAACTTGTTGTCGGTGTGTTGGTCTTTATCATTTTTTCTTTAGCGTGTCTTACTTGTTTGTTTAGTGCACATTGTTCACAGCTGTTAATATAAGCTTTTACCATTTTGTTTATGTTTTTCCAGCAAAATCGTTGTTTAATTTTTAGTACTGTTTTTCTTACTCCTAGATGTCCTCCGTGTGGTGAATTGTGATATTCCTCTATTATCTTGTTTTGAGTTTCAGTGTTATTTATTCTCTTAGGGGGTTCATATAATATTATGTTTAGTTTCGCGCGAGTATTATTTTCAATTCTTTGTTGCAACGTGTTTAATAAATTTTTAAATTTTTCTTTTGGAATGCATTCAAATATATTATCTTTGTTTGATAGAGCTAGTTCATGTATATTCATTTTGTGTGTAGCATCCAATAGCTTCTTCATGATAGAAACGTATTTCATATCAGACTTATTGTTATTGTTTTGTTTACTGCTACTTCGTAACTTTTCCGTGATGGAATCTTGTTTCGCATCAGGGTTGTCGTTACAATATACTATTATTTCGTTTTTCGTACGTACGATTTCTACTTGTTTCTTATAATTGCGCAATATTATAAATTTTAATTTTTTTATATTTCTGATATCAGATATGGAGGTGCAATCCCAAGTGTAAAGTTGATCAGGCTTTAACTGTGGTTGGAAAACATTTCCAATTTTTGCTTCCTCATTATTGCATGCTTTTTGTTTTTCTATCATACCCCTTGTTATCACTAGTGTTTTATTTACTGTTAGGTCTCTTTCTTCCGGAACCATATTTTTCAGAATATCGGAGTCTAGTTTTATTCTTGACAATGCATCAGCGTTGGTGTTTATTTTACCTTTCTTAAATACTATGTCGAAATCATAGTCAGCTAAATCTAATCTGATTCTCGTGAGTTTTGACGAAGGATTTTTGTGTGTGAATAACGATACTAATGGTCTGTGGTCAGTGACTACAATGAATCTTTTTCCGTATAGGTATGGTCTGAAAAAGTTTATACCCCAATGTATTGCAAGTAATTCCTTTTCGATAATAGGTTTGTTTATATCGTGTTTTGACAATGATTTACTTGCGTAGGATATCGGTAAATCTGAACCAATTTCACCTTGTGAGAGAACTGCTCCCAAAGCATAACTTGATGCGTCTGTTGTTAAGATGAAAGGTTTGTCGAAGTTTGGATACTGGAATATTGGTGGTTGTGTAAGCTTTTTCTTTAGTGCTTCGAATGCTATTTGGCAGGATTCATCCCATATAAATGGTGTGTTCTTTTTTAGAAGAGAATTTAGGTTCTTCGCTATTTCTGCAAAGTTAGGGATAAATCGTCTGTAGTAATTACAGAAAGCTACAAATCTACGAACTTCGTCGGCATTTGTGGGTACTGGATAATGAAAATGTAATCGATGAAATAGTCGGCAAATGTAATGCAGAAAGAACTGGTTTTCCTCTGAAGTGGAGAGTGGAGAGTGAGAACGATGTTGCTGCAATTAGTACCTACGGGGAATCACAGCTTAGGGTTTTAGGTCATGTTGAGAATTTTAGTAAGCATGTTAGTGGTGCATGCAATTGAGTAATAATTTTAGTTGTGATTTTTTTTTAATTTATTTTTAATTTGAATTTTTAAATGAAATCAACTTTTATTTAACTTTCTCCTATGAGTTTTGGTGTTAGTCTATTGTTTTTTAATTGATGAAGTTTACTTTTTTATTTTAGTCATTATTAGCCTGAATTATGTATATACGTTTTATTATTTATATTTTAATAAATTGTGAAGTCTCGCCTGAAGCATTTTTATATTTTCATAATATTTTCATTTCCTTAAAAATTTTCATTACAATTGTCACAACATGAAACATTTTGTGGCCATCTGTTTCACTCAGTTTCTACTACATAGCTACATAGGATACAAATGAAAATATCAATGAAGAAAGGCTTTTTTCACTAATAAGCGCTGCATATTTTGTTATCAGTGAAACTACTGACTACCATGTAATGCAGAAAGTAGCCATTTTTGCTATTGCCCTATGGCATCGCATTGTAAATGTAAGTGATGATCTCAGTCCAAATGTAGTTATTGTAGCTATTTTCATTGATGAAAGCATTTATTCTTTCACTTATGGTATCGCTGCTGGGTACTAGTTGAATTTAGCCTAACTGTATTAGTTGCTTGAATTTCTGAATAACGCCAAGCAATTTGATGAAGTGGTTTCACATGCTCCCTGATCATTCGCTTCAGTACTTGCTTGTAATTTTCGAAAGCAAGAGCGGTAAAATTGTCAACAGCTTCAAAGTTTTTAACATCATCGTTTATATGTATTAAATTGTGAACATTGTGATTTATATGTTCTATTCCAAACGAATGTACAAAATGTTTCAAGATTTTTGCATATAATTTAGATTTTCATTGTTGAGTTGTTGCGAATCACATAAAATTCAAAATGTTATATGACGGCAATAAAATGATTATACATATCACCAGATAATATATGATTAAAGGCAACACGACCCATATACAATAAAACTGGCTAAATTCTGTTGCTTTCCACTACTTTACAGTATTAAGTGGCCTAGGTTTCCTAGAAAATTTAATTGGACAGTGCAGTTGTATTTTTTCCTGTTTTTCTGAAATTATTTTTATCTTTTTATGCTGTATTCTTATACTATAATCTACTATAATATATAAATACATGTAGTCTATGGGAAAGTTTTCCGCTAATCCGAGGTCAGGATTTTGCCGTAATATTGTGTCTTTTACATGATTTTACTCATCAACAAGACTTCTAAAATGATTATCGTTCCGTTTTCTAGCATATAATTCGGAAAACCACAGTCTCCTTACCCTGTACCTACACTTCTTCAGTTGTACATTTCGTACAACATGAATATCATCTATGTCCTTTAATTCCAAATATAAGACTTTGCTAGTGCATCGCAAACGATATACTTAACGCAAAACTGAACTATTTTTCCATGTAAATTTACTCCAAATTCGGGCAAATGTTTTGCTTCTTTAACAAATTCTTTTAAATATTCATTGACGTCTGCAAGCTTTTCACTACCATGATAAAGATCAATAAAGTGTAAAAATTTTCTTTATTTGGATAAGTCAACCCAAGTGCCAGTTGATTTATGTTGCAAATGTAAAATAAAACTTGGTAGCAGAGTGAATAAAACACACGTCCATTCATTTTGAAAGATATAAATGTAGTACTTTATTAGAATAGACCATAGGACTTTGTCCATATGGGCTGAATTGGGTGTGCTGAATTTGGTACTAACATTCTGATAAACTAACAGATAAGTACATAAAATATTTTTATACTCCCACTTGGGGTTTCTAATTATCCGACATTAATGAATCCGGATATCAAATACTGAAAACTCAAAATATCCGGATAATCCGGATATCCGGATAACAAAAAACAAAATAAATAAATAGCCTGAATCCAATCTTTCATGGTGTTTTATAATTTTTTTATTCAAATATTTTAATTATGTACATTAATAATTAATAAATAGTAAAAAGACATATGATTTAAATTTATTTTGTTTTTAAAAAAGAATATTTTAAAAAGTTATTGCATTGAAAATTTCAAAATTGTAATTGATTGAAACTGTAAATGCTGGCTTTATTGTAAGAATTGAATAATATATCCCTGCAGACTGGCAATGAAATGGGAGCACCTTTTGAATTATAATCAAAATATTTATGGAATGTGGTATATTGCCTACTTCTAAGAAGATTTACTTTCATAAGCATTTTATCTCGACGTTCATACATTCGTTTTTTATTCTGTTTCGATAAATTTTAACCTAAGTTCGTTCTAAACTCGTCTAAGCTTTCAAATAGAAATTTATAAGCACATTCAGCGGTCAAAAGTGTCGCTGAATTTTTATTTAATTCCTTTGCTGCAATCTCTAGTGGTAATAGGGCATCTAGCAATTCTTTTAAACTTCATTGCCCTTAAATGGTTAAAAATTAAATGTCGCATCGTTGACTGCTGGCTTACTCGTTGGTTATGTCAACAAGTCGAGCCATCGTCGATTTTATATAGATAATCACGTCATATATGAATAACGCCAAACGGGTAACAGAAAACTCCTACACCGGAATCTGGAGACATCTATTTACTCCATAATCAATGTATATACTACCTTGTTGGGCGATTAATTCAATATTTTATTTATAAATATATTTAATTTTTAACCACACTGTTATCATGTAATTTCAGTGCTTAGTAGGTTTTGTTATACCCTAGATGAAATCTATTGGGTATACTAAGATTGTCCTTCCGTTTGTAACTCATAGAAATAATTATGGTAGAGCAAAATGGAATGAACACCCATGTATAATATTAAGAGTTATTTTGGTTTTTGCATGTCCGTCTGTCCGTCTGTCTATCTGTCTGAGTGTCCGCACGATAACTCGAGAACTCATGTACTCAGAAAACTGAAATTTTGCACACGAGCTTTTTTTTAAAAACAAAGTAAATTCAAATTCGAAAATGGGAGAAATCGGGTAACTCCTTCAAGGAGTTGCCATACAAAACTTTCGTTTTTCGCTACATATTTGGACATTGCTTTCGAGAGCATCAGCGTAGAAAGCTGAAATTTTCTACGCGCCGTTTTCATAAAAATATTAAAAATAATTTCATAAATGAGCTAAATTGGGCCATATAAAATTTTGATCTTTTACGTAGGTATTCTGTGAAAACAATCAGTCCTAGACGTTTTTTGTGTACTTAAAGCTTCTTCAGAATATGAAATGCTATGAAACTAGTTATAATAATTTTTACTGTCCGACGAACCGTTCTAAAAATATATGCGAAAAACTACTTTGAAAATCAAACTTACACAGATGGGTGACCATACCAAATTACATAGACCCAGTTTAGACAGGTTAGTCTCAGTATGCTGTCTCTGCCGCACGAAATCTGTAGGTTGGGTGATGCTTCATTCCTGCCCCCAACCATATCATATTACCGAGAAGTTTCCGTGGGGCAGAGGCAGCTTACTGACCCGTCTAAACCGGGTCATAAGGGCATTCATCTAGGGTATCATAAGAATTACTTTTGGACCAATTCTAGCTTTCTTACTTGTTTTATTTAAAATTTGGATAAAAAAACATCCTAGACAACTTATATGTTTATTCAAAGAGACTTTAATAAATAAATAATAATAATAAATAAAACAGCCACTTGAGAAAGTAATTGTATAATCTTTTGAAAATACCTGAACAGTTAGAAAGAAAACAGTATTTTCCTGAAAAAAAAAATTTCAAAAATATCCGGATTATCGGATAATTAAGGAAAAATATCCAGATTATCGAATAGTCTCCCACTGTTATCTGAATGAATAATGACTAAATCTTTAATGTCGCTCACAAGACACATGGTTCTTTTTTTGTTTTATAAATTCAAAGCTTTACTTATCCTGGACTAACTTCTAAAATAATAAAACTTTTCTTTAGTTTCTGGCTTTGTGAAAATGTCGGCAATTTGATTGTTAGTCAACATATACTGAAGGTCAAATAAATATGCTTGGTAAGCTTGCGCAACTCTAGATTTTTCATAACTCTGATCGCACTTTGATTGTTTATCATAAGCACTGGTTTTGTTGAGTCTTCCAGCCAGTAGCGTAACTACCGGCTGTATTGCGTGCGCGCAGAATACGGGCCCATGAAATCCAAGGGCCCACGCTCAAGAGAGAAAAACATGATTTACAGGCTAAGACACTTAAGGATAGAAAGAAACAAAATTGTTACATGTTCCTTGAATACTTATTTCAATGTTTTAATTATTCAACAGAAGTAAATAGAATCAACCTTAAAATCTAATTGATACATTTTTTTGTTGAACGGAAATTCATCTTTCGCGCTTTTAAGAAAGTAAAGGTTTCAATTATATTTCTGGTTTGTCAACCTTATTTACACCACCGTGCTTCTTAAATAATTTGGTATTAATTTCAGTTTAGAAAATGTCCGTTCCGAACTGGATGTTCAAACTGAAAAAGGCAAAAATAAAATCAGAGCTGAACACAATTCCATAAAGGAAGGGTTCAAAAGTAGGTACTCCATATCAAATCAGATCAAATCAAATCAAATCAAATAAGCATTTATTTCTGTAACCCCTGCACAAAGCAACGTATAACGTACTTACGACATTAAATAGATTGAAGACAGCAAGTGTAAAAATTAGCAAAATAAACAATAAACATAACATAGATATTAGAAATAGACATAATAGAAATAGAAATAATACAAGCTCCACAGATTGTTAGATTGCCATGACGGCGAAATGAGACATTTAACTATTGACAAAATACAGTAAAGTAAGATAAGTAATCCTTTTTTTTTTTTTTTTTTTTTGTGCCAACAAGGCATAATGGTATTTCAGGTACAATGAAAATTTTAAATTTTACAGAAGTACAGAATAACAAGAAAAATGACCTCAAAGCCAAGAATATTACTTCGAAGAAGTCCAATAGTCATACAATTGTTATTAATATATATACATGCCATAATGGCAAGATGGTACTTCAGGTACAATGAAATCTTAAATTTAATAGAAACACAAAAAATACTAGAGTATTACTTCGACTAAAAGAAAATTATTTCGAAGAAGTCTAAAGAGATATTATAATTGTTATTATCTTAATTGTTATTAATATGGATACTTGCCATAATGGCAAAATGGTACTTTAATATGAATACTTGCCATAATGGCAAAATGGTACTTCAGATACAATGAAATCTTAAATTTAATAGAAACACAAAAATATACTAGAATATTATTTCGAATACAAGAAAATTATTCCGAAGAAGACTAAAGACATATTATAATTGTTATTATCTTAATTGTTATTAATATGAATACTTGCCATAATGGCAAGATGGTACTTCAGGTACAATGAAATCTTAGATTTAATAGAAACTCAAACATATACTAGAGTATTACTTCGACTACAAGAAAATTATTTCGAAGAAGTCTAAAGACATATTATAATTGTTATTATCTTAATTGTGTGGACATTCGTAATGATAACAAAATCGAAATTATGTTGTCGTTTTTGTTATTGGGTCACTATGTGTGATTTATGTGTGTGGTGTAATGATATCATGATATCGTAAAATCATGAGATCATTATGAGATCACTACACCCTCACTCTTCCTGTTGAGTCTTTATAATTTTTAAAGACGAAACACAGATTATACCAAAGTTTAGTACTATTTTGGAATAAAAGGACTTTATGGAATATATATTATATTATGCTAAAGTTTAATACTATTACTAATAATGATATCCGTAACTTTTATCTACTTAGGTTTATACACATTATGAGATATGAGAACGGTTATGTTGTCATTATGGTTACATGTTTACATTGTACATATCTATTTTTACATCGTATTTCTTTAATCTATCATTATGGTTACATATCTATTTTTACATCGTATCTCTTTAATCTATTATTGTGGACTTTTTTGGGTGTGCTGTTTATTTCGATTATTGTGTTGACACCTTCTCTTTGTAATACTTTGAATGGACCTTTATATGGTTTTTGATGTTTCTTGCGATCTTCGTTTCTCAAGAGTACTAAGTTATTAGTTTTGATGTTTATTGGATTTGATGCATTTTGCTTTTCAACTCGCTTCTGTTTAACGTTTTCTATTAAGTTTCTTGCTTTTGAAATAGCTGTTCTCAATCTGAACTTTAGTTCGTTTGCATAATTATCTAGATTGTAAATTTTGTCACTATTGTTGATTACGTCAAATGGGAGGTAAGGTAGTTTGCCAAATATTAATTCGTACGGTGTGTAATTTGTGTCTGTGTGAGGTGTAGTGTTGTAGGAAAAAGTGTAATAAGGTATCCATTTATCCCATTCTAAGTCTTCGGCGAACGAAAGCATGTATTCATTAAGAACGCGATGGTTTCGTTCCGCTATTCCCATACTTTGATGATGATAAGGGATGCTAAAATTTTGTTTTATTTCAAGTAGTTTACATATTTCTCGCATTAATCCGTTAGTGAATTCTGTACCTTGATCCGTTTTTAAAATCTTAAAATGTCCATATTTTAAAATAAATTCCTTTACTATTGTTGAGGCTACTGTGTTAGAATCTTTTGTTTCTAAGGGTGCTGCTATCACGAATTTCGTCAGTTCGCACTGCATGGTTAGTATGTATCGGTAATTATTCGAGATCCTAAGTGGTCCTACTATGTCCATAGCTATGGTTTCGAAACTTGTTGTCGGTGTGTTGGTCTTTATCATTTTTTCTTTAGTGTGTCTTACTTGTTTGTTTAGTGCACATTGTTCACAGCTGTTAATATAAGCTTTTACCATTTTGTTTATGTTTTTCCAACAAAATCGTTGTTTAATTTTTAGTACTGTTTTTCTTACTCCTAGATGTCCTCCGTGTGGTGAATTATGATATTCCTCTATTATCTTGTTTTGAGTTTCAGTGTTATTTATTCTCTTAGGGGGTTCATATAATATTATGTTTAGTTTCGCGCGAGTATTATTTTCAATTCTTTGTTTCAACGTGTTTAATAAATTTTTAAATTTTTCTTTTGGAATGCATTCAAATATATTATCTTTGTTTGATAGAGCTAGTTCATGTATATTCATTTTGTGTGTAGCATCCAATAGCTTCTTCATGATAGAAACGTATTTCATATCAGAGTTATTGTTATTGTTTTGTTTACTGCTACTTCGTAGCTTTTCCGTGATGGAATCTTGTTTCGCATCAGGGTTGTCGTTACAATATACTATTATTTCGTTTTTCGTACGTACGATTTCTACTTGTTTCTTATAATTGCGCAATATTATAAATTTTAATTTTTTTATATTTCTGATATCAGATATGGAGGTGCAATCCCAAGTGTAAAGTTGATCAGGCTTTAACTGTGGTTGGAAAACATTTCCAATTTTTGCTTCCTCATTATTGCATGCTTTTTGTTTTTCTATCATACCCCTTGTTATCACTAGTGTTTTATTTACTGTTAGGTCTCTTTCTTCCGGAACCATATTTTTCAGAATATCGGAGTCTAGTTTTATTCTTGACAATGCATCAGCGTTGGTGTTTATTTTACCTTTCTTAAATACTATGTCGAAATCATAGTCAGCTAAATCTAATCTGATTCTCGTGAGTTTTGACGAAGGATTTTTGTGTGTGAATAACGATACTAATGGTCTGTGGTCAGTGACTACAATGAATCTTTTTCCGTATAGGTATGGTCTGAAAAAGTTTATACCCCAATGTATTGCAAGTAATTCCTTTTCGATAATAGGTTTGTTTATATCGTGTTTTGACAATGATTTACTTGCGTAGGATATCGGTAAATCTGAACCAATTTCACCTTGTGAGAGAACTGCTCCCAAAGCATAACTTGATGCGTCTGTTGTTAAGATGAAAGGTTTGTCGAAGTTTGGATACTGGAATATTGGTGGTTGTGTAAGCTTTTTCTTTAGTGCTTCGAATGCTATTTGGCAGGATTCATCCCATATAAATGGTGTGTTCTTTTTTAGAAGAGAATTTAGGTTCTTCGCTATTTCTGCAAAGTTAGGGATAAATCGTCTGTAGTAATTACAGAAAGCTACAAATCTACGAACTTCGTCGGCATTTGTGGGTACTGGATAATGAAAATGTAATCGATGAAATAGTCGGCAAATGTAATGCAGAAAGAACTGGTTTTCCTCTGAAGTGGAGAGTGGAGAGTGAGAACGATGTTGCTGCAATTAGTACCTACGGGGAATCACAGCTTAGGGTTTTAGGTCATGTTGAGAATTTTAGTAAGCATGTTAGTGGTGCATGCAATTGAGTAATAATTTTAGTTGTGATTTTTTTTTAATTTATTTTTAATTTGAATTTTTAAATGAAATCAACTTTTATTTAACTTTCTCCTATGAGTTTTGGTGTTAGTCTATTGTTTTTTAATTGATGAAGTTTACTTTTTTATTTTAGTCATTATTAGCCTGAATTATGTATATACGTTTTATTATTTATATTTTAATAAATTGTGAAGTCTCGCCTGAAGCATTTTTATATTTTCATAATATTTTCATTTCCTTAAAAATTTTCATTACAATTGTCACAACATGAAACATTTTGTGGCCATCTGTTTCACTCAGTTTCTACTACATAGCTACATAGGATACAAATGAAAATATCAATGAAGAAAGGCTTTTTTCACTAATAAGCGCTGCATATTTTGTTATCAGTGAAACTACTGACTACCATGTAATGCAGAAAGTAGCCATTTTTGCTATTGCCCTATGGCATCGCATTGTAAATGTAAGTGATGATCTCAGTCCAAATGTAGTTATTGTAGCTATTTTCATTGATGAAAGCATTTATTCTTTCACTTATGGTATCGCTGCTGGGTACTAGTTGAATTTAGCCTAACTGTATTAGTTGCTTGAATTTCTGAATAACGCCAAGCAATTTGATGAAGTGGTTTCACATGCTCCCTGATCATTCGCTTCAGTACTTGCTTGTAATTTTCGAAAGCAAGAGCGGTAAAATTGTCAACAGCTTCAAAGTTTTTAACATCATCGTTTATATGTATTAAATTGTGAACATTGTGATTTATATGTTCTATTCCAAGCGAATGTACAAAATGTTTCAAGATTTTTGCATATAATTTAGATTTTCATTGTTGAGTTGTTGCGAATCACATGACATTCAAAATGTTATATGACGGCAATAAAATGATTATACATATCACCAGATAATATATGATTAAAGGCAACGCGACCCATATACAGTAAAACTGGCTAAATTCTGTTGCTTTCCACTACTTTACAGTATTAAGTGGCCTAGGTTTCCTAGAAAATTTAATTGGACAGTGCAGTTGTATTTTTTCCTGTTTTTCTGAAATTATTTTTATCTTTTTATGCTGTATTCTTATACTATAATCTACTATAATATATAAATACATGTAGTCTATGGGAAAGTTTTCCGCTAATCCGAGGTCAGGATTTTGCCGTAATATTGTGTCTTTTACATGATTTTACTCATCAACAAGACTTCTAAAATGATTATCGTTCCGTTTTCTAGCATATAATTCGGAAAACCACAGTCTCCTTACCCTGTACCTACACTTCTTCAGTTGTACATTTCGTACAACATGAATATCATCTATGTCCTTTAATTCCAAATATAAGACTTTGCTAGTGCATCGCAAACGATATACTTAACGCAAAACTGAACTATTTTTCCATGTAAATTTACTCCAAATTCGGGCAAATGTTTTGCTTCTTTAACAAATTCTTTTAAATATTCATTGACGTCTGCAAGCTTTTCACTACCATGATAAAGATCAATAAAGTGTAAAAATTTTCTTTATTTGGATAAGTCAACCCAAGTGCCAGTTGATTTATGTTGCAAATGTAAAATAAAACTTGGTAGCAGAGTGAATAAAACACACGTCCATTCATTTTGAAAGATATAAATGTAGTACTTTATTAGAATAGACCATAGGACTTTGTCCATATGGGCTGAATTGGGTGTGCTGAATTTGGTACTAACATTCTGATAAACTAACAGATAAGTACATAAAATATTTTTATACTCCCACTTGGGGTTTCTAATTATCCGACATTAATGAATCCGGATATCAAATACTGAAAACTCAAAATATCCGGATAATCCGGATATCCGGATAACAAAAAACAAAATAAATAAATAGCCTGAATCCAATCTTTCATGGTGTTTTATAATTTTTTATTCAAATATTTTAATTATGTACATTAATAATTAATAAATAGTAAAAAGACATATGATTTAAATTTATTTTGTTTTTAAAAAAGAATATTTTAAAAAGTTATTGCATTGAAAATTTCAAAATTGTAATTGATTGAAACTGTAAATGCTGGCTTTATTGTAAGAATTGAATAATATATCCCTGCAGACTGGCAATGAAATGGGAGCACCTTTTGAATTATAATCAAAATATTTATGGAATGTGGTATATTGCCTACTTCTAAGAAGATTTACTTTCATAAGCATTTTATCTCGACGTTCATCCATTCGTTTTTTATTCTGTTTCGATAAATTTTAACCTAAGTTCGTTCTAAACTCGTCTAAGCTTTCAAATAGAAATTTATAAGCACATTCAGCGGTCAAAAGTGTCGCTGAATTTTTATTTAATTCCTTTGCTGCAATCTCTAGAGGTAATAGGGCATCTAGCAATTCTTTTAAACTTCATTGCCCTTAAATGGTTAAAAATTAAATGTCGCATCGTTGACTGCTGGCTTACTCGTTGGTTATGTCAACAAGTCGAGCCATCGTCGATTTTATATAGATAATCACGTCATATATGAATAACGCCAAACGGGTAACAGAAAACTCCTACACCGGAATCTGGAGACATCTATTTACTCCATAATCAATGTATATACTACCTTGTTGGGCGATTAATTCAATATTTTATTTATAAATATATTTAATTTTTAACCACACTGTTATCATGTAATTTCAGTGCTTAGTAGGTTTTGTTATACCCTAGATGAAATCTATTGGGTATACTAAGATTGTCCTTCCGTTTGTAACTCATAGAAATAATTATGGTAGAGCAAAATGGAATGAACACCCATGTATAATATTAAGAGTTATTTTGGTTTTTGCATGTCCGTCTGTCCGTCTGTCTATCTGTCTGAGTGTCCGCACGCTAACTCGAGAACTCATGTACTCAGAAAACTGAAATTTTGCACACGAGCTTTCTTTTAAAAACAAAGTAAATTCAAATTCGAAAATGGGAGAAATCGGGTAACTCCTTCAAGGAGTTGCCATACAAAACTTTCGTTTTTCGCTACATATTTGGACATTGCTTTCGAGAGCATCAGCGTAGAAAGCTGAAATTTTCTACGCGACGTTTTCATAAAAATATTAAAAATAATTTCATAAATGAGCTAAATTGGGCCATATAAAATTTTGATCTTTTACGTAGGTATTCTGTGAAAACAATCAGTCCTAGACGTTTTTTGTGTACTTAAAGCTTCTTCAGAATATGAAATGCTATGAAACTAGTTATAATAATTTTTACTGTCCGACGAACCATTCTAAAAATATATGCGAAAAACTACTTTGAAAATCAAACTTACACAGATGGGTGACCATACCAAATTACATAGACCCAGTTTAGACAGGTTAGTCTCAGTATGCTGTCTCTGCCGCACGAAATCTGTAGGTTGGGTGATGCTTCATTCCTGCCCCCAACCATATCATATTACCGAGAAGTTTCCGTGGGGCAGAGGCAGCTTACTGACCCGTCTAAACCGGGTCATAAGGGCATTCATCTAGGGTATCATAAGAATTACTTTTGGACCAATTCTAGCTTTCTTACTTGTTTTATTTAAAATTTGGATAAAAAAACATCCTAGACAACTTATATGTTTATTCAAAGAGACTTTAATAAATAAATAATAATAACAAATAAAACAGCCACTTGAGAAAGTAATTGTGTAATCTTTTGAAAATACCTGAACAGTTAGAAAGAAAACAGTATTTTCCTGAAAAAAAAAATTTCAAAAATATCCGGATTATCGGATAATTAAGGAAAAATATCCAGATTATCGAATAGTCAAAATGGTTCGGATAATCCGGATAATTTGATATCCGGATATCCGGATTGGAAACCCTACTCCCACTGTTATCTGAATGAATAATGACTAAATCTTTAATGTCGCTCACAAGACACATGGTTCTTTTTTTGTTTTATAAATTCAAAGCTTTACTTATCCTGGACTAACTTCTAAAATAATAAAATTTTTCTTTAGTTTCTGGCTTTGTGAAAATGTCGGCAATTTGATTGTTAGTCAACATATACTGAAGGTCAAATAAATATGCTTGGTAAGCTTGCGCAACTCTAGATTTTTCATAACTCTGATCGCACTTTGATTGTTTATCATAAGCACTGGTTTTGTTGAGTCTTCCAGCCAGTAGCGTAACTACCGGCTGTATTGCATGCGCGCAGAATACGGGCCCATGAAATCCAAGGGCCCACGCTCAAGAGAGAAAAACATGATTTACAGGCTAAGACACTTAAGGATAGAAAGAAACAAAATTGTTACATGTTCCTTGAATACTTATTTCAATGTTTTAATTATTCAACAGAAGTAAATAGAATCAACCTTAAAATCTAATTGATACATTTTTTTGTTGAACGGAAATTCATCTTTCGCGCTTTTAAGAAAGTAAAGGTTTCAATTATATTTCTGGTTTGTCAACCTTATTTACACCACCGTGCTTCTTAAATAATTTGGTATTAATTTCAGTTTAGAAAATGTCCGTTCCGAACTGGATGTTCAAACTGAAAAAGGCAAAAATAAAATCAGAGCTGAACACAAATCCATAAAGGAAGGGTTCAAAAGTAGGTACTCCATATCAAATCAGATCAAATCAAATCAAATCAAATAAGCATTTATTTCTGTAACCCCTGCACAAAGCAACGTATAACGCTGGGTACTTACGACATTAAATAGATTGAAGACAGCAAGTGTAAAAATTAGCAAAATAAACAATAAACATAACATAGATATTAGAAATAGACATAATAGAAATAGAAATAATACAAGCTCCACAGATTGTTAGAAGTACAGAATAACAAGAAAAATGACCTCAAAGCCAAGAATATTACTTCGAAGAAGTCCAATCGTCATACAATTGTTATTAATATAAATACATGCCATAATGGCAAGATGGTACTTCAGGTACAATGAAATCTTAAATTTAATAGAAACACAAAAATATACTAGAATATTATTTCGAATACAAGAAAATTATTCCGAAGAAGACTAAAGACATATTATAATTGTTATTATCTTAATTGTTATTAATATGAATACTTGCCATAATGGCAAGATGATACTTCAGGTACAATGAAATCTTAGATTTAATAGAAACTCAAACATATACTAGAGTATTACTTCGACTACAAGAAAATTATTTCGAAGAAGTCTAAAGACATATTATAATTGTTATTATCTTAATTGTGTGGACATTCGTAATGATAACAAAAACGAAATTATGTTGTCGTTTTTGTTATTGGGTCACTATGTGTGATTTATGTGTGTGGTGTAATGATATCATGATATCGTAAAATCATGAGATCATTATGAGATCAGTACACTTGCTATAATGGCAAAATGGTACTTCAAGTACAATGAAGTCTTAGATTGAATAGAAACGCAAAAATATACTAGAGTATTACTTGGACTACAAGAAAATTATTTCGGAGAAGTCTAAAGACATATTATAATTGTTACTATCTTAATTGTTTTTAATATGAATACTTGCCATAATGGAAAAATGGTACTTCAGGTACAATGAAGTCTTAAATTAATGATTTATGACAACCAAAAGTTATCATTGTAGTTACCGTTATCATTGTAGTTACCGTTATTGCCTTAGTTTCAATGAATGTAACAACAAAACTACCATAGTCTTTATTTTATAAGTACAAGCTGATTAAAAAGTAGGACGGAGTGGGGGGTGGCAATAAGAGATTAGTGTATTACTGTTCTGAACTGTGGGATGTGGATGGTTAGTTATGTTGTGGAAGGTTAGTGCTTGTGGAAGGATAGTGCTGATTAGTGCTGATATTGCTTAGGTTGAACAATATATATGTATATGAGTGAAGGTGGCAGATTAGTTGGTTCCAATGCAGCCCATTGCTTCCCTCCTAAAGTCTTTGACAAGAACAATCTCCCTGACCTCGCTTGGCAAGCCGTTCCACATAGTTACTCCTTGTGCAAATATGTTTCTGCTTCCAAACTGAGTGTTGATCCGCGGATGGATCAGTCGTCGGTTGTCCCTTCCACTCCAATTTAGGCGATTACGTAGGTATCCAGGAAGTAGACCAATTCTGGCCTTGTGTATAATTCCAATGCCTTTAATTCATACGCGCAGCGCAAGGATCCCGGTAGTAAAACCTCCAAGAGTGAACCGACGTGAGCTCTACGTCCGATTTTGAAAACGTACCTAGCACAAGCCTTGAAGGCGCGCATTAGTTTCGACAGCCCCGATTGAGAGAATGGGAAAAGAACTACATCTGCATAGTGAAAATGTGGCAGTATGAGAGCATTAAAGAGTCTCAACCTTGTGGTTTCATCAAAGTGAGGAGAAGCAGCATATAGTGAGCGAAGACCATGATAAACGAGTACAGATCAAGTTTATATGAGCCTTCCAATTAAGATTGGAGTCCATGAGCAGTCCCAGATTTTTCACAGGTTTGTTGGATAGAGGGATGTTGAACCCCAGGAGGGTTAAATCAGAAACTACAGCAGCTAGCCCCGATGCCCGCTCAGGCCTCTTGTCATAGCCTATAGCTTGTGTTTTAGATGGATTCAGCGCAAGCCCATTAGTAGCAGCCCATGCTCCGACCCTTTCCAGCGTCTCATTGATGATCAACACTGACTCATGGATTCTGTCTGCTCTTGCTCCAGAGTATATCTGGATATCATCAGCATAAATATGAAAGCTGACCTTATCAAGAACTTTCTCAACATCGTTTATAAATAACGAGAAGAGAAGTGGGGCCAAGACCGCACCCTGAGGTATGCCCGAACGCAGTGGTCTATCCGAAGAATAGGCCCCACTAGACTTAACCACGAACGATCTGCCCGACAAGTAACTGGCAACCATTCCACATGCAGAGGATGAAAGGCCGAAATGGGATCCTAATTTCCCAATCAGCATTTCATGAGGGACCAAGTCAAATGCCTTACTGAAATCCAGTAGAACATGAATGACTGAAAGACCCCTATCGCACATGTCACGAATGTCTGCCGTCACCTGAAGAAGGGCAGTACTTGTAGAATGAAAGCGCCTGAAGCCCGATTGCATGTTCGAGAGCATGTTGTTATCGGATACATGTGCCGTTATCTGATCAACAATGAGGAACTCCATCACTTTTGATATTGCTGACAGGATGGTGATAGGTCTCTAATCAGATACACTCCCAGGCGACGCATTTTTAGGAATGGGCAAGATAGCCCCTGTTTCCAGACTGCTGGAAAACGTGAGCAAGTGATTAGTCGATTTATAAGATGAGTAACAACTGGAAGGATCGTTGGTAAAATCAATTTATAAAATTTAATCGGTACGTCATTCGTACCAACTGCATTGGACTTAATACGCATGAAGGCACTGAATACCTCCATGTCAGATACGTTACTAAAACTTAGGACCGGTTGATCATTCTCGAGGTTGGGTCTATTGTTGGGTAATGAGTTATACCCAGAATGGGTGTGGATCAGCCGGGTGGGTATAGTTGATGTAGGGTTGAGAGGAGGGAGTTGGGGGGTGATGTTCATAGGATTGGACGGACTGTGCAATGGTAAGGCAACTGATTGAGATTGCGAGACAGTTGGTGTGGAGAGAGGGAGGTTATTTGGGTTGGAACACAAGAAGTCAGCAATTTCGTTAGGATCAATGTAGGACTGAGTTTTTGCTTTCGAGCCAAGGCCCAAATTGTTTATTTTCCTCCAATTGATGGAGTTCCCATCTCGGAGCCCTGACATTGTTATTTTGCGAAGTTCAGCTCTGATAGAGTAGTCCGCTGATCTTCTGTGACTATGGAAGACTCGATAATTGTGATCAGTCTTATCTCTCTTCCATTGTCTGTACGAAAGGTCACGAAGTTGACAGGCAAGAAGAATCTCGGGCGAGTTATAAATGTGTTCACTGGTTGATCGAATCCTCACCGTTTTGACCGGGACCTGCCTATCAAACACAGAACAAATGGTTTCCGATAAATGTAAGGAATAAGCAAAAATCTAGCTAACTTGTATAACGAGTTAAATTTTTCTAATACTTTTTTAAACCATTTTAGATGCTGACAAAAGTTAGATGATAAATCAGACGGATATATAATTGATAACGGCTTGCCGAGTTTTAATAATTCTTTGTCAGAAACTGTTCGTAAAGTTTGTGGCAAAATTCAAGCGAACAAGGCACATTATTTGTTAAAGCGGTCATTCAACTGACGGATAATGATATACAACCTTATACACTTGAATTTGGAAATATTCTCCGGCATTTGTTAGTCGTTCATCGCTGCAAACTTCGTAAAATTTCCTTTTTATTTTACTAATTCTCTTATTCCTCTTAATTTCTATGTTCCACGACTCGGCCAACTATGCAGCGGCCATTCCAAATGAGTGAAAATCACCTCGAAATTCTGACATTTTATCATACGTTTTCAAACGAACACACGCTTTCTGCAAGTCAAAATTCGGTGTTTGGAGTAATTGAGATACGACATCTCAGCTATTATGATTTGCGACTGTATCAGAATATGAAGGCCAGTTTCAAAACTTTCCATTTTATGTTTCTTTCGAGTGTGAGTTCTCAAATAAGAAACTTTTTTATCAGCGCTTTTAAGATATGTTTAAAATGAACACGCAAGGAAAATATCGCGTTGTTACGCGAAGACCATCGGGTAGGACAAAAACGCTTCAGCGTATAATTTTTACTTTCGATCATAGACTTTAATAAGGTCCACCTCTTAAAACTATATCCAAAATTTACTTAAACGGTTTCCGGTGCCAGATAAACGCAACAAGCCCGCGGTCTCGGACAAGTTAATGCAAGAAAATGAATGAACATGCAGATTGTGTGATTCTTTGACTGCTCGATAGATGCTGTATAAAAAAACAATGTAACATAAAGAGTAACTCATTCACCATTTAACAAAATTGATATTCGCTTGTGAATTAAAGAAAAATTAATACAGATCAATGATCACTTTTCGTGCGAAAAAGATGGTGTTGATTTAATCAATGGCATTGACTGCTTTGTTTGATTGACTTGGATAATAAACGACCTCCTAAATGATCTTTTGATACGTGTGTTTTTCTGCTAATTCGAATTTCTGCTTCTCATACTACGTGTATTAGAGCTAACTGAAATTCTTGGAAAATGTAGTTGCATTTAAAAATTTGGGTAAGTGCAAGGGACCCAGAATGAATATTTGCATACGGGCCCACGGAGACATAGTTACGCCACTGCCTCCAGCAGAAACTCTTCAATTAGTTAATTTAGCCATACCAACTCCTTAACTGTCTGAAAAACTGCTATATAAATACTCAGCTTCTTGGTTGGCTTCTGGTTGATAATGCCACACCTCTGCCTCTGCGAGAACCATGAAATTCGACTGATACCGCCGAAGATGTTGCACCAGACTCAAAATATCGTCAAATATATCAAAATATTTACAAATGTATTTTGTTTATGAGGTTAGGTTTAATAGGTTTAATAGGTTAGGCAAGACATTAACCCCACATAAGAGGGGAGGGTGCTACTAGTGATGCACCTCTATTATGGCGGCTAAGGTTGTGTTACCTGTAAATGAGACAGTTATTTCAGTAATTTTACTTTTATTTCAAAATAATATGTATAAATTATTATATGTAGCTATATTTTTATTTATTTATGTACGTATAAGTAAACGCAATTGAATTCTTGTACTCATATGTAATAAGGGCACTATAACACACCGATCAACTATTATTCACTCGAAACTGCGCACTGAACCTTCTACTCCAAAATCTCAAAAGCAAATACTTAATTGTTGTGCCAAAATTTTACCAATAACACGTGTTACAACTTAGGTCATTAGAACCAGAAGCCAGAATTCAACTAATATAAGTAACACAAAACAAACTAATATTGTACAAATAAAATCTTATAAAGAAATGTGCTCTACCTTGCCTTAAATGATAAATTGGCGTACTTTTTAAAACTTTTCAGTTTTGAAGCCAGAAAAGAATCAGTATGTAACCGAATGTTGGAGCAATTTCTGATATTTTGAATGTATTTTGAATTTCGATGCATTTTTCCTCTTTCATGCGCTTGGATTAATACTGTTTTATAATACTTATTTGTGAATTCAATGGAATTTTTGAATATAGACTTTCTCTTGGTTTCAGAACAAAACTTATAAAGTGTAAAAACTATATGGACATTTTTTTCGGTTTTCCAGATAATCCGAAAAAGTTTCGAAATGTCAGTAATAAAGTGTTAGCTTAAAAGTTGTAAGTAACAAGTTTTAAAAATAGACTAAATATCAGATAGGGTACTATTGCAACTATTACTCAGCTGAGAGTTATTTAGCGTAAAATGATAAGGTTACTTATTAATCAAAACTATTTTATTACTTTGTTAACGAAGGTATATAGAAGTATAGACTTTGAGAAGGTAGTAAGCAAGCTTAGAATTACTGGAAGAATACGTTCCTGTTTGGTTAGCAGCTTAGGATTTATGGCCTATATAAAATCAATGTCTAGTCATTTTTCCATAAGAATCAATTTAAAATATCTTAGAGAATTGGACAAGCACGCACATATGTATATAGATTTCTCTTTCATGGCTTGGGAAATATTTCACGAAGGTTTTAGCGACTGGAGTTATTTTCAGATATAATATTTTCATGTGTGCAATTGTCGTCCTCCAAAATGCAAAAAATTGTAAGGAACAAGTTTCCAGTAAATTTGTAAGAAAAAATTGATGCCTTTCCTATATCAGCTCCAGGTATTAGGCCAGTCAACACTCTGATATTTTCCACAATATGTTAAATTTGCAACTCATTCCGCTCCCGCAATATAATTTTTTGTTGCCAAATAATGCTTCTATTAGTAGTGACACATTCACACAAGTGTGTGAATATTGTCTTTCTTAAGCGTGCCCTACGTTCCATGCCAATGTGATGAGCACATGCTCCACAGCAATTAGATTTAAGTAATCAGTTTTGAACTTCCGAGATCTTTTCTAGTACACCGATGGCGCCGTCTTTTTGGAGACAGTCTAAACCTTCAATCGGTCACTTTTGCTATCATCAAACTTATACCTTCGAACCAAAGAAAAATTATAGTTTTAGTGAATCGCGTTTTTATATCCTAGATGAAATCTATAGGGTATAATAAGTTTGCCATTCCGTTTGTAACGCACAGAAATAATAATGGTAGAGCAAAATGGATTAGACACCCATGCATAATGTTGAACGTTATTTGGACATTTTTGCATGTCCGTCCGTCCGTCTGTTCGTCTGTCCGTTTGTGCGCACGATAATTCGAGAACGCGTTTACTGAAAAAGCTGAAATTTTGTACATGGACTAAGGTCGAAAATCGGATCACCTTCGTGGGGTTGCGATACAAACATTTTTCCACTATATATTTGGACACTGCGAGAGCTGAAATTTCTTGGAGTTGCCATATAAAAATGTTGGTTTTTTACATATATTGTGAAAACGATCAGTTCTAGAAATTTTTATTGTACTAAACACTTCTTCAGAATACGAAATCCTATAAACTTGGTTATAATCATTTTTTCTGTCCGACGAACCATTCTAGAATTATATGCGAATAACCACTTCAAAAATCAAACTTGCAAAGATCGGTGACGATAATCTCCATTATTCGAAAATGGTATCGTCACTTTAAAAGTTTGGCAACAATTAATATTTTACACGAAACAGATTTGTCGTCTTAACAGACTTAAATTTATTGAAAATAATTTCAATAAATTTACAATATGCATGGTAGGAGTTCAATGATCATTGAACTTCTTAGCTTCGGCGATTAGAGTTAATTTTTTACTACAGGTTCATACCAATATCCTGTTGGACGTAACGATGGCTGTGGAATTCTATACCTGCAATTTAGGTGATAAATTAATAATTCAATTCTCATTACGTGCTGTGAATTTATGATACACTTATTATTTATATTATTGTAACTTGATGGACACAAACTTCAGCGTAGCAAAATTATTGTCATGAGACGGGCACAATTGTAGCAAAATGCTCCAGCTTTGTGCTAGCTCTTAGAATATAGAGAGAACAGGAAGTGTGATAAGTAAAATTTAGCGTAGTAAAACTCTGGTTATGTTAGAATCTTTTGGCGCAGTAGTGAAAGCTCAGTACAGGCGTGTAGCAAATTTAACAGCTTAGGTTATCTTTGTGTGTAGTATGAATCAACATAGTGAGCGAGTCAACAAAATATATGTTTGAAAATATTGCGCTTGATCTCATCTAAAGCGCTCTTCGTCGCTGTCACTGAAAGGAAACATTCCAATTAAACAATTCCCACAGCTAAACAAGTGTTACATAACTTTTTGTAAAAACATTATTATATTAAAAATGAATATAAAACAAAGCTTAGCGGAAGCTGTGTTTTATTGTCAAAAAGTGTGAAAAACTTTGAATGTAAAAAAAATAGGCTTAAGGTTACATCACCGTAATATCACCGAATTTCTTTAAACTTTGCACACTTGCTCCTTTTCACTCACAAATCAGAAATGTAAAAACGAAACTTGTCGGAAAGTTATAGTTTCCGAGATAATCGACTTGAAAATTCCCGAACTTTGTACTGCACTTCACAGCACAATTTGAAATTCTCACAATTAAATAACTCTTCTTCTTCTTCTTATTCTTCTTCTTCTTTTTCTTCTTCTTCTTCTTCTTTTTAGTAACAAGTATACAAGTAATGTAAACAACCTTCCGAACATTCGGATTACCAGCATTGCGTTTTTTTATTCATTACAAATATTCAATTGATGTGTAGTAAAGCAGCATTTTGTTAGAATAGAATAGAAAAACATTTATTAAAAAAACACATACACACACACAGGCAGGCTGGCAGGGGCACACACACACGCGCTCCGAATAAAAAAACGCAGTGCTGGTAACCCGAATGTTCGGAAGGTTGTTTACACTAGTTGTATACTTGTTACTAGAAAGAAGAAGACGTGTTAATTAATTGTGAGAATGTCATATTGTGTTGTGGAGTGCAGTACAAAGTCTGGGAATTTTAAAGTTGATTATCTCGGAAACTATAACTTTCCGACAAATTTCGTTTTCATATTTGTGATTTGTGAGTGAAAAGGAACTAGTGTGCAAAGTTTAAAGAAATTCGGTGATATCCGGTGATGTAAAAGTAACCCAAAAATTATTAGATATTTCGAATTTTCATTTTAAAAAATTTATAAAAAACAGAAAATATTAATGTTCTAAATTGGAAAAAGATTAAAAAAAATATTGTCAATTTAAAAAGTTATGAAAGAAATATTAAAATAGTTTTTCTGAAAGTTCACCCACAACAGCTAAAACATCACTGTTTTCGATTTGAGCTACTGTAAATATTTATGAATCTCACTGAAATGTTGCCAAGAAGTTGGAAATTACATCATCAAATAAATTCTAAATGAACATTCAAACATTTTAACACTTGCAAATCCATACTTTTTTGGGCAAAGCCTCTTAACCACTTGAAATTTAAATTTCTCCAAAAAAATTTATGTAGGATACAAATTCTGCTAAAATCTCTTGCTTGCTAAATTTCAGAGGTTAAGAGATCTCTTAAAAGTCTTTTATGTAATAGGTATAGGGGGTTCATTTAGGGTATAACAACAGTAGGAAATTATTATGATTTTGAATCGAAATTATTATTATAAAAAAATATATGGTTCAAACAATAAATCAATATTTTTTTCACTTTCAGGTACATGGAAGAGCGGAATTTAAGCACTTCTAAAGCTCCTGGAAATATTACTACGTCTGGAATCACAAAGCATAAACCAAATGTTGGCTACCGCTTAGGTCGTAGAAAAGCGCTATTTGAGAAGCGAAAACGAATAAGTGATTATGCTCTAGTAATGGGGATGTTTGGTATAATTGTCATGGTTATAGAAAACGAATTAAGTAGCGCTGGAGTCTACACTAAGGTAAACAACATCAATTCATTTCATATGTGATAATGATTTCATTAAACAGGCCTCGTTCTACTCTACCGCTTTAAAGACACTTATATCCGTGTCAACAGTGATTCTTTTGGGACTAATTGTTACTTACCATGCACTGGAAATTCAGGTAAAGTGAATGTAATTTGATAATATCTATTATATGCATTTTTATAAAGTAAATTGTAATAAGATTTATCTGTATGCTATACTTCATAAATAGAAGGATAGATGGAACAAGAACTAATTGTTGCATGCAATACAAGAGCAGAGTATAAAAATTTTATATCTTTGTTGGGACATTTCGGAATGGGCCACAGATTTGAAATGATGGATACGTCGAGAGAACTTTTCATCACAAATCCTCTACGGGCGATGGTTTTCGAGATATTAGCGATTTTACCTTTTCATATATAGTTAATATTGATGTTGCGCATAAATTTAGGCTTTTTAGAAGATGGTGTATAGTTAATATTAGTAATAATTCAACTTACCCTTGCATATTTTTGTTCATGCTAATAGATTCTAGAAGGGCATTAGGGGGACGAAATTTTCATCAGAAATAGATCAGGCGAAGCTGGTTGGGGTGGTAAGAAACAAGAAGTAATGGATTAAAGTAAAGGAAGAATTTTCGGTGGCCAGGTGGTTGATAATTTGCCTAGTTTATTTTTGTTCATGTTGATAGGTTCTGGAAGATGTAAGTGGGGGTGTTAGTATTAGGGGGATAAAATTTTCACCAGAAATCAGAAATAAATTTCAACTAATATAATCTTGTGGCAGGCATAGGAAGGTAGCATGTTAATGGATTCTAGAAGGTGGTGGAAGTGGGGGTGCTATTACTAGGAGGGCAAAATTTTCATACACAAACAACGGCAACAACGGATATTAATCTGTATGTTATGTTGACTAAGATAACTAATGGTTATTAGTTAAAGCCTAATTTTTGCTCTTCAGATGTAGGTAATGCTTCTAATTTGATTCTTTGCATAAACAAATTCGCACAGCCGAGTAAAGTAAACAGCTTCGTAATCAATAATGTAAACAAATTCGCACAACAGTCGATTAAAGTAATCAAATTCGCACAGCAGCCGAGTAAAGTAAACAACTTGAGCGATTTATGTTTTTTAATGTTGTAAGATTCCCAAATTCTTTAGCTGAAAAAAAAAAGAAAAAAAAAACAGCAACAACAACTGATATTAATTTGTAGGATATGATGTCTTAGATGAGTAGTGAAAGTTGTATGGGTACAGTAATAGACTTTTTATCAAATTTTTGGTGATAAGCTGTAATGGCATGACGAGTTGCCACACGAAATCTTTCTAGAGTACCTTGTTAGCGTAGCCTGAAAGTGGATTGAGCAGCCACATCTGAAAAAATTATAGAAAATTTAAAATCTTACATAAATATACCTCTATAGAATAATTAACTGAAAATTTGTCTTAATAAAATTATGCAGAAGTAATGATACTATATGTACACTGTTACATTCTAAGAATTGAAATAAACCCAAAATATTGGAAATATTGTTCCCACGTATTCAAGAATTCTCTAGTGTAGCCAAAATATAAAGGGACTTTCCCTGCATCCAAACGTTGTTCAAAGTAGCCATTTGCTGCGATCGCAGCCAAAATGGAAACACTGAGCATGATTCAGATTATTATAACACTTAGCAGGATCATTTGAAAACAAGTCCCTAGGACCAGCAGTCAGTCTAAGTGAGTCTCAGTGATAGTGTAAATATAAAAAAAATTTAAAAAATGTCACGAGGATCTTCGTACATACCTCTACCAAAGGAGATTGCATCAAAGAAAGCTTGCATAATGTACAAAATAATGATGAACCATGCTACGTGTGGGCCGTAACATCAGCACTATACTCTGCAAATATTAACACTGGTAGGACCTTAACATATCCACATTATTTTACTGTACTAAATTTAACTGGAATAACACTTCCCATCACGCTTAAACAAATTATGCAATTTGAAGACCAGAACGATTTATCATTAAACGTATCATTCTACACCACTGTTGTTCTAGTTTGACCTATGAAACACAAGATGAAACGACACATGTGAATCTAATAAAGATACAAAATAACTATGACCATTATGATGCTGATGATAATGATGATGATGAAAGTAATAACAGATATCATTTCTGTTGGATTAAAAATCTTTCACGCCTTGTATCGAAAAAAAAATACAAAACATAATGCTAGATTGTATATATACGATAGATGGTTGTTCTATTTTTATTCAGCTAAAAAATTAACATCATATATTCATAATTGGGAGAAACAAACCGAATTAAGGAAACCCTACCATAGAATTAAATGTTAATAGCACAACGGATACATTATTAATCTATTCAATCAGAGCAACAACGTCTTTTTGATTAATGCAATAATTGGGTTTTGATGAAAATCCAAGCCATTTAATGTAAGCTTTATCGATTGACACCGATTTACTAACATAGATTATGTGAAACGGCTAAGAACATGGTAATATTGGAATGGGTACAGTATTTTCTTACCATGAAAGTTGAGAGTGGGTTAAATTACAGCTTTGATGAAAGAACGTGGTGGTAAGATCTTAATCTAATATGATATGTCGACTTTGATATATCTTAGATGAGTAGTGGAAGCTGTACGGGACCTGTTAGAAAATAGTAATAGTCTTATTAGAAAATTTGGAAGAAGGTAAGAATCGGGAAACTTCTCCGATTTTGTTCAAATTTTGTGTACTTATTCCAATTTACTTACAAATCACGAATATCAAATTTATTTTAACCGGAAACTTATAGTTAAACTTATAATTTCCGGTTAAAATAAATTTGATATTCGTGATTTGTGAGTAAATTGGAATAAGTACACAAAATTTGAACAAAATCGGAGAAGTTTCCCGATTCTTCTCTTGTTCCCACTTTTCTATTTGAGCCGCCTTTATTGGAAAATTCAGTCCGTCACTTGCAGCTGAGGGGAATATTCTCCTTCCTCTGACGTAATGACGATCTCTTCTTGTTCTCGTTCTTGTTCTTCTCCTTTAGTTCCCCTCTTCATTGGCGTCGTTTAGACATTATCGCTTCCTGCATTCGGATTTGATTGCATGCTGGGTTTACAATCCTACACCCGGCTCTTCCGGCGATTCGATCTCCTGACGAATTAACAGCGTACATAAGCGAGCTCCCCGCTCTAATCTCTACCATCGACATTCCAATTTCTGTAAGTGTTTACTTCTTAAATACTTCCTTACTTCTTCAATACTTCCTTACTTCTTGAATATATCCTTACTTCTTAAATACTTCTTTACTTCTTATTGTCCTCATAGCTTCTTAAAATTGGCTTTGCGAGGAGTTCCATTCATCATATACGATCGAAATGGTCTCATTTGAAACTCTGAATTGCGCTATCTTCATTATGATGAGGGATTTTGGAGAGATTTTCAATTATTTACTTCATGTCTATGTCTAATCTATTCCTTCAATTAATTTAGGTTACTCTTAATAATTTTTTTTCCTTTATGTAGTTCAAATTTTGTTTTTTTTTCCAATTTAAATATATTCTTTCTTTTAACATGGCAGATTCAAGGCGAACGAATTTAAAAATTGGGGTTTTCTAAACCGGATCTTCTTTGTGATTCTTCTACTTTGTCGTTTCTATTGGACTACAATTTCTTCCTCGTCCCTACTTTCTTCGTTCGACTCGAAACATGAAAAAGGCTTCATATAGTCAGCGGCAGTGGAAGTAGTTTGTGGGCCTTTATGATTGCCTTTAATACGGGTTATTCTATAAGATTCCAGGTATTTCGAACTTATTTTTAGGCCTGTTCCAAACAGCGTCCGACAAATTGTGACCAAATCTCCAACTTCGTACCTAAGGGGTGGTGTCCTACGTTTGTTGAAGGTTCTTTCATTTTCTTTCTGGACTTCTCCAATTCTTTCGAAGCTTCTATACGATTTTCATTGCGTTCCTCTTGAAACTGTTGAGCTAGTTCTTAGTTTATTATTTCCTTTAAATTTCCATCTTCGACCAACTTCATTTTTGTAGCGATTAATAACTGAAATGGAGATGTACCAATACTACGCTGTTATCTGCTATTCAACTGATTTCTGAGCTAATGGATAATTTTGTCACGATGGGTATGATGGTCCTGTGTACTCTTTCTACCTGTCCATTACCTCTCGGGACTTCTGTGGGCGTTTTGAGATGTTCAATATTTTGGGTTCTGCAGTATTCCTCGCTGGAGGGTAATGTAAATGCTGGTCCTTGATCAGTAATCAATCGTCTCGGATTTCCGAATGATACTTGTTGACCTGAAAGTTTTTCAGGGTTTTCGGAAGTCGTCATTGTCTTCAGGGGATAAATCCAAACAAACTTCGTAAATGCGTCAATGACTGTTAACAGATATCGGTATCCCTTTTTCGACGTGCTGATCGGGCCCAGATGGTCAACGTGGTATGTTTCGAGGGGAATGGATTCTTTTGGGATTAGATGCAAAAAACCCTCTTTTCTATTCGACTTAGATCCTAAGATTCATTGTATTCAGTTTAATTTACAATTGGAAAACTTTTTACTTAGACTCGGGATGAAGTAGTCGTTGTTGACGCCCTTTTCCATTTTACGTTGACCGAATTGGTCTTGTTCATGTATTATTCGTATCAGTTCATTCTGCATTGCTTTCGGTACGACAAGTAATTTCACGCCGGCCGTTCAAGAATTTATACAAAATATCTCATTCTTGGTAATAGTCTTCGAAATCACCATGCTTCAAGACTTTTAATAAAGCTTTGACTCTTTCGTCTTTTCGTTGAGCTGCTCTCACTTTGTGTATCAGGCTAAAATTTCCTAATAACATGACTATCGCGTAGCGACCTAAGTGCCTGCATTCGTGTTGCTGATCGATATTCTATTACATACTTAAACTCTCACAAGCACATTGCCCATCTGGCTATCTTTGGAGTGACATCTTTTTTCTCCATCGTAGCTGTAAATTCCGCGCAGTATGTAACTAGCTTGAATTTGATTCCAAGCAAATAGTATACTCTAAATTTGTTTAATGCCGTCACTATTTTTTATAGCTTTACTTTTTTCCTCAGATGGGCTGACTGTGTCGTATTTTATTAGGTACTAAAGATATTCAACTCGTTTTTTAAGGAATTGACACTTTGACCATTTGATGCTCAACCCGTGCCTTTCGGATATGTCTAATACTTCTTGTAGTCTACTTATGCCTTCGTCTTCGGTTGTAGGTAGCACAATAATATCGTCAATGTAAATAAGATCTTTATTCTGAAGAATGAGGTTAACGAAAATCCAGTTCATAAAGCCTTGTCCATTTTGCGTTACATAGGCTGTATACTTCAGACTTACTTGGATATTGGCATATGGAAAAGCCATTTCTTAAGTCAAGAGTGGAGAAAAGTTTTACCTTCTGCAGCCGGTCGATATGATTCTCGATTATTGGTAAGGGCTGGTGATCCCGAATAATTTGCTTGTTAAGACGTCGATAATGAACGCACATGTTTTTTTGTTGTCTTTCTTCGAAACTAGAGCAACGGGACCAGCGAACTCATACACCCTCGGTTTAGTTATGCCTAGCCTTAACCACTCATCGATTTGTTTAGCTAGAATGTTTTTTCCAATTGAGGTAGCCTTCTGGGGGTCAGATGAACGGTGTCTCATCTTTCAACATAATGTTCAAATTGTTCTATCTGTGGGCTTTCATTTGCTTTGTATTCTGTGATGAGGGCTATTAACTTCTTCCTGATTCATTGTGATTGAATATGATTCGTATCTATTTCGATTTGTTCGGTGATTTGTAAATGTAGAGGGGATTCCCTATTGAATCTTGTAATGATGTCATCGTTATATGCTCTGCCTGAATCTTTAAATCAATCGTTCTAGCAAAGATTTCCACAAAATAAATATCTTTGGAAGTATTTCAAACGGTACTACGTGAATTTTTTCGAAATATGAGTGGTCTACCTTTACGTCAGCATAAAATGAGCCCAGTGCAGTGTCGATATCTCACCCGATCACCCCTGTAAATACTATTGGCTAACTTAAAGATGGACTTCCCAACTGTATGTAGCCCTCTTCACGTATTATGGTGATGTCACTACCTGTATCTACAAAAGCAGTCATTAGGGTATTGTTATCCAGAGTTGTTTTACTCATATCACTTCTTGTTTGGAAAGCTTTATTCATTATTGCACTCTGAACTTTTATGACCAAACTCATTGCATACCGTGATACTTTTTGGGGCAACTAATTGCGAGGTACCAAAAGCTTCCACATGTAGGATCCATACTCTTTCATTATATACTTCGCATTTATTGCCTGGAATGAATACGTCGCCAGGCACGATACCAATTAAGAAGCAAAGGCAAGTAAAGAGACATATTAAGGGATCCGTCTTAAAGGTGAGCCCGATGTACTGAATCGCTGCCATCGGTTCAATACAGGCAAAGTAATAAAAGCAGAACTTGGCAATTAAGTGATATACCAAGAAAGGTGTACAGTAATGCGGCCTCAAATATGCCGCCGTGAAAGGGTAATAAATGTAATCTGGAAAATGGCATGAACAACCCTCGGGAGAAACCTACCCGAGTAAATAATTAACATTAACCTGAAGTCTGCTCGCTTGTTTGAGGATGAGAATCCAGATTAAACTTCTGGATTTGTCATTCTAGTTTTGGGCGAACTCGCGAGTAGATTAATATTCACTACACACATTTGAAACACCTTAGGTCAGATGTGTTACGTCGAAACTTTTGCTAAGTTGACCTCCTAGACTGAGATAATTTCGGTTTTGGTTTTTGCTAATAGCTTCTTAAATCACAAATTTTTTTTAGTTCAGCTATAGTTTTGCATCCATATAGAACTATTTTATTCCTTTCATCGTCCACTATGCCATCTTTTATGATTGCTGCATCTGCCAGATTAACCTTACTTACCAATTCACGGATTGCCAATAAAAAATCTCGGCAAGATTCGGTCGGACGCTTTTTCGTTAAACTCAGTTGTTCATGTGTAACCGTACTGTTAGTTTTTTTCCTTAAATTCTTCTTTCAAAAAATCATGAAGTTGGTCCTAAGTGTCAAGTTCCGTTTGACATCACACAGCTACCTTCGCTGATCCAGTCAGCAAGTGCTTCCCATACACAACCTTTTGTAAGTCGGACCGTCCAAACACAACAGCCGCTCCTTCAAAATCACTTATTCATTTAGAGATGGTTTAATTATTCTGTCCATCAAATCTATTTAAGGAATCTTCAATATCTATAAAAGACCACTTAGTAGAATTTTCCTCAGTCAAATGCTCATGGCTCACTCCCCCAGAAGTGTGCGGTAATTGTTTGTGTTTTTCCTCATCCGATTCTTCTAACATTGACCGAATAGTTGCATTTTGGTCGTTTATTCTCCTCATTAAATCTTTTACCATTGTGCGCTAACCATCAACTTCGTTGCTTGTACTAACGTCTTGATTTTTAAAGAAATAAAATTAAGCAATTTTTGTCTACCTGCCCCTAAAAGTAGCTATGGGGGACAGAGAAAAGATTACAAATATTGTATTGCCATCTATTTCTATCCTATATATTCATTTGGAAAACCACTGAACTGAAACTGGACTATGGTGTATTTTGTATAGAACTTATTATTTGCAGTTCAGCGGAATAAGGTAGTTAAACCAAAAAGTGACAACTATAGAAAAGTGATCCCATAATAATGTCAAATAATGTAAGAAATTTCAGTAGTATCAGCAGTCCATTTTATATATGTCAGTGGTATACTCTGAAAAGTTACAGACTCACGCTTGAACAACGCTACTAAGTTATACAAATTTACTTTGAAAATCAGTCGTCGATTCGCGCAACTTATAGATGACTTCGTGATTTTTATGGTGTACATAATCGTCCATTTGAGCAAGCCATCCGTCGAACTGTGCATAGATTTTTTACCACATACTATCTGGATGATGCAAGAACACCAACACGTCGAAGAATTGTGCGCACTGAAGACAATATCGCAGTTGTAAACGAAAGTGTGGAGAAGATCCAAACTTATCGATTCGTCAGCTGGCACAGGAATTGGGGCTCTGTCCGTCCACTACGTGGAAAATTTTGCTCAAAGATCTAGGCTTACATACGTATAAGATCCAGCTGGTGCAGGAATTAAAGTCGCATGACCATCATAGGTGTCGTTCTTTAGCCGATTGGGCTCTACAGCAGTTGAAAAGTTACCCGTTGTTTTATCGCCAAATTGTGTTCAGCGATGAGACTCAGTTTTGGGGACGGTTTTGGTAATAAAATTGCGGAATATGGAGTGAGACCAAACCACAACAGACCCTACAGACTCCATTACATCCAGAAAAATACACCGTTTGGTGCGGTTTACACGCTGGTGGCATCGTCGGGCCTGATTTCTTCAAAAATGAGGCCGGAGTTCGCGTTACGGTCAATGTAGATCATTAATGCACCATGATCAATTCATTTTGTTTGAAAATATGTCTGACATTGATCCGGCTGAGATCTGTTTTCAACAGGATTGCGCTATGTATCATACGGCGACCGCAACCATCGACTGATTGAAATCAAAATTTGACGATAAGTTGATTTCGAGAAATGGACCTGTCAATTGGCCTCCAAGGTCGTCCGATTTAACGCCTCTCGATTATTTCTTGTGGGGTAATGTGAAATCACTGGTTTATGCTAATAAACTAGCAGCAATTGATGCCTTGGAGGCAAATGTTATTCGTGGCATACAGCCAGCAGTACTCGAAAAGTGACCCAAAATTGCGATTATCAAAATTTATATTCTTTGCTGTCAATAGCTACCGAAAATTAAATTTTAGTTATTATGATGTAGTGAATATTTTGTATTTCTTCAGAATTTTAGATCTCTCGCCTTTATTTACTACTTTGACAGCTAAATATCCCTTATGAATTTCATCTTTATCATCAACTGCACCCAACTATATCGCGCAACTCATTTCTTTTCTTCCTAAGTCTATACCTTTTGCCATATTTTCTACTTTCGTACCAGTCTATTTAGATTGGGCACAATTCTTGCTTAGGAACTAACTTATTTATTTGATTGAATATAATTAATTTAATTTCATGTACTTTACCACTTCTCAGTTTTTCTCCTTATGACACCTTCTTGCTGTTAAACTGTCGTTATTAGGAAGTAAAATCGATTCAAATTGAAGGTTAGAATATTTGACATTACCAGTCATCCAATACAACGAAAAGTTATTGCTTCTTTTCTTTCATTTTCAACTGCATGGAATATATCATCATATAATCATAATATCTAAGAAACAGAAATTAATTAGAGAGAGACATATGTATAATCATAATATCTAAGAAATAGAAATTAATTAGAGAGAGAGAGAGAGAGAGAGGTACGTACTTATTTGAACTTTGGTAATGGTTCCAGTAGCCACTGGAAAGAATACCACAAAGATGTCCCATTTCTGACTTTTTAGCTTCTAACTTTTCTTTTTACTGCTGGCAAATTTAACCTAGAGAAAAATTGGAAAATTTCTAGCGTTTTTTAGAATGAAACAAGTAATTTCATACACTTTTTTCTTTTGCATTAATGCGCGAAAAGAGCTTGGCTAAGCACTATTTTAGTGCAACTGAGACAACGAGTTAAAAACAAAAATCGAGAGAACATAGGATTACCCGAACAACAAAATCTTATTAAATCCCTCAAAATCCTTTCAACCTATTCATAATAATGGTCATCAGGTCACACTACCTCCCATTTTTAAGAAAAAGTTAACTTTCGCTTTGGTCCAGATCCTGAACGGAGGTATAAAATTCCTCTCAAATAAAATTCTCATTTTTTCCGAAAATATCAGAGAATCCAACAAGAATTTCTCCCACTTGATCTCTTCACAGCAAAACGAATGTAAACAGAAGCACGTGCTGCTCAATTAGCATAGAAATTACACTAACAAACATTGGCCATGCTATAAAAAACATTGGCCGATTCTCGCAATTTTTCCGCAAAAACCGGTTTTCACAAAAGCGCGGGAACATTTTATGAGAGTAAAACGTGGAGTTTTCACGCCCCTTCTCATTTATTTACGAAAATGAAACATTTGCCAATCTGTTTCGTTGCATGCAATTTGCGCTTTCACATTTTTTATCTTTATTCATAAAAGTTTTAAAGAGAGTTTGATTTTTTTCGATTTTTTTTTCTTTCTATCTTCCTTTTCTTGCCGTGTGCATTTTAAATGTAAAACACTCAAAAATCTCGCCTGCTCTCTTTCTGCGTTCGGCTTTGATTGCATACTGGGTTTACAATCCTACATGTATACCTGTTTACATATTATTATAAGTGGCAAAGATTATACGGGGTGTTTCTGCCTAGGTGGCAGGGGCGCATCCAGGATTCTAGTGAGAAAGGCGCGCAACTTTGGTTTAAAAACGGTATAAGCTGGAAACAGATCAAAAGCTCGAAAATACTCGCCACCACTCGCAAATGTCAAATACGTAAAATTTATCATTAAGATAGGTATCCATCAGATAAGTGAGCGGCTACCACTCGGAACGAAGAAAGTTGCTCAACATTCAACTTTTGCCACTCGCGAAAGTCAAATGAGGAGTTAAACTATTTATTTTGTTTTAGTATGTAAATAATGGAAGCGTAAAACTTCCAAATCACCCATTGTAGTTAGTAAAAATAGGGAAACACATTTCGAGCAAATTGACGAACTAATCATAAATTGTAACTTTGCAAAATACAGGAATTAAACTCAAGAAAGTTTGATTTTTGTTTATATATTATTAAGGCAAGTTAAGGGGATACCTTATGATGCAATGCACAGCATGGCAGAAAGGTGATAGGGATACGAATTAGGGAAAGTGAGGAAAGCGCCAGAGGTGGTGAATGTCACCCTTAAGCTTTCGCAGATTGTATGTTGGAGTAAAGACAGAAAATGGTAGACTGTCCACATTCACACAGTTCGGGATAAAACCCATCACGAAATTTTACTGCATGACCGAAAGTAAGTTGATGGGTGGTTTGCTGCGCGAGTTTTGCGTGCAGGAATTATTCTGCAAGGGATCAGACGAGATATTTCATTAGAACATTGACCACGCATATGGTGATAAGGGAGTGAAGGGCATCCATTATAGCGGCGTTGTTCGAGTGAGTTTGAAGGCTATCTTTTGGACAATATCCAATGAAGGTAAGACTGTGCGACTAGTTTCGGGCCAAGATGTGGAAATTAACAGAGTAAACAAGAATTCGTTTAGATCTTATAGACTATGACTTTAAGATTGTTTACAAACATGGAAAGATGAATACCAACGCAGATGCCTTGTCAAGAATAAAGAGAGATTCCGACAAGTGATAGTCAATTATACCGACAGTAATAAATGTTATCACACGCAATATGGCGAAAGAGCAGCCAAACGGTATGGAAAACAGAGACAGTATAGAATCCAGCCAATACATAGAGGCATGGAAATGTACATCCATCTGCGATATAAGATATATAATAAATAGATATACAATTCGAAAGAGAATTTAATTCAGCATTTGTGCAAAGGAAAAGTAAAAGTTTTCCAGAAATAAATCTAACTACAAAAGGGGGTAATCCTTCAGTACAGCGATAATCTTATGATTAACTTTGGTGACATAATGGAGATGCTGATAGAAGATTTGAACGAGAATAACAATAAAGAATTAAAACTAGCAAAGAACAATACTATGTTCAACTACATCGAGATAAATTAATTCATGGAGAAATTTAATAATCTGCAGCAGAATGGTAAATGTGGTAAGGCAACACCACTAAGAATACTTTATGAACCCCAGTAAGGCCGCTTACACATCGAAAAACGAATGTCAAAGGATGGAGTAGGGTAGAAATGAAAAACGGATTGTTTGGTTAAATTAATATAAAGAAACTGTTTATTAATCACTATGTTATAAACGGCGACGTTTACGTGGAATAAGTAATATATTGGTTGTAGTGACGAGGCTTCGATTGATTTAATATGATGGCAGCCATACGATTACGATTCTGTACTAATGACGACGTTACGATACTGCGACGGCAACAGGTTCGCTTTCTACGAAGGTCCGCTAAAGAATTACTTTTTATAATTGGCGTCACTCTCACACATTCTCACATGCATACATCGGAACGGAATTGGCTAGATGGTTTTATGTGAGAAGTATAGACGGCGGCTAAACTATGCGTTCAGGTCTATCAACCTGAAAGCTCTGCCTTTCTTGATTTGAAATCGTCTCGGTTTCATCGTCTTCTGAGTCATCGTATCCTTCGAGTTGACACCACGGCTTAAATTTCTCGGTTGTAAATACAGAACTAAATCTCCTTCCACGTCGAGAGGCTCCCTCCAAATCTTAAATTAGATAACTGTCGTTGCGTGATACCTTCGTGACTCTGTATGCCCCACGATACTTGGGTTCCAGCTTCCGTGATTCTCCGGTGGCAGGGGGTATGTTCTCGATCAATACTAAATCCCTATCCTTGTACTCGGTAGGTAATTTATATCGCGCGTCGTATTTGGTTTTCCATTTCGCTCGTTCGGCCTCGATATTTTTGGCGGCTTCTTCTCGTTTAAGCGTGATGGGTTATGAAGCTTCACGATGATCCAGTTGGCTATCTTCTTGGTTCAATGCGTTGATGATATGATTAGTTACGATATTTCGGAGATCGAAGTCGTAAAACCAGTTGTAGAGTTTTGCTGGCTGTTGAGACTCCACTGAATAATTCTGAGATGTTCGTTCCAGTCGACGGGATCGACTGATAAGGCTAGTAACGAAACTAGCACTGATTGGTTTACACTCTCTATCTGTCCATTTGATCGTGGCATGCATACAGCGACTTTATATGTTGAATATCATTTAATTTGCAGTAGCTCTCGAATTCTAGCTAAGTATATTCTGTACCTGGATCACTAATTATACGAACGGGAAGGCCAAAAAAACTTGTGTAATCATTGAACATATCGATGACGGGCTTTGACTTTGTATTTCGAATGGACCGTAGTATGACTTATTTACTGAAAGCATCAGAAATTCCAATAATGTAAAAGTTTCCTCGACGGCGTTTTGGAAACCCAAATAGTCAACGTTTAGCGTTCGGAACTCTATTGGTATTACTTCCCCACTATAGAGACGCCCTTCTTTTCGCCCTCCGGGACATTTGCTGTAGCAGCATTTCACGCACGATGCGGTATACGATTTCACATATTTTTTTATCATGGGGAACCAAAAATGTTTTTCGTATACAAAAACTGTTTTAACTGTTTAACTGATTTTTCAACGCCGAAATGACCCATGTCATCATGTAGAGATGAAAAATTTTCCACCTAACAGCTGATGGCACCACTAATTTGAGCTCATCATTTTCTCGCCGATACAATCGATGGTTCCTTAGCTCATACTCCTTTTTGATCTGATTTTTCTACTCGACGTGTTCTAAGCCTCGTAGGTCTCTCACAATCAAAGCTACCTTGGGGTGGATGCGTTGTATAGAGGCTAACCAGTCCTCTTGACTTACTTCGCTACGCACGATATTTGACATAACAACATCTGTCTCCGTCGGCAGTTCGATTGAGCACGACTTAAAGCATCTGCGTGCAACATTTGTTGACCTGGTCGATGTATTATATCAAAACTATACTCTTGCAGCTTAAGCCACCATCGGGCAATGCACGGGATCAATGGTGTTGATTTCTTCAATGTGTTTATAGTAGCACAATCCGTGACGATTTAGAAATGTTTTCCCAAGAAATAAATTCGGAATCTTTCTAACGTTACAACGATCGCTAAGACTTCTTATAAGTATTCGTAGCTATGATAATGGCATTCGATATCAGTAAAATAACGGCTGAAGAAAAACATAGGTTTCCATTGATTTTCTTGTTCGTCCTGTAATAAGATTCCAGCAATTCCAACAGTGGCGTCAGTGTGTACCTGAAAATATTTATGATAATCGTAAAGAACTAAAACGGAATCATTAATTAGAATAGATTTAAGGTTTTCAAAAGATTGGATCATCCTTTGTTTTGAGAAGTTGAGTTAACGGCTTCGAGATAGGTGCATAAGTTTGAATCAATTTCCGGAAAAATCCAGTTAGTCCGAGAAATCTCTAACTTCCGTAACGTTAATAGGTTGTGAAAAGTTTTGTATTGCGTGTGTTTTACCAAACCCTGGTCGAATTCCATGGATGTTCACTCGATAACCAAGATTTACAATTTCCTTTGACTGGAAATTACAGTTGCTCATATTATGTCCAAAAATTTGTTGGAAGCGGTCTTAATTAGTATGATAATTTCATCGACGTATTCAATCATCTTTCCCCTCATTCGCCGTACAAGTTCTAGATTCATTTCTTGAAAATACGACGGAGCATTCATAAGTCCAAATGGCATGTAGTTAAACTCAAAATGTCCTGGATATGTAAAGAAAGCTGTAAGTTTCTTACATTCTTCTTCAATTGATATTTTATGAAATCCTGGCATCATTTCAAGCACCGTAAAATATTCGTTTCCCGCCAGTGATGAAAGCTATTCTTCGACAATCGCATTGGAAATGGTCGCTTTTCAGTGATAGCACTTAGTTCGCGATAATCGACACACATTCGATCTTTGCCATTTTGTTTCTTGACTAGAACAATGGGTGCTGCATATTCAGATTTACTTCGTCGTATAATTCCGTTCTGACGCAAATCGTCGACGATTTTCTCAACTGTTACTGTTTTTGCGAATGGAATACGATATGGTTTTTTGTTGACTTGCTTCGAACTTTTCAATTTAATTGACAGGGTAGCTATTTTATATTTTACCAATTCGGTTAAATCGTCAGCGAAACAGTGTCTGTATTCGCACAGTAACTTTGTTCTCTACTGGCAACATGTCGTCCCAATTTATAATTTCATCTTTACGTGGTTCTACGCGACAGGATCCGGATTCGATAACTAATCTTTTCTCGTTTTGACACAATACGTCTGATCCTAATAAAACAGTTGTTCTGGCAACATTGCTTCGTCAATCACGAGAATGTTTGTCCTATTAATTTGACCATCGATTTCTAACAATCTGTTCATACCAAATTACAAACTAACTCTCGGCCGCGAATCCTTTCAAACATACGGGAGTAATATGCTAAGCGTTTCGCAACGATGTTGCTAGTGTTCTATAGATTAACGATCTTTCGCTCCCGGGGTCAATGATCGAGTTTACTTGAACTTGTTTACTGGTTCATTGCTAACGGATATATTTATGCGATAGACCAACATCTGGTCTTAATTTGGACGGGCATTCCCTTTCTAGGTGTCCTGATTTAAAACACTACGGACAACGAATCCGTTTTTGTGGTTTTGTACATTTTATTGAGATATGTCCCGGCTCGTAACAGTTATAACATACGGGGATTGTTGGTTTAAAAAGCAGGCTTTACGTCTACCTTCGGATGACTTACTGCCGAAATCGGCTGGTTATATGACCGGGGTGCTGATGGAATTGTTCCGACTATTGGTTTAGCTGTCGCAAATGATGTAAGTATCTCTTTATAGCAGCGCGCATGTCAAGAAGAGATACAAAATGTAGACGGGCAATTGAATTTTGAAGTCCAATGTGTCTGCGACCATTTCGGATAGATTTTATTAATGATTGCTCGTCGACGTTTTCCCACCGACCTATCGCACAGATTCGATGAAAAAATCTTCCACAGATTCACCGCTATTTGGATGACTTGTCATCAATTTGATATGTGAACCAGCTTCACTTCGTTGACCACCAAAACAAAGGAGTACGCTCCTCGACAATTCTTTCCACGTTCGATAAACCTCATTCATACTATTCGCCCAAAGTTTTGCTAGACCTTTCGGCTTGGTGTGTAGGGAAAAAATTAGAATGTCATCATTCCAGGAGTAAGCCTCGTATAGACGACTAACTCGATTCACAAACTGCTCGATGGTTAATGATTCTTCTAATGACGGATCGAAATCGGCCAATAAGTCGATTATGTCTCGAGCAGTGTGTATAGAAATATACGCATTTGAACGTAGGTGATTTGTGGAGACATCGTAGCGTCAACTAGTTGTTTGTTATACTGACGACAATTTTTATCTGAAGCGGCTAGCGTTGTATTAGTTGTATCATCTACTACTTCGGGTAGTAGAGGCAAATTATTTACAGCTGGACGAGATAAAATTTCATTTGTTGACGTTATAGTTATTGGCGGACTATTATAGCCATTACCCATTATCGGTTCATGATTTGCAGCGATTTGTGCCAAATTATTATTGTTTAAGTTTGATTGAGTAAACTGACTTACCGATTCATTTGTCGTTACAGAAGCAGTGGTCGAGATGATTGTTTTCACAAGTTCAGTAAGTTTTTCGAACCTTTCGTGAAGGTTTTTTAGTTCAATCGTAATATTAGATCGGCTTTTGATCCATTTATCGGTAACTTCCCGCAATTTTCAGTTAATTTTTGCTGCGGTCAAACTAACAATTTTCGGCATTTTTTTCTTTTAATACCGAACGGTAACAGTACGGAAAATTTTTTATTAAAACACGAAACGGAATGTTATCGGAGTTATTGACACACAAAACGATAACACTATCGAAACCGACTGTCGAAATACGGAACGACATGGCACTATCGAATGTATAACGCTATCGATTGCGGAGCGATGGTACATTCAAACATGCAAACACGATCGTTATCGTTCACCGCACTGTGATACGATTTATATATAACAAACACACATACACTGTCACTTCTTCGTACGAGAACGATTTCGTGTCGAAACACGCGTGTCGTGTCCCAAAGCAATCACACAACGAAAATCTTCTTTAATAAATCAGAACACACGAATTGTTTTAGATAGAAAGCTTTATTTTGTACAACACTGACCTATCTTACTTTACTTTACAACTAACCCGAACCAAAACATGATACTGCGATGACTGATAATTAAACGGCACTCGCCAGACCAGTCATTGGTCTGTTATGCCCCGATATTCGGAAGTACTTTCTTTGCTCACAACGCGGATGTAAACAAACGACAACAACCTTGTCGTTTGTTCTACCGGCTGCAGCACCTGAGCCGCTTAGTAGTAAACAATCGCTTTACATAACAATTACTATTACACATTACACATTAAATTTCTTTGTTATTTTCTTCTAATTTCTTTTTTATTCTGTTCTTACAACATATCTGTATTGGTTTCTATTTAATTTAATTCTTCTTTATACTTAACTAATTAACAGCAATAACTTAACTTTAACTATTTAACAAAATTTTTTTTTAACTATATATTCGCATGTTTTAAATACAAAATTGCCTCTTTACTATATAGGTACTTCCTTATTCACTTAACATTGAACATTTTTTCCCATAACTATTTTCTTTCCTTACTTTCCACGTAATTTACCAATTTTTTACTTCCCTTCTATAGCAAAACATTGATCAACGCTTTTTACCATTATCTTTTATATATATGTAAATGAATCATATCTTTTTATCAATTACACGCACTTGTAACTCTTACCATCTCTAATCATGAATTTTTACAACTATTCTTTCTATTTGATACCTCTATTATTTTTACATTTGTCCTACCTGCAGGTCTATAGAACGTACCTATTTACAATAATATCTAATGCTCCGGTTCGCTAACACTGCTGCATGCTGTTACGGTTACTTCAGCCGTACCACTAACCTGTCAACTACCGTAGGCTCGTTGTGTTGTGTGGACTATTACCTTGATGCTAGTTGGATCCTTTGTTCCATGTGCTGTTTCAATTGCTTAGTTCGGTGTTCCTAGTTGTGCTCAGAAAAATCTGCAACGCCGATGTACAGTGGAAGCTCACTGGTGTTTGACTCATATCAGGTAAACCGCGCTTATGCAACTATCAGCTTGTGGGGCTGCACCCTTCGGGAGTTTTAAAGCGTATTTCTAATAGCGAGATTTCGACTAAAGCGGACTTTCAGTTTACTTTTGAGCTTTTACTTATAAGGCTCATTGGCTGCTGATCGTCTCTACATGCCTTTGTTCACTCTAATTAATCTTTGAATCTCGTTATTTTTTTTTTGTATTACTTCCATATGCATGATGGAGTTCTCCCAATTACATAAATTATTGAGAGTCCACCCATATATAAAAAAGATATATTTCCTCTATTGAAAGTTTTGTAACGTGCTTTCTAAAAGTGCATAGAATTCTGCATGATTCCTAGTTCTTTTAACTGATTGGGTTATCTGTTTTAGATTTGCCTTTGTATAACCTTCGCTTTAGTCTTCAATCACATCTTTAACATACGGTGACACATTTCGATGATCTTCGGTACTTGAACTTCTTGGAAACTATCATATATCCCAGTGATTGTGTATGTGGGTTCCTGATTAGTAGACAATGATTTTCTCGTGACGTCTAATTTCTGATTCTTCCAGTGGCTCTTTTGTTTTTTAAGTTCATCAGCGCTCTCCTTCTTTTCATCAATCTTCACAGTTTCGGACACTGTGTGCGCAGTTAGGACAGTCGTCGACGGGTATCTTTTGTCAGTTTCCCACCAACAGTATTATTCTGATGATGTTTCTGGAACTGATGTAACCAATTCTGCTGCAGTCTCCTTGAGGTTGCTTCAACTTCTACCTATGGTTAGCGACGATTTTTACATTCTATTCTTAAACGTAGGCTTTCAATTTTGTACTTATTTGTGATTTATCTTTTTTTTTTAACATCCAAATGTTAACTTAGGTTATTTATGTTTCGTTATATCCATTAATTTTTTATGAGTTTAAACTTTTATCATTTGTTACATATTTTATACATTTACTCTTTCAAAGTAAGGAATATTGTTCTAACCTGTCTTATATCTTTTTTCAATGGGTTTATAATAATTTTTTTTTTATACATACATAGGTAATATTTTTCCCATTTAACTTTTGTTTTCTTATACATCTTTACGACTTTTGTCTTTTTATTTCTTCTCAAGTAATATTCCTTATTATTTTTTTTTAAAGCAGCCAAGGGCAATACTTAAATTTTTCTACATTTTTCTTTTATTTAGAAATCTTTATCTTTGTTATATATTTCAATTCTTTCTTCCTTTTGGTTTTTTGTTTTTAAATCTTTATTTTTCTTACACTTTATTTCTTCAACTCTTTCTCTTTCTTTTTACTAGAGAACTATTTTTTACTTTAAATTTCTAAGCCTCCTGGTTTTTTCTTTTGAATCTCACTATTATCTGTTTTGTTTTTTTTAATTCTCATTATTTACGTAATTAAAAAAATTCTCTTTTTTTCTTTTGAATCTCACAAAATATTCTTTTAATAATATTTTCTTACCTTTTAATTTATAGATTTACCTTACCGATTGGATCCACTGGGTTGCCTTTATATATCCTTTTATATCTTCCTATCCATATCAAGCTCCGCTCATCGAATTTCTTCTGAAATTGGAGGGAATTTGTTGGAAATCTCTTTAGATAAATCCTCCGATGCCCGGATCATAACCGTTACCTACCTCGTACAGCCCGATAAAATTTGGCGTAAGCTTTATCCTATTAAGCTTATTTCGGACCGGTGATGCTACTATACCTGTTTGATAACTATGTTTTGGCATCTTTAACTTACCCTTTTGCTTAATGCCCTGTCCTTTCCCCAGTTGAGGATAGATATTGTTCCTACAATTATAGCGCCATGCAGATCGTCTGTCAAATTTGTGAGGTTTCGTTTATCCATGGAAAGAATTAGGACTTTTTACGAAATAGGCTGTTGCATTGGCGATTCTTACGAATGCACGTTCATCGCCCAGTCTATTTTCACTGTACCCATAATACCTGCGATGTCTCCTTCTTGAACCATTGGCTTCTTCATTTCTTACTTTATCAAGTTCCGCACTGTCGTAAGCTATGGTCCAAGTCTTCTCCCCTTGTTGTGGCTGGACTGGCTCATCCAATATGGGTATACTTGTCTCCCCCAGTCCTGAAGCTTCCTTTACATTACATTTTATATTCTTCCCGTTGCTGTCTGGGTTACTGATATCTGGTCTGATGTTTTTTGCCACGTTCCTGTGAGCCTCCTCTATTCCGGCATGGAACTGATTTCTAGGACTGTAATTATTGGATACCACTGGACCACTAGCTCTTATATTTCTATAAACGGAACTTTCTTTCTGCACTTCGTTGGCATCTTGAATCCACAATTTCTTATTTACACAATCGATCACAGCTTTGTCACTGAGGAAATCCATTCCAAGGATGCCATCGGCGGGAATGGAGTCAGTGTCACCAATGACATTAAATTGGCAAACCTGCTGACCGTTATCTATCAGTAACTTTGCCTCACAAGTACCCCTGGAGCTTTTCGCGTTTCCAATTAGTCCTCCAATTCTTATTTTATGTTGTGTGCGTATGAAGGTATCTCTTTTTATCCTATTGAGCTTCATTAAGCTACATGTGGATCCCGTATCTAATAAAAGCCTAAACGTACCTTCTACAGCTATATATGATGCGACTGTGATGATAAATTTATTACTGGAATTCAATTGTTCTGTTTCTCTATCTGCTAAATACTTTCTTACGCAGATATCCCTGTAATGGTCGCATGTTCTGCAGAATTTGCAATAAAGCTCCTCCCGTCCTGGATGGAATTTATTTTGAATACTAGCTGCACAGTTGGCTACTCTTACTCGATGAATTTGGCAATTGGATATCTCGTGCCCATATTTCTGACATTTAGTGCAGTAAGGAGGCTGCTTTCTCCACAGGCATTCTTTAGCAAAGTCCCCAGGCTGACAGCGTTTGAAGCATTTAGCAACTCTAGATTGCTGCCTAGTCCTTCTTGGAGATTCCCAGTACATTGTTGATGGTTGCACTACTTCAAATTCCTTTTGGAATTGTTTCTGCCTTACATGGATAACATTTCCAGCCTTCCAGCTTTCCTGTGGTGTTTCTCTGGAGTATTGTGGTACTTTTTCCCATACTCCTGGCGCCATAGCTTCAAGCCTTTTTGAATCTCTTTCGAAGTAAAGAGCTTCTTCTCGAACTTCTTCCAATGTACCAAACCTTTTTCCGGTTAGGTAAACCCGAGTGGCTTGACTGCTTACACCGGCTTTAAAAGTTGTAACTGCGTCAGTTTCCAACTCGGCTATCAAGCCTCCATCCCTCTTTGGATATTTAGCTGATACCGAAGACTTAATCTGATCAAGCAGCTCCACCATCCTATCCGCAAACTCTCTAACATCTTCACCCGGCCTCTGCCTACATGCTAACATTTCAGTGCGTAACTCACTGAAAGATTTCCGTGGCATGTAGGCTGTCTTAATCGCCTGTTTGCAAAGATGCAAAGTCCTTTGTCCCCTGTGAACTTATTAGGTAATAAGCGTCGTCGGATAAGCGGTACTTTATGCATTTAAAAAAAATGCTTTGCTCTGCTAGTTCCAGACGGTCGTGCAAGTCCTTACTGCAATTGAGGAAACGAAATACCTCCTTTGCCAACTTTGGTGACTTTTCTCCCGAAAACATTGGCACATATTTGGACACCATGTTCATAATCTTTTCGTATGAATCTGCCACCATATATATTTTAATTCCTTTGGTTCTTTACGGGTTATTGTAATTGCATTCAAATCAAAAATTTCACTTTTAGATGAAACGAGGACAAACAAACCAACTCATTAAAATCTAGCGTTTTTGTATACTAAAAATATTAACCCAAACAAGATCTATATTTTTATAAAATCAAACCTAAACTATAACAATATCACCCTAACTATCTTGGTATCTCTTTTAACTCTCAAAAACAAAGCTCCCCAACTCTATCATATTACATGGGGGCTCCAGTAGTTACTACGACTATTAAAAATCCGAAAAATTGAATATACGCGCGTATGATCAACGCCTAAAATGAAACGTGACATTGAAAACTTTATACACAAGAAACGAGAATCACGAAATAAAGTTACAAGCTCCCTACTCTATGCAAATTAATTATTTATCACATTAATTCTCTTCTTACTAGGCACTTTACACATTTATCCTAAACCAATTTATTCAATTCGAATTTCTATTTTAACTAATGCTTGCGTGAAACGAAGATCACGGCTTAAAATTATTAACACCTTACTCTATACAAACACATTCATCTTATTTAACAAATTTTAATTAATTTTTGTTTTATTTGTCGCCAAAAGAGCAAAAATCCACCAAATATCACTTTAGACTGAAAGATCCTATAATACACTAAATCTAACACTTCTTAATTAACCTGAAAAGTAAATAAAATTAAGAATGGAGCAGCTAAAAGCATAACTCCTAAAATTAAAGAAAAACTGGGGCAGCTATAAAAGCATAACTCCCAAAAATAACAAAAAATTGAGCAGCTAAAAAAGCATAACTCCCAAAAATAACACAACAAACACAATACCTGTATTGCAGCAATACTTAAACTTTTCACCGGCTGCGCCAAAATGTCGTGTCCCAAAGCAATCACACAACGAAAATCTTCTTTAATAAATCAGAACACACGAATTGTTTTAGATAGAAAGCTTTATTTTGTACAACACTGACCTATTTTACTTTACTTTACAACTAACCCGAACCGAAACATGATACTGCGATGACTGATAATTAAACGGCACTCGCCAGACCAGTCATTGGTCTTTTATGCCCCGATATTCGGAAGTACTTTCTTTGCTCACAACGCGGATGTAAACAAACGACAACAACCTTGTCGATTATTCTACCGGTTGCAGCACCTGAGTCGCTTAGTAGTAAACAATCGCTTTACATAACAATTACTATGCTAGGTTAATTGTTATCGTAATCGTCGATTGCTCCACTAAGTGCTCATCGCAGCCAGCTGTTGGGCTAATCAGCAAAACAACCGACAGTTGCAGAACAATACCATGCGAGGTATTGTTTAGCAATTGCTGATTGTTTCGCTAGAATGCGCCCTTGGCTGCTAGAAGAATCTTCCGTATATTGGGCCATCACACGCGTATAAAATGGAAATGCGCACGCAAATTTATTTTTATTTATGTTTTTCAGATTCCCGAATCCGATGATTTAACACGACACATTTACGCACAAATTCAACCGAAAAATATCCGCGTTCATCCCACTTCTGATTTGTCAAAGGATGGAGTAGGCCAAAAATGAAAAACGGATTTTTTGATTAAATTAATATAAAGAATCTGTTATAAACGGTAGCGACGATTTTAATATTAATTACGACGGCGACGTGTATTTGGAATAACTAATATATTGGTTGTAGCGACGATGCGATGCTTCGATTGATTTAATATGCTGGTAGCCATACGATTACGATTCTTTCCTAATAGCGACGTAACGATACTGCGACGGCAACAGGTCCGCTTTCTACGATGGTCCGCTAAAGACTTACTTTTTATAATTGGCGTAATTCTCACATATGCTCAAATGAATACATCGGAACGGAATTGGTTAGATGGCTTTGTGTGAGGAGTCATAGGCGACGATTAAGTTATGTGTTCAGGCTTATCAACCGGACACATATCCAATACGAATGAAAAAAGTTGGGTTGGGTTTGTATCAAATGTAAATAAATGGAAATGAGGTTATGTAAGACCGAAAAGAATATTCGTTCGTGTGTGGAACATAATATGGAACGAAAATATACTTGACAGTTCGGAACGAAATTTTGTTTCTCGTAAGAATAAACATAAGATGTATTTTAATAGAACTAAAGCTTTAAATATGTATATTTTTTATTGAAACTGTAACTAGAATAAATATTTTGCGGCAAATTTCTGTTAGTTTAGAAAAAAAATTGTGTTTTCGGTTTAGTGCTTTCGATTTTCGATGTGCAAACGGCATAAGAATGATTGATCCAAGGAAAATGAAGAATTGATCAAAGAATTCCACGACACCATGCATGATGAGCTCCAGCAGAAAATTTAACAAAATGGTAAAAGAAATACGCAAAGAATAAGTACAAAAGATAGACAAAAGAACTGCTAGTGATTCCAGAGACAGTAACCAGTAGCTTTGAAACAATCGTAATTAACACAGTAGTACCATTAAGAATGTCAAATGGTTTTAAATATATTTTAGCTCTACAGTGCGAGTTAAAAAAAATTCATAGAGGCATATCCAATGGACACAAAAGGAGCCTACTCGGTAGCAGGAACGATTGTTGAACGATTCATTCTGAGGTATGGATGTTTCAACAGACAAAGGAACAGAATTTGTGAATGAACTGCTCAAATATATCAGCAAGTTTCTGAATAGAGAAAATGTGACGCACACAACATTCCATAATGAAACACTAGGGTCCATTGAACGAAACCATAGAGTCCTAAATGATTGTCTAAAAACTTTCGAAAAAAAAGACAACTGGGACGAGCTATTTCGCTACTACATATTTTGCTATAATGCAACCCCACATGTGGATACAAGTTATACACTATTCGAATTAGTTTTTGGGAAGATAGCAACACTACCTGCACATATCTTGAAAAACAAAGGGCAAATAGATAGCATACACAGTTATGAAGAAGAATTAGTAACAAGATTAGAAAGAGCTTATGAAAAAAAAAATAACTTAGAAGAAGCAAAAGCACAGCGAAAGACAATAAAAGACATAAATTCCAATCCTGCAAATTTCAAAATAAATGACTACGTGTACCTGAGAATCAATACAAGGAGGAAGCTCGAAAATTATAGGTCAAAATGGAGTAAACTCCACAATTCTAATAAACTTTATATCTAAGGAAGTGCACAATAATAGAGTAATAAGATGTAAAGATAGATGAATAATGTATTATTAAGTCCTTATACCTAATTATTGCAGGTTATGAAATAATATTAGAAAAATGTACGTCGCACTACTCAATAACAATAATCAAAATTAATTTAGCTTAATTAAATAAATTTAAAAAAAATTATAATATAATAGATATATCAAATAGGATGGGCTAATAGAAATCAAAATCTTAATCTTAA